>CM068833.1:19443760-20043760 GCA_028554795.2 Sinohyriopsis cumingii
ATTTCGGATTTTGGTTAATTTGGAAATCGATCTTAAGAAATACAAAGCGATATTTCAGCCTCGTCTCAGACCAGCTTTGAACTAACTTTCTGCATCTGCTGATTTTTTTCTTCTGATTTGTGGTTAGGAACTTATTTGAAGATTCATGCATAAAATATCAGATGTATTATATTTTCCCGTACATGGAAAGTGAAGCCTGTAAAATCAAGTTATGATACACATTATTATTATTATTATTATTATTATTATTACTGTAGGTTTAAGACCATTTTAAAGCTACTGGCAAGGTGTCTCAGATACAACAATGACTGAGCCCGAGACTCGAACCCAGGCTGACAGAGACGAGATGGCAATGGCCTGAAAAGGCAAGAGCTTTAAACCATTCGGCCACATGGGTCCCCTATTAATATTCCCACTTTGGTCATTACATCAGCTATATTGGCCATGTGGCCTAAAAGTAACACAATAGCACTATAAATTGTAATAATTCCCACGGCTGGGAATACATTCATTACAAGCGTCCGTCTCGGAAGCGGGAGGTCGCGAGTTCGAACCCCGGCTGAATCATACGAAAGACTTATAACAATGGTACTAACAGCTCCCTCGCTAGGCGCTCGGCATTAAGAAGTTAGTGTTAGAACTGGTCAGCCTGGTGTCAGGATAATGTGACTGGGTGGGACATCATGCTACATGTCTGCGGCATGATGCCCCAGTGCTAGACATCACTATAAACTGCCACACTACAGATATCGTAGAGATATGACTGAACAATTGTTAAAGCTACGTTAAAAATTCAAATCACACACACACACACACACACACACGTTACATCATGGTCATTAAAGAGGTAAACGACCAGAAAGTCATTGGGCAAAAAGTCACAAATACAAACAGGGCAAAAAGTCACAAATATGAATAGGGCAAAAGTCACAAATACAAATTGGGCAAAAAGTCACAAATACGAATAGGGCAAAATTCACAAATACAAATTGGGCAAGTCACAAATACGAATAGGGCAAAGTTCACAAATACAAATTGGTCAAAAAGTGACAAATACAAACTGGGTAAAAAGAGACAAATACGAATAGGGCAAAAAGTGACAAATACGAATAGGGTAAAAAGTGACAAATACGAATAGGGTAAAAAGTGACAAATACAAACAGAGTAAAAAGTGACAAATACGAATATGGTTAAAAAGTCTTAAATAAAAAAGGGAGGAAGTCATGGGACAGGTAGTGAAAATTAAGGATTAGCACGGTATCTGCTGACAAGTAGGATACAAGTTACAGGGCATAAAGTCCCATTATATAACTTGCTTATTTAGGATTACAATAAACTGATGGCTGCAGACGAAAAGGAAAATGGTTGTACACATGAACTCTTGCGGGTAAATGTGCAACAAAAACAAATTCAACACTGAGATCAGTGAGGTTTATTTAAGGAAAGGTATATACAAGTAAAATTTAGGTTTCAATCTCTAATTACTTTTTAAACAAGTAAGTAAAAAGACTAAACAAGTAAGTAAAAATACACTATTTTAAGTTTTGTATTTTGTGTGCTAAATGGTTTTACTTTTCATGGTCTTTGTTATGGATACATTGCACACACGCCATGAGCCTGAATGAGAGGAAGAACATGGCAAAATCCCGGTAATAACCACCTACCCACGGGAAGCTATGGTCAAGCCCTCGACCACTCGGCCATCCCAGGCCCCTAGAACATGTATTGTGTATAGGTAACGTTCAACACAGCGTTTAGACCTACCCTTGTTACTGATGACACGTTCCATTGTGTGTGTGTGTGTGTGTGTGTGTGTGTGTGAGTGTGTGAGAGAGACAGAGAGAGAGAGAGAGAGAGAGAGCTTGCTATAAAGTAGCTTTCACAAATTTAGTCAAATCACTACGATGTCTGCAGGGTGGCAATTTATAGTGATGTCTAGAACTGGGGTATCATGCTGCAGACATGTAACATCACCGAGTCACATTATCCTGACACCAAGTCGACCAGTCCTAACACTAACCTCTTAATGCTGAGCGCCAAGCGAGGTAGCTTCTAATACCATTTTTATAAGTTTTTATTATGACTCGGCTGTGATTTGAAACCGCGACCTCCCTCTTCCGATGTGGACGCATTAACCACTTAGGCACCGATGCGGTCTACTGAATTCAAAATGTCAATTCTCATAAAAGAGAAAATTCCAAATGTGGCTTTTTTGTCTGTGATTTTCTGTCTTTGACTATTATCCTCTAACATTTTATCCTGCGAATTTTCGTCCTTCACTCAATTTTTTAAACGTAAAAGTACTTAATAAACTGCCACTGGAACAAACAACCATTTCTGTTTAGCAGTTTGTAACGAATGAAAAAAGTGCAAAATATCTTTAATTTATTCTCTTTTGTAAGTTTATCACCATTTTGCAGCACATGATAGGCTATACATGGCGACCAGTACATGGTGGAAGAAGAAATGAGGAAATCCCAAGGAATAACTACCGGCCTATGCAAAACTACTGGCAAGTTTTTCAACATACCTACGATGGCAGAGCTGAGACTCGAATTCACACATACAGAGGGGAGATGTCAGTGTGCCTTAGTCTACACAGCCAAATTTAGTCTGGCACACACAAAATAAAAAATATAAATATAAATAAAAAATAAAATGTAAACAATATAAACAATAGAAGTACAAGAAAACACGTGCACAAAAGTCTTCATACTATAGTCATAATCTATTCAAACCATGGTGATTACTGACGTTACGCCCTTTTTGGGGCGTCTTATTCTAACATCCTCAGATGTAGCTCAGAAATTTATAATTGATTGACAATCGTTCGTAAAAAGGTAATTTTATTGCTTAAATGAATAAATAACGTGGGGAAATTGTCATGATCCTCTTTCGATCAAGTGTGTGTGTGTGTGTGTGTGTGTGTGTGTGTTCTGAGATAAGAAATTATCAGCGGTATGTAGGCATAGTCCTACAGTCATTCACATCCTTGAATTCACCTGATGCTCTAGTTGTCTTTCTTCAGCGATTAGTCGTCCATCTCTCTGTCTGTCTGTCTGTCTGTCTGTCTCTCTCTCTCTCTCTCTCTCTCTCTGTCTCTGTATTTACAGAGAGGGAACTGGTTGATTTTGGCTTTGTCCCGCTCCACCCCCATCAAAACAGTTCTACATCATGTTATTTATAAGATGTACATCGAATATTCGACACAATTCATATACCACGAAAGCACAACAAGACATGAAGGGAAGTAACTAATGCATAAATACGTATCTTCCCGTCTTGTTACATCCCCTGTATTGTTTGTAGTTTGATAGACTTGTTTGGGCATGACAATATGCAAGATGTATGACAACTTTTCAAAATTCTGTTATACTAACCATCCACCATGGCTAATGTGAGATGATCAAAAAACAAAATATGTATGGGATGGACGCTAGAGATTTAGAACACTGTACATTAATATGGGATGGCTGGCAATCTCACAGAGTTCGAATACTACAAATTTCTCTGAAATGGCTGACAAAATCTCTCACAGAGAGTTCAAACAGCATACATTTCTTTAGGATGGCTGGCAAACTCTCCCACTGAGATTTCGAACGCTATATCAAACGTTTCTAGCCCGTAAGTTACGAATTCAACATGTTTCTATTTTTCCGTTTACATACCACTTCATACGTCCATACCTCTGTTGTTTGCCCGTTTCATTGTACAATCCAATTAATTATAAGACTAATTGGTGATAAGGAAAACTAAATTAATTAGATTATTAATGTTGTCAAGCTCAATCATAATTGATATTATTCATAAAATTCCTAAGACGCGTAGTTATGAGTGAACATTCCAAATGGTAACTCTCGTATCACAAGGTTGTGTAAATAATGATTTCTCTTGTATTGCCAGAAAGTGTAATTTGAGTTTTAACACACTGTTGAGAATCGTTTCTGAAATAAATGTTTCTCATTACTTTTGAAAAACTACAAGGAACACATGCTGGAAGACCCAGCTTGGTTTTGGCAAAGTTAATACTATTACATCCTATCAAGAGCTCTTCCACGGCCATTTCTAAAGGATTCAGTCCTTTGTAGAAAGGACTGTTCTTTGGCCGGAATTAATAACATAATTCCCATATGATCTGAATCGTGTGATTTTGCGCTGTACTCGTACATTAAACATGCTCATGCAAAAATGAGTGCGGTACATTTTGTTACATTTTTCTTGAAAGATACTCATAAAGCTATATTCAACATGGCATTGATTATATAATAATACCTACGGTCTGATATTATTTGCGAAGATCATACCAGTGACGGAGTTCCAGGAAGTTCAAACCGTTACCGGGGTCTTCGAGAAGTTCAAGTAAACTGTCATTTTGAGCACAAAATGCGAAAAAAAAAAAAAACGTTCATGTAGCACTGAACTAACCAGTATCAAGATCACGCGTTTGACAGAGATCTCTGAAAGTCTGAACAATTGACAGAGTTTTCAGGAACTTTATTCATTTGCCAGAGTTCTCAGAAGGTTTCAGCGTTTGCCATATTTGTAAGGACGTTTAAGCAGTTGGCAGAGCTCTCAGTAGTTTAGGCAATTGTTAGAGTTCTCAAAAAGTTAATACATTTGCCAGTATTCGCAGAAAGTTTATATATTTGCCAGAGTTTTCAGGAAGTTTAAACATTTGCCAGAGTTCTCAGATGATTTATACATTTGTCAAACTTATCAGAACGTTCATGCCTTTGCCAGATTCATCGAGGAGTTCTAGCATTTGTCACGGTCCTCGGAAAGTTCAAAGGCTTGCTATAGACGTCGGAAACTTCAAACCGTTTACCAGAGTCAATGAAAGCTCAAATTGTTCCACGAGTCTTTGAAAAGGACTTTGAAAAATTGGGTCCACAATTTTTCGTCCGTGTCCCATTACACATTTTGAAACAGACAAACACAATATGGTACACATTCATCAAACCATCATGTTTTATGGATGCTGATGACAGGAACAATTGTCCAACATTGAGGTTTGGTCTTAAGAGTCTTTCGGGTTCTCATGTGCATAAGGCAATGTAGATCGTAGTGAAATTCTTAGACTGTACAAGAATTAGATTTTGTTTTGCGGTGCTTAGTGGAAATAACTTCGTATTGCCTAATTCCATCTCAATCAACGAGATTTATGCCTTTGATGATAACCACGTATTGTCTAATTCCATATCTGGCAAAGAAGATAATCTCTGCAATGGCAACGCGATATTACATAGTTACATCTCAGGTAAAGAATACTATATCTGTAATGATAACGACATATTGCCTAATTACATCTCAGGCAAAGATGATCATGTCTGTAATGATAACGACGTATTGCCTAATTACATCTCAGGCAAAGATGATCATGTCTGTAATGATGACGAAGTATTGCCTAATTACATATCAGGTAAAGATGATCATGTCTGTAATGATAACGACGTATTGCCTAATTACATCTCAGGCAAAGATGATCATGTCTGTAATGATGACGACGCATTGCCTAATTACATATCAGGCAAAGATGATCATGTCTGTAATGATAACGACGCATTGCCTAATTACATATCAGGCAAAGAAGATCATCTCTATAATGATAACAGTGCAAAAATGAAATAGGTTCTAAAGCAATAATTTGAATCAAAGATCAATGAAACGGATTTGTTTTGGCAGTTTGGCCGAAATTTTGGTTAGTTTTGTTTAGCGTTTTCAGGCAAAACAATATGAGATGTTTTGTGCCCAGGCAACTGGATAAACTGCTCGCCCAGGAGCACTCCTTAGTAGCCGCTCCGATTCTTCAGATATTAGAAGTCGAACCCACAACACAAGTTTGCTTTGCTCACGTGGTAAAATTAGTACATCTTCTGGGTCACTGATTCGATCACTTCTGCACTTTCAGGAAAATGGGAATGGCTAGGAGAACGAGCAAGCAAAGTATCCATACACTGGCTGGCGACAGAAATTCCTGCGTGTTGTCCAACCATACCCAGGCTGGCGACAGGAATTCCTGCGTATTATCCAACCATACGTAGGCTGGATACAGGAATTCTTGCCTATTGTCCAACCATACCCAGGCTGGAGACTAGAATTCTTGTGCATTGTCCATCCATACGCAGGCTATCATTTCCTGGGTTGGTTAGTAATCTCTGTGTCAAAAGAAACCGCTACCGATAATCGTTCTTTGACAAAAGAAGATATAATTTCTCTCAGTAATGTTATTTGATTGCAATGTGGCAAAACGAAGATTTCGTTTCATAATGATCATAAGTCCACCTCCCTAAACACATGCAACTGTACAAATCTAGATTATTTGCCTTAACCGTCTGATTGAAAATGTAGAGTCTGAACGTCAGTTAAAATGATGTTAGTTGTATGCCTGGTAGTGTGTATTAAAACTGTCTGTAGTGTTGGTTTACACACAAATTAAGATTTCAAATTACTTCTATTAGCATGAAATGCAATCAAATCAGTATCATACATGAAATTTCGCATGTTCCTCCGTCTCACCATTTTATTGCCAGGAAGTATTCATGAGATAGAACATGAAATGAACAACGTCAAAATTTAAACAAGCCCGTATCGACAAATAATTTAGCTTTTCTGTACAAAAAACGTACCCAAAAAATACCATGATAGAAAATTCAAATGGACGAAATAAATTTTCAAAACTAACATTGACATTTTAAATTTACCTCAAATGCCACGAAGGCTCCATCCACTCTTCCCTTTTGTTTCATCAAGCGTCTGGTTGACTTCGAAACAGCATTTGTGGCACTCATTGTTTTCAACCGCTATCAGTTAAAATTACTGGAGGTTTCAAAGCCTCTCCTTGTATCAGCTGCAAAAAATAACTCCTTAAACACTGTAATCGATGACCAATTTCGAAACGGACACAACGTTATCGTGATAAAATAGAATTAGCCTTGTCTGTTTAGAAAAGAGTTATTGGTTAAATGGAATCTGATATTACTGAGAAGCGCTTGCCGTAATTGTGTTATAAAACTAATGTTTAAGGCACCAGCCCAAAGAAGAAACTAAAACGGTCTGATTACAGTGGCAAAATAATAACACCCGCATACTTCGGTATTCTTTTTTTCCTCGCATACGCTATCCTTCTCACTTTAGCCGTATCGTCCAGTTATACTTATCTTCTCGTATTAAGTTGTTCTCGGTTCGAGAGTACCTTGCTGACATGCCATAATCACACAACAGCGAAAACACGTCAATGTTGTCCTCAAGAAACAGATTTTCAAAGAATAATCTTATTTTGTCTTTCTTTCATCACAGTGTGCAAGTTAACTTGACATGGTTATACAAATCTATATACGTCTTAAGTAGTGGAGTTATTTTAGTCATGTCATTAGCATAAGCGAATTTTTAAATAGTCCATTTACCATTCATAACATACGGGTCCCATTTACACAAAAAAAAAAAATCAAAAAAAAAAATAAATCCACGTATCCTGTAAGTTACAAATATCACGAAAGACACTGTTCAGTATAAATGCATTCGTTTTGCATATACCAAAAATGCACATAAGAAATAGCTGCATAATCTGCGAGTCGACAGACGCAGCTAGTTTCCATCATCAATTATCTATCGACGACTATATTTGCATCCCCGAACACTCTAGAATTTCTTAGATGAATCTCTGTTGTCGTGGTTTTATGCATATAACATGGATTTTCTCGAGTTATGTACAATTGGAAAATAGATCGGTTTATGTTTTTCACGTTACGTCGGCAATGATGATATATCGTCTCGGAAAAAAATCGATTCAAATGAGAGATGTTGAAGAAAAAAAAAACGATTAAGTAAAAAAGCCCCACATAAAATCATCCTTTGGTAGAATGTGATTTTTCTTTAGAAAGTCCATGGTCGGTCGTCGTATTTTGCCAATCACGACGTGGTGATAGTTTCGTGCAGTTTCCTTCACGATTATTCGTATTCGTAAGCTCGTGTAAATCCTTGTTAAATTGCTTGGTAGATACTATCACCTGCTTTCACTCGTAACTGTTTCCGCAACACAGCTTGAGATCGACTCAATTTTAAGAGATCGTGGACGTATCTGAACTCTTTTGAACTAAACCTGGCAGGGAAGCATTTTTCCAAAATATGGTAAGCATATGTTATTTGAATTCCGTGTTAAAACTGTGAATACAATATTAGATCACGCAACACTCTGAAAAACAGGTGGAAACGAAATCCAGTGTCATAATAATTCCACAGAATGAACGGTATTAAATACCGACAGACTGGTTCGCCGTTCTTTTACAATGATATAGCAGACTTCAAATGATGTTTGAATATCGGAGGCACAAGACTCTACGTGGGAGATGTAAACAAGTTTAAACTCATTAAGCCTTGCACGAAGCTCTTGGATACAGCCATGGATAGAACATCATCTAATCAAAGCAAGATTGGCAGGTGATTTTATTGTATCACCTATGCAAATTACAGGTAAATCAGACAAATTGATGCACAGGATACACCTGGACCACATCAATCTTAGATTTAAACAACAGCAAACAAATTAACTGCTGCAATTTATCATCTCTTTAATGAAGTAAAAAATAAATATAAAAATCGTCTCTCTAATATAATTACCAGTACAGTGGGCTTTAAGGGTTTTTGCTGTGTGAAAATTTATAATTACCAATACAGGCTTTATGGGTTTGCTGAGTGGAAACGTATAATTAAAAGTACAGTGGGCTTTAAGAGCTTTTGCTCTATATAAATGTATAATTGCAAGTACAGTGGGCACAATTACCAGCACATGGTGCATGGCAGGTGTGCTGTATGAAAGCGTATAATTATCAGCACATGGGGCATGTAAAGCATTCTATGTGAAAATGTGTAATTCCCACACAAGGACATTGGTTTGCTGTGTGAAAACGTATAATTACTAACACATGTGACATGTTATATTTGCCGAGTGAAAATGTATAATTACCAGCACAGGGATGGGATAGGTTTGCGGTAAGGAAACGTATAATGACCTGCACAGGGGCATGGCAATATTGCTTTATGAAAACGAAATTACCAGTACGGGGGAGGGGGGCACATAGGGCTAGCCGTGTGTAAGCTCGTAAAAGTACTGGGAGTAAATAGGGCTTACAGTGTGAAAATGCACCAGTATCAGTACAGGGTGTATGTAGGGCTTACAGTGTGAAAATGCATCAGTATCAGTACAGGGGGTATGTAGGGCATACAGTGTAAAAATGCATCGTTATCAATACAGGGGGTATGTAGGGCTTACAGTGTGAAAATGCATCATTATCAGTACAGGGGGCATGTATGGCATACAGTGCGAAAATGCATCAGTATCAGTACAGGGGGTATATAGGGCATACAGTGTGAAAATGCATTATCAGTACAGGAGGTATGTAGGGCTTACAGTGTGAAAATGCACCAGTATCAGTACAGGGTGTATGTAGGGCTTACAGTGCGAAATTACATCAGTATCAGTACAGGGAGTATGTAGGGCTTACAGCGTGAAAATATATCATTATCGGTACACGGGGTAAGTAGGGCTTACAGTGTGAAAATGCATCATCAGTACAGGGGGTATGTAGGGCTTACAGTGTGAAAATGCATCAGTATCAGTACAGGGTGTATGTAGGGCATACAGTGTGAAAATGCATCAGTATCAGTACAGGGTGTATGTAGGGCATACAGTGTGAAAATGCATCAGTATCAGTACAGGGGGTATATAGGGCATACAGTATGAAATTGCATCATTATCGGTACAGGAGATATATAGGGCATACAGTGCGAAAATGCATCAGTATCAGTACAGGGTGTATGCAGGACTTACAGTGTGAAAATGCACCAGTATCAGTACAGGGTGTATGAAGGGCTTACAGTGTGAAATTGCATCAGTATCAGTACAGGGAGTATGTAGGGCTTACAGTGTGAAATTGCATCATTATCAGTACAGAGGGCATGTAGGGCATACAGTGTGAAATTGCATCATTATCAATACAGAGGGTATGTAGGGCATACAGTGTGAAAATGCATCATTATCGGTACAGGGGGTATATAGGGCATACAGTGTGAAAAATGCACCAGTATCAGTACAGAGGGTATGTAGGGCTTACAGTGTGAAAATGCATCACTATCAGTGCAGGGAGTATGTAGAGCTTACAGTGTGAAAACACATCAGTATCAGTACAGGGGTTATGTAGAGCTTACAGTGTGAAAATATATCATTATCGGTACAGGGGGTATGTAGGGCTTACAGTGTGAAAATGCATCAGTATCAGTACAGTGGGTATGTAGGGCTTACAGTGTGAAAATGCATCAGTATCAGTACAGGGGTTATGTAGAGCTTACAGTGTGAAAATATATCATTATCGGTACACGGGGTATGTAGGGCTTACAGTGTGAAAATGCATCAGTATCAGTACAGGGGGTATGTAGGGCTTACAGTGTGAAAATGCATCAGTATCATCAGTACATGGGGTATAAAGGGATTACTGTGTGAAATTGCACCAGTATCAGTACAGGGTGTATGTAAGGCATACAGTGTGAAAATGCATCAGTATCAGTACAGGGTGTATGTAGGGCATACAGTGTGAAAATGCATTAGTGTCAGTACAGGGGGTATGTAGGGCTTACAGTGTGAAATTGCATCATTATCGGTACAGGGAATATATAGGGCATACAGTGTGAAAATGCACCAGTATCAGTACAGGGTGTATGCAGGACTTACAGTGTGAAAATGCACCAGTATCAGTACAGGGTGTATGAAGGGCTTACAGTGTGAAATTGCATCAGTATCAGTACAGGGAGTATGTAGGGCTTACAGTGTGAAATTGCATCATTATCAGTACAGAGGGCATGTAGGGCATACAGTGTGAAATTGCATCATTATCAATACAGAGGGTATGTAGGGCATACAGTGTGAAAATGCATCATTATCGGTACAGGGGGTATATAGGGCATACAGTGTGAAAAATGCACCAGTATCAGTACAGAGGGTATGTAGGGCTTACAGTGTGAAAATGCATCACTATCAGTGCAGGGAGTATGTAGGGCTTACAGTGTGAAAATACATCAGTATCAGTACAGGGGTTATGTAGAGCTTACAGTGTGAAAATATATCATTATCGGTACAGGGGGTATGTAGGGCTTACAGTGTGAAAATGCATCAGTATCAGTACAGTGGGTATGTAGGGCTTACAGTGTGAAAATGCATCAGTATCAGTACAGGGGTTATGTAGAGCTTACAGTGTGAAAATATATCATTATCGGTACACGGGGTATGTAGGGCTTACAGTGTGAAAATGCATCAGTATCAGTACAGGGGGTATGTAGGGCTTACAGTGTGAAAATGCATCAGTATCATCAGTACATGGGGTATAAAGGGATTACTGTGTGAAATTGCACCAGTATCAGTACAGGGTGTATGTAAGGCATACAGTGTGAAAATGCATCAGTATCAGTACAGGGTGTATGTAGGGCATACAGTGTGAAAATGCATTAGTGTCAGTACAGGGGGTATGTAGGGCTTACAGTGTGAAATTGCATCATTATCGGTACAGGGAATATATAGGGCATACAGTGTGAAAATGCACCAGTATCAGTACAGGGTTTATGTAGGGCTTACATTGTGAAATTGCATCATTATCGGTACAGGAGGTACATAGGGCATACAGTGTGAAAAATGCACCAGTATCAGTACAGGGTGTATGTAGGGCATACAGTGTGAAATTGCATCATTATCGGTACAGGGGTTATATATGGCATACAGTGTGAAAATGCACCAGTATCAGTACAGCGTGTATGTAGGGCGTACAGTGTGAAATTGCATCATTATCGGTACAGGGGTTATATAGGGCATACACTGTGAAAATGCACCAGTATCAGTACAGGATGTATATAGGGCTTACAGTGTGAAAATGCATCAGTATCAGAACAGGGTGTATGTAGGGCACACAGTGTGTAAATGCAATTAGTATCAGTACATGGGGTATGTAGGGCATACAGTGTGAAAATGCAATCAGTATCAGTACAGGGGGTATGTAGGGCATACAGTGTGAAAATGCATCAGTTTCAGTACATGGGGTATGTAGGGCATACAGTGTGAAAATGCACCAGTATCAGTACAGGAGGTATGTAGGGCTTACAGTGTGAAAATGCAATCAGTATCAGTACAGGATGTATATAGGGCTTACAGTGTGAAAATGCATCAATATCAGAACAGGGTGTATGTAGGGCTTACAGTGTGAAAATGCAATCAGTATCAGTACCGGATGTACGTAGGGCTTACAGTGTGAAAATGCAATCAGTATCAGTACATGGGGTATGTAGGGCTTACAGTGTGAAAATGCAATCAGTATCAGTACCGGATGTACGTAGGGCTTACAGTGTGAAAATGCAATCAGTATCAGTACAGGATGTATGTAGGGCATACAGTGTGAAAATGCATCAGTATCAGTACAGGGGGTATATAGGGCTTACATTGTGAAAATGCATAACTATCAGTACAGGGTGTATGTAGGGCTTACAGAGTGAAAATGCATCAGTATCAGTACAGGGGGTATATAGGGCTTACAGTGTGAAAATGCATCACTATACGTACAGGGGGTATGTAGGGCTTACAGTGTGAAAATGCATCATTATCAGTGCTGAGGGTATGTAGGATTTTCAGCTTGAAAACATATAATAACCAGAACATAGAACATGAATGGTTTTCTGTGTGAAAACAAAATGATCAGTATTGGCGGGGGCACACATAGTTTGCTGCCTGAAAACGTTTTCTGGGCACGAGGTAATAGTTCTATTACAAGAACTCACAGTGCAATGGCAACCATTTTCATACACGAAAATGTGTATGATCACTATTTTGTACAAAGCAAAATGTGTATGGTCAGTCACTATTCTTCAAACAGCAAACTGTTATTAACGCTATTCTGTACACAGCAATCTGTGTATGATCACTATTCTGTACACAGCAAAATGTGTATGATCATCATTTTAAAATGACCAGTTACTAAATTAAGAACATAAATTAAACCCCAAAATAATAATGTTCTTATTCAGCAATACGTGCAATTTTTTGCTTACGGCTGACGTTAGAAAGAACAATGTAAGAACAATGAAACGAACACAGGAATAAGTCTTATCAGTAAAAAGTGTAATGTTTAAAATCAGTTGAAGATTGATATCACGCCTGGAGACAACGCCATTAATCGTCTAAAAGTATGACTACGAGAACGGCGATAAAATGTTCATCAGTACAAAGCCATTACAATATTGTTTAGCTGTTCAAATAAGAAAACAACCCACGCTTTTTCCTGTACAGCGTTCTCGCTTGAAATTTTATTCTTAATGAGAAAAACACCCGAAATTTTGGGTGCTTTCCAATTCCTCTCTTTCACTCTCTGCACTGGAATTTAAGTATTTAACGTGTTTGTGTGAGCTTATTCAAAACATGGGGATGATTACTGAAGTCTGTAGAGCGAGAATTGGCTCATTTGTCAAAGATTAAACTAAACCCCTCTATCACTGTTAGAAAAGCAAATGCTATTAGTCTGACTTTAAGAATCATGTTGGAACCGTGTATTTAACTTATTGTTTTGGTGTCAGTTGACGTCAACCCGGTGCCTGGGAAGGGAAATATTTAAGGAGGCAATATCACTTCTCTGTGGGCGATTCTGGACACGTTCATTTCACCCCTAAATTCCCAACCCCCCACATATATGCTGATATTGGTCCGGCCTTGTAAAATATACATCATGGTCTTCAAACTCTGAAGGTTTGTTAACTAGAGCTTAGTTCGAAAGTGCAGACTATGGCTAGTGAACTACGAGCTGATAATCTGGAACTCCGGGTACAGAATATGATTTTCTTTCATAAGATTGTGAATCTGGAGAATAGTCTAAACAATTTAGAAACCCATTCACTGAGAAATAATGTACTGTTATATGAAACTGAAGGTACACAATCAGTAAGAAAAAATATAACAAAACCTTGGCATAGGGTCTGCCTGGAACGTCTGTGAAGGAGTTTAATTACGCATATCAAGTTCAGTTGTATTTCAAGCCCCACGCGGCTTGCTTCTCAAAACTTGCAAAGGCACACTCTTCGTGTGAAGTCATCCTCTGCAGCACCCATTTCGATATTTTTTACTAGTGGTAATTCTTTGCATCTCAATATTCGTCTTCACACACTGGAATATGCCATAACAATACATCTTCAAAATTTTTGTTACTGCCTTTGGTTGTGATTGGTAGAGTGCAAAGTTGATTTGTTCTCTTTCTCCAGGCTGAAGTTATGTTTCTTGTCATGATCCGCACATGACTGACCACGAAAAATACAAGATGGCAGTTTCTGAGACTAATCAAATGCTCAGTAGATGCGACGTCACTTGCTTTTACAAAGCACAGTGGATATGGTATATAGTTTCTTTTGAAATTGACACAGGTTAGGATCAGCTGCTTTTTTGGGACACCTGTGTTCAGTTCGCAGACCTTGGCTTATATTGGCAGTTGATAATAAGGCATAGCAGTTGATGACAAGGCATAGCAGTTGATGATAAGGCATAGCAGTTGATGATACGGCATATCAGTTGATGATAAGGCATATCAGTTGATACGGCATAGCAGTTGATCATACGGCATAGCAGTTGACGATAAGGCATATCAGTTGATGATACTACATAGCAGTTGATGACAAGGCATAGCAGTTGATGATAAGGCATGGCAGTTGATGATACGGCATAGCAGTTGATGATAAGGCATAGCAGCTGATGAGCAACTGATCCGTGATAATATCTTAGACCATTGTAATTCTTGTTTTGTTCAGTTCGTACTCAAAATGGTGATATAAAGAAGCCGGATTTGAGGTGTAGACATCATCTGATGATCGACACAGTAATCTGTCTTGGTTCTTTAGTGTTTGTTCCAAAATATTAGAAAAGTAAAAGAACGTGATCTTGTTTTTTTTTTATAGTGATTCACAGCTGAACAAGCCTATGTATGTCCTCCTGAAAATATTGAAAACAAAAGGAGCCATGAATTATGCATTCCTCTGGAAGACCTTGGTCATCTCGACATAAAACCTTACGAGTTTTCCAGATTCACGAGATTTCTTGCAAGGAAACGCTCACCAGACAGAAGACAGTCCATTGGAAAGAAACGTTTGATGGGAACATGGTGGCTTTCACTTCAGTGAGATACGAACTATCAGAGATTTATCATCGTATGTTTCAACATCATGTTGTAATTCTGCAATATGGTGCCAAGATGTATTCCTGCTTCATTTGAACACACACATTTATTCTCAAAACATTTTGACAATGATGATCAAATATATCTTTAATAACATGTATTGTGTATGTTCCTACTTCTCTACGGTTGATGGATACTTTCCAAACTAATCTTAATTCCAGTTATTGCATTTATCTGAGGAATATTAAGCTTGCATATCTTCAGGCTTCTTGTACCCTTTCTGCCAACTCTTTACATGATTCAAATAATGGTAAATTTCTTTCCTGACTTTTATAGCTAGATACTTCACACGAATAAAGGTACTATAATGCCTGTGAAGGGGCAAATTTCTGGCGATCTAACAAGAATACATTAGTTGAGACCAGAGAACCATTAATTAGATTTATTGAGACAGGCGCGTATCATATCGCCATACTACCGTGTATGGTAATGTCCTTTAGAGGGAGAATTTTGTTCCTAATTAAGCATTTGTTTATACAGCAGCCAGACGGACTATTAGGAAGACGGTAAACTTCATTTTCATGGTACAGTTGTCACAATTGAGAAATCGCAGAAACTCTGTTACTCAAACTACCAGGTCGAGCTGACCCCAACTTTGGCGCCTCTGAAAAAAAGGCGGCAGAGATATTTGATTCTGATTGGTTACGTTAAATAAGGGGCGTGTTTCCCACACAAAATTTTCTAGGTTTTAAAATTGCCACATCGGAAATTTTAATCAGTCTAAGCTTTTCCTGCAAGAGGAAACCCAAGAGTAGAACTCCGTTGGATTTGCAAGAAATTCCTCGTAAAAGAACTGTTGTCCAAAGGGGACTATTGTCGAAAGGAACCGACGAAATAATTTGCCGATTAGAGGGAGGAACGTTGAAAGCAAAGGGAGAAAATAGCTCCTGAGACGTATTATCCTGAAACGTATTATTCTGGGACGTATGACATGATGTTACCCTGAGACGTATACTGAGAAGTATAGAGAGAAGTGCAGTGAGACGTATAATCCTGTGACGCAATCCTGCGACGTATTAATTTCTGAAACGTATTCTGAGAGTATCCTGAGACGGATGGTGGAAAGTATCATCCTGAGATCCAAGGTTCTGAACAGCTACAGTGGAAGCAGAACAAACTGAGGACGAGCAGGTTATGCAATCGTACAAGACGTTGACTCCGATTGTTCACTCGATCCTATGATGAACTAAATCTATCAGTAAACAGATCGGCTGTTTAATTTAAATCTATTTGCGTTCTCTTTGTAATTCGGTGAAAGTTTAATTTCTAAAAGCAGATTATATTCCTGATGTAACGAATTTTTCACAGTTGTTTTATGTAATTGATTAAATTGTTTGTTTACATGTACGGGGGCTCGTGTTGGTTTGTTCTATATATCTGTTCAGGTCTCTATCTATTTCACCTATAAATTTCACCACTTATATTTATATTTACTCGAACCGGGCAATAACATCGAGGGCGGTCAAACCCTAGATAACGAAAACCAAAATTAAGCGGGACACCCAGCAAAATTCACCACCAGAAAACAATCCCCCTCCCCCCCTTACAATGCCGCTGCCTGATAACTGTTCTGAAATTATTACTTTCAGTTGAAAGTTTCAGGATCTTCAATTTGTAGCTTGTTAATTGTTTATTGTGTTATGTACATTTAATATATAGTATGTTCTTTACTTTTACCAGTACTTGAGAGCAGAGTTTGGACCTAGCTGTCTTTTGTCATTTTTAAAAACTGTTTACCTTGATTTGCGATCAAGACCTGCTGTATATATGCGTTTTGTAAACAAGGCCTTTATTCCTGTTTTTAATACCAGTCTTTGAGAGCACAGAACCGAGTTTATAGTTGTGTTCGGGCATATTTTTGAGAGGATTTATTTAAATTATTAGTTGAAATTACAAAGTGCTCTTTGACGATTTTGGACTTGGGATTATTGTGAATTCATTTAAAGACATCGTGGAGTGTGATACAGGAAGACCATCAGTACATCAGCACATTCAAGATTATTTTAATTCATTCGGAACATTCTCTATGTTTAGACTTGTGATAGAGCATTTAAGATTATTTGGGATTTATTTCAAAATACTGCACGTTCCCCTTAATTTTTGTACTTTGTAATTTAAATAAATACATTTATTTATTGAATTGACTAAACGTAATGGTTTCGCTTCTTTCTATTTCATACTTTTGGTGGTTAGAGTTGTGACACTTTATCTGTAAAGCATATAGAGTTGCTAATTGTTCATAAAGGTTACGTGTTGATTTGTTTTACCTGACTGAAGATGCTGACTGCCATTCTAACGGATTATCATATAGCACTTTACAAATCTGAAAGTCATCATGGACATCAACATAAACCAAAAGAAAGACAGCAACGGAATCAGTTTCTTGACTCCTGTCCTCATTTTTGCAATATAATATCCTTGTAATTCCTGTGAAATATTTTCTGTCTTCTCAATATTTTCTTGTCACGAATCAAATTATTTGATAATATGAACTTTACAAAATCATATATGACCAGGAAATTCAATCTTCACAACTTTTTCAATGTAGACAGTACAGAGATGGTATGCAGATGGAAAACTATTGAAGAATCAAGTTATTTGACTACCTGAAATTAATAATTCAGTCAGACCAGATATTTATATCAAATACAAAGTTACTGTTTTGGTAATCGGTTTTATATATATATATATATATATATATATATATATATATATATATATATATATATATATATATATATATATATATATATATGACGATTAAAGACTACAATTACGGCTGAACAAGGAGACGAAAAAACGGCACAAGGCTTGTATCAACTTTTATTATATTATTGAAAAAATGCGTTTATAATCGTCAATGTTAGTGTTCATTTAAGAGTATACATTCTAATGACCAAAGTCTCTATCGAAGTTACTTATAATATACATTCTGCCGTATATTATTACCGTTTACTGATCATACACTTTTAATACATCCAAATATAGCATCTTGCCTTAAGTACTTTTTTCTTTATATACTTTGACCAAGAAATGACTAATATGTAAGAAATAAAAAGACGTTTATATTGGGTTTCTGGATTTGTTGATGCGTGTGAAACTGACAGGACATGATTAGATATTTTGGAAAAGCGCTGTTGATGGTTGATCATACCGAAAAGTTCGAATTATATCCAAATGAAACTGTCTGAAGCAGGTGTATCGGATGTAATGAGTTAACGATGATGATAATGTTGAATACAAAAATTAATATAGTATTAATACCATTTCTTCCTCTTGGAATCTTGATTATATCACAGAGTATATCTTCAAGTTCAAATTCAATATATTCTTGCAAAAACCTTGCACGAATGTTCAGTCCACTTCTTTTGAGTGATTGTCAAACACATTAAAAACAGTCGCGGCGCTAGGGTTGGTGTCACCCAGTGCGGTAACTCAAAGCGTCAACCCAATGGACCTACTACAGTAACAGACCATACCGATTCCTTAGTAATGTCATTTTGGTGTCACCCCCTCTGGTGGTGTCTCCTGGTGCGGTCCCCCACCCCCCACCCCGTGACGCCACTGATTAAAACAACAGTCATCAAGTCTCATTTGGTACAAAATATAGACATACAGTCTAGTAAGCCTAAATACAGTAGTAAATCCAAAAATTATTTTTGTACTATATATATATATATATATATATATATATATATATATATATTTGGAGCATGTTCACAGTTGTCTGTTTATTAGGCACATATGTAGATATTGCTTATTATCAATGCTTTGTTATGTGTGTGTGTTAGTTATGTGTGTGTATGTTAATTATATGTGTGTTAGTTATGTGTGTGTGTTAATTATGTGTGTGTTAGTTATGTGTGTGTGATAGTTATGTGTGTTAGTTGTGTGTGTGTGTTAATTATATGTGTGTTAGTTATGTGTGTGTGTTAGTTATGTGTGTGCGTTAGTTATGTGTGTGTTAATTATATGTATGTTAGTTATATGTATGTTAGTTGTGTGTGTGTGTGTTAGTTATGTGTATGTGTTAGTTATGTGTATATGTTAATTATGTGTGTGTGTTAATTATATGTATGTTAGTTATGTGTGTGTTAAATTTTCTGTTTATTATGTCTATGTACGAATGTAGCTTATCATCAATGAGAGCGCGTGTGTGGGGAAAGGTATGTGTGTATGTATGTGTGTGTTTGTGCGTATGTGTGAGTGTGCGTATGTGTGAATGTTTGTGCGTATGTGTGAGTGTGCGTATGTGTGTTTATACAAGGGCCACAAGCAAAAATCGTTTTATCCAACTAATTGTCAATCTCTTTAGATAAAGGCATTATTATTATTATTATTATTATTATTGTTATTGTTATTATTATTATTATTATCATTGATTGTCATTATTATTATTATTATTGATTGTCATTGTTATCATTATTATTATTATTATTGTCATTATTATTGTCATTATTATTATTATTATTATTGATTGTCATTATTATTATCATTATTATTATTATTATTATTATTATTGATTGTCATTATATTATTATTATTATTATTATTATTATTATTATTATTATCGAAATGTCAGCCTGCAAACACACAAGACATAAACTCAGATAGGTGCTTTAGGTGGACAGGTAGTTGGCAGTCTAATAGCAGCTAAATTTGACTGGTTTGTAAACCCCACTTGCTGATAACAGGACTGATGAGATATAACAAGCACTAGCAGTCAAGTGGCTGACTCAGCTATTCAGAGCTGGGACCTGTCTTACGAGTATAAAAGAAATTAGCACAGCAATAATACTTAACGTCTGCAATAACAAGAAACGGCAAACACCACGTGACTGAGACAAGAAGTCTCACAGTAAGGGAACTAAAGTAGAACCCTAATAACCCCTTAAACAAGAGCACCTGTATTTACATCTAACTGTTTTTACTCACATAATTGGCATGTATAGAATCCTTATTGGTAAATGTGCATGTCTGTATAGAATCCCAGATGGCAAATAAGCATGTCTGTATAGAATCCTTATTTGTAGATATATCTACGGTTGCATTCCCCTGACGGCCCTGTCTGTATATAATCCTTATTGGCAGAGAGTCATGTCTGTTTACAATCCCCGTTGGTAGATATATCTGTATATTATCCCTATTGGTAAATGGGCATGTCTGTATATAATACTTACTGGCAGATAGGCCTGTCTGTATAGAATCCTTACTGGCAGATAAGCATGTCTGTATAAAATCCTTATTGGCAGAGAGTCAGTCTATTTACAATCTCCGTTGGTAGATATGTCTGTATATTATCCCTATTGGTAAATGGGCATGTCTGTATAGAATACTTATTGGCAGATAGGCATATCTGTATAAAATCCTTATTGGTAAATGGGCATGTCTGTATAGAATCCTTATTGGCAGACAGACATGTCTGTATATAATCATTATTGGTAAATGGGCATGTCTGTATAGAATCGTTATTAGCAGATAGGCATGTCTATATAGAATCATTATTGGTAAATGGGCATGTCTGTATAGAATCATTATTGGTAAATGGGCATGTCTGTAAAAAGAATCCTTACTGGCAGATAGGAGTATCTGTATAGAATCCTTATTGGAGAATGGGCATGTCTGTATAGAATCCTTATTGGAGAATGGGCATGTCTGTATAGAATCCTTATTGGAGAATGGGCATGTCTGTATAGAATCCTTATTGGAGAATGGGCATGTCTGTATAGAATCCTTATTGGAGAATGGGCATGTCTGTAAAAAAAATCCTTACTGGCAGATATGCATGTCTGTATAAAATCCTTATTGGTAAATGGGCATGTCTGTATAGAATCCTTATTGGAGAATGGGCATGTCTGTAAAAAAAAAATGCTTACTGGCAGATATGCATGTCTGTATAGAATCCTTATTGGAAAATGGGCACGTCTGTATAAAATCCTTATTGGAAAATAGGCACGTCTGTATAAAATCCTTATTGGAAAATAGGCACGTCTGATTAGAATCCTTATTGGTAAATGGGCATGTCGGCGCGTATTTGTCTTGCGTTCGTTTGTCGGGTCACCCCTATTCACAAATAGGCATGTCTGTATAGAATCCCTGCTGGTAAATATGCATGTCTGTATAGAATCCCTGCTGGTAAATACGTATGTGTTTATAGAACACTTATTGGCAGATATGCATGTCTGCACAGAATCCCTATTTGCATACAGGCTTGTCTGTATAAAATCCCAATTAGAAAATAGGAATGTCAGTTTAGAATCCCATTGGCAAATAGGCATATATGTTTGGAATCCCTATTAGTCGGTCAAAAGATACACATGAAGTAATTAAATTCTGCACTGTTCTGTGAATTATACCGGTCGGTTGCTGTAATAAATAGTTCGCAAGCTCCACCATTACCAATATGTCATAATAGTTTAAAATTGCACGCCGCCTCAGTTTTCCAAACATGTATCCTTTTTTCATGTATTTCAGGTAACTCAGAACAGCTGAATTACCATACAAAAATTAATTACTCTTACCACAAAGCAATCAGCACCCACGCATAACATTCTTAGATAATAAACAATCTGGCAAGTAACATGTTAAATAATGGATTGGATTTATAGCGTTACTTGGCTGCAGGAAATTTAAAGCTTTATCTGTCATTCATAATCGCACCTGCAACATTTAGTCGGACATAAATTGCCATAGCCGTAAAACTTGTTTTGTGGTTAACAAATTTCAACTAATAATCGCTGACTCATATTTGACGGACTGAGAGATGATCGAATGTACTGATATATGTTTGTTGGCAGAAGGATAGGTATTTTACCGACAGATGGTTGATTCGCAGAAGGATTTTTATTTTACTGACTCATAGATGGTTGATTCGCAGAAGGATTGCTATTTTTACCGACTGATATATGGTTAATTCACAAAAGAATTGCTATTTTACCGACAGATGGTTGATTCGCAAAAGGATTTTGTATTTTACCGACTGATAGATGGTTGATTGGCAGAAGGGTTGCTATTTTACCGACATATGGTTGATTCACAAGAGGAATGGTATCTTAATGAGTGATGGATGATTGGGAGAAGAATTTGTATTTTTTTGGTTGATTGGCAGAAGAATTGCCGGTTAACCGATTCATGGATGATCGATTCTAAAAAGGTTTTCTTCGTTAACAACTAAAACGTGAAGTATTTTAAGCAAAATTCCTTTCAACCGAGAGTGTTTTAACAGGTTTGATGCAATGAATTGATATAATATAATTATAATTTCTATCTCTATGCAACAGTCCGCTCTTTGGATCGGATTTAGATTCGCCCTTTTGGGTCGGATTTAGATTTGCCATTTGGGTAGGATTTAGATTCGCCCTTTTGGGTCGGATTTAGATTCGCCCTTCTGGGTCGGATTTAGATTTACCCTTTGGGTCGGATTTAGATTTGCCCTTTGTGTCGGATTTAGATTAGCTCTTTGGGTCGAATTTAGATTTGCCCTTTGAGTCGGAATTAGCTTTGGCCATGGAGAAGAATGTAGATTTGCCCTTTGGGTCAAATTTAGCTTTAGCCTTTGGGACGAATTTAGATTTGCCCTTGGGGTCGAATTTAGCTTTGCATCGCCACCTTCTCTCACCCTCTTCCAGTCTGGAATGTCAACGTGTTGTACATTCTAACCATATCTTAAAGCTACATTGTTTTTCTTGACGACAACAAGCAATATTAAAAATATAAGGGGTGTAGTGCAGCTACTGGTTTGATAGGCTTTCTTTACTTCATAAATTGAGAAATACTTATAACAGCACCTACATCAGCAACATGAGACTGATCCACATGGTTTCCTTAGAAATGTAAAAACGAATATTAGGCATTGTCAACATGTGTTTTGTTTTGTAATTTCATGGGGTTTGTTTTGTAATATTTCCTTTTATATGTTTGCATCTGTTATCTAATATTGTAAAGCGCATATAGCTTCTAAAGATAAGGCGCTGTACTACGTCCACATTATCATTATCATTATTATTATTATTATTATTATTCCCCATCCATCGGCATTTCCAACCAAATGTTTGTCTTAAAAAAAAATTCTCCTAATGTTAAACTTAATAAAGAATATCCAAATATTCTGAATACTTCAACATAGCTCGTACATTTGATAAGGTATTGAATAGATTCGAGACCTGTCGGATTTCATGCGAATGGACGGCCAGTGTTACCGTAGGTAGAGAGGAGTTCAATCTTGACGATACATATGTTAAGAGTAAAGCCGGAATCGCCATTCAGCAATGAAGTAAAGAAATTGGATGTTTTCTCGCAAAATAGTGCACACCTCAAAAGTAGCATAGTACAAACATGTCAACAGTAACATATAACAAACATATCAAATGTAGCATAACACAATCAAGTCAACGGTCACGTAGTAGAAAACATATCACAAAAAAAACAGTACAAACGTGCCAGAAGCAACATAGTACAAACATGTAAACAGTAATACAGCACAAACACGTCAACAGTAACACAGCACAAACCTGTCAAGATTAGCATAGTTCTAACAAGTCAACGGTAACAATTGTGCTAACATGTCAACGGTAACACAACATAAAGTGAACAGTAACATAGTACAAACATGTCAACAGTAACATAGTACAAACATCTCGACAGTAACATAGTGCAAATATGTCAACAGTAACATAGAACAAACATGTCTACAGTAGTATGGTACAAACAAGTCAACGGTAACATAGTGCTAACATGTCAAAGTTAACACATTATAAACATTTCAACAGCAACAGTGCAAACATGTCAGCAGAAACATAATGCAAACATGTCAACAGTAACATAGTACAAAAACATATAAACATTAACATAGCACAGACAGAAACAGTAAACAAAGTCGTAAAGAAATGCAATTTACACAATTTTCAACAGATTTTGACTTTGATTTTCATTTTATCGAGCAGACATTTAGCATAAGTCGAGGGAACAGGACAAGCTACCTGTACTGAGGGGTGGGGGTCATCCCTTGTGCTATATTTATACAAGTATTACCCATCATCCCACTGTGTCTTGACCGACAGTCTTCGTTTCATTTGTTACAAGCCCTTGCGGCTGACGTCATTGCTAGTTTACGTATGTGCGTAGTTACTTTTAAAATCGAGAGGTTCGTATAACCTAAGAAAATCCTCACACTAAATCCTGTCACGGCCATGGTATCACGGTACCAATTGTTTTTCCATATACCTCAATACTAATGTTTTGTGAAATGAATATAATTTTTATCATACCTCAGCATGCATGTCACACACTGTCATGGAGAACAATGCTGGATTGTCAATTTGACAAGGGCAAAACCAGGTACTCCACTGCATTTAAGAGAGATAACTCTGCTGGAACTAGACAGGGGTAAGAGTTATCTAGTCACTACAGACAGTTTCGGCCATGTGTACCACATTTTTAAAAATCATAAAAATTACAAAATATGATCTAGATATGAATTAACATAATCTCGCATGTTGCCAAAGAGGAACATTTTTTTTAAGCCTAACAGAAACTCTGCACCAATCACAGCTAGTGTTGTTCTGTATTTCTGAATGCAATGTTCCTACACCTTAAGCTCCGCCCACCTGGACTTGGCAATTAGTACCGTTATACCCCATTGGTTGTTCTGATGATTCTCTAAAAATGGAGATACAATTATTACACAGTGTTTGAACAGGGTGATGGGAAAATTCAAACTTATTTGCGCCGACTAACTCTCTGCCTTTGGCTCAAAGTGAAACATAATCATGTAGGTTAGCGATTCCTATCCTATGTGCTAAAGCACACAGTCACTATTCATATAAAATTAAAGTAAAAAGATGGAAACATCAACAATTGTCAACTCACCGATGTCTTTCCAGGCATAATTAATACTCGATGTCTTAGCTTACTGGCTGCATACTTCTGTAGTTGAAATGACGCACGAATATTTGTTCTCTTCAATGCGGAGTATTTAACTTCACTCCATTTTAACTACTTGCAGCTTATTTAATATTCCAATTGAGCGTGCGTTATCTTCTATCTTTCTGACAGAGCAAATTAACGTTACTTTTCAGTAACACGTGGTATATCCTAGACTTCAATAATTCGATAAACTGGGGCACCGATCCGTAACGGCCCCCAGAGGCTTCGCTGGAAATTAAGTAAGAAGCACACGTGCCACAGAATGGTTGATAAATTGGATTAAAATAACTGCCAGTCAAAAAACTGATCAGATAACCAGTCTCAAGCAGATATTAAAATAGATTATTTCCAACAGAAGCATCAGTGTTCAGCTGGTATTCTCGTGCGGAGAAATAATAATAATAATAATAATAATAATAATAATAATAATAATAATAATGTGGACTTATTTCAGCGCCTAATCTTTAGGAGCTCTATGCGCTTTACAATATTAAATAATACATGCAAACATATACAACAAGTTTACAAAAATAAACACCATGAAATTCCGAAACAAAACGATGATGTTAGGTTTGTCTGGCTGTCATGCATTAGCTGGGTTCTATTTTTCACACGGAAGTTTCTCATAGTAGCAAACATATATGGGGGTTAGCGACTGATATGGTGAGATGACATATGACACAGAGGTGATCGGATGCAAGTTCGTTTGACACGAATGCAGACTATAAAGCATTATCATCAGGTATATGAAGATTCCAGTCTAAAAATGTGACCATGTTTATGGAAGGGTTGGCTACCTGGTTGTTTGAGGTTGAAAAAAAAATGTGAATAGAATCTAGGAGTTCTGATGTATGGATTTCCAGGATAGTTAAAGTGAAAATTGAAATGTACAAGAATGATCAGGTTGCCACCTATCAAATTGCCATATTCCAGGAGATTCGGAAACTGCTCTAAACAGTGAGATTCAGTCAACTTGTTTTTCGACTAGGAGGAGCGCGGCAGAGTAAAATAAAAATGGACTGACCTTTGTTCCATTGTGAGTGAGGTTTGGACGAGTTCAAAGGATGTGTGTTCGAAACTGAAACTCGTAGTATAGTTTAGAAGGTGAATGAGAATGATGAAGTGTGTTTTCCTTAATTGAAGGCACAACGTATCAAACTTATTACATACATTTTACTAATTAATACAATTTTCAGCAAGATAACCTGAATATAACTCTGAATACACTGGAAGTCAGGTAGTTTTTAGAAAAGTGAAAAAGCCGGTTCAGCTGCATATCGCCACCAAAATAGGCCATATCACCGCCAAAATAGGCCATAACGCCAACAAAATAGGCCATATCGCCACCAAAATAGGCCATAACGCCACCAAAATAGGCCATAACGTCACGTACAAAATCATATGACATATCAACAGTGAAATATGATAAATAATGGCAAATTATTATCATTACTTTTGTTATTATTATCATTATTATTATTATTATTATTATTATTAATGACTTGAAGGAACTACATTGACCATGTAGTAATTGCAATACCATGACTAATTTTTTGCGCAGATAACACGTATCGAAGTGCGAGCAGTGTACGCCCAGCTGTGCTGTCAAATGATGGTCACGCTGATGAAGTTCTCTATATTCGTTCTTTTCATTGTTCCAAGCGATCAGTGTCGATCCTAAATGCGTATTATGCGTATCATGCGGCCGCAAATTTGAGTCTGCGCTGTTCAAAGCCAGAAACACGCTGTACACGGCAACGAATTAATATATAGACCTCATTTGCAAGGCATAAAAGGACACAATCAAAGTAAAATTTAGCTACCAGTCGCTGCGAATCGTTCTATAAGATCAATCTATAGATAATATGTTAGACAGCAGTGTAGTATCAGTATTTACGTAGTTAAATTCCTCGATGTACTCAAATGTGCACTTATGAATCGATGTTTTTACATTGCCTTAAAATTTATTCAGACTGGCACTACGTTGAATTGATTTGTCTATCATTTCTAGACCATCAATCCATGTAGATATAACGTACGACTGCTGGATTTCAAGGCAGTAATACTGAATGAACGGTCTAATCATATATATAGGCAAAAAGCCTAGAAGGCGAAAATATAGTCATCGATATTAAGGTCACGTGACATACTATACAAAGTCTGAATTTGTTAAACCCAATAATGAATGCTTGTAAAATTTGCTGAGTTTTTAAGAGGCGGAACCAGTAAAACCACACATTGATGTACGCGGAGCATAGGCAAATATAATGGGTTTACTGTTTCATCTGGTTTCATATTCACCAAATCAATGATCTTTAATTACATTTTTTACATGATTTAGTACCAAACTTTGAAATTTAACACGTTTAAAGAAAGTGAAAATTGCATTTCAGCTGCATAGAAACGTAGGCCATAATATCAGTATATTGTGCTGTCATAACGTCATATCATGTTTACGTATCTTTATGAACTAGGTATGCAGCTGAAATGGAATTTTCAATATATATATATATATATATATATATATATATATATATATATATATATATATATATATGCAACCAGTATCATAAATTCAGTATGAAATCATTACCCATTTGAGATTCAGTTTATCTTTTAGTGGAAAGAGTTTAGAGAGAAAGAAGGAGAAATAATTTCGTTCATTCTGACTGAAATAAAACACCGTTCATTTATTGCACGTAAAAGATAGTCCCAAACACAGTTCTAGAACCAGTCACATTTAAAAGTAGATTTTGATTTGTTGTTGTTGTTGTTCTAGGGTTTAACGCCATTTTTCAGCACAAGATAGGCTATACATGGCGGCCAGTATAACTGGTGGAGGAAGAACCCTGGAAAACCCAGGGAAGAACCACCGACACACGAGAAGCTACTGGCAGGCTAGATTTTGATGCAAATTAAAAATAAAGAGCAACTGTGGATAAATATAACATTTTATACGGACAGAGTCATTTTCAGCAAAGAATTCCAATGGAAATTCCGCGTGATGTCACAGCTTGCCTCGGGTATGGATAGAATATCAATGTTTACACTAAAGTGTGTTATTTTCGCGACTAAACAGAAGAGTTGTTGGGATATTCATATGATGGGACGATTACTGGGTTCAGAGATTCCAGATTTACTGTGGTGTATTTGTGACCAGATATTTGCATTATTTGATTTGGAACAACAGCCTACAGTACACAAACAAATTTGACATTTTGAGTCGGATTATTGCATCACACAGTAAGAAAACATTATCTCGTTTTAGCTATTTTAGCGCGTAAAATTGATTTGGTTTGATAAATTTCATTCGGTTTTATATCGATTTATGTCCATATTCCTTTGTAAGCAGGCTCGACCTTATTTTCTTCTGTTGGTTAACATTTAAAGCACGCTTGTATATAGTGTTGATTCAATGTTATATGTATACCGCTCATCCCTCCCCTCCCCTCTCAAGCCCATTATCAACTGACCAATATATGTCAGTTTTATTTGTTGTTGTTACTCTTGCTTTGGGGTTTACAACTATTTTTTTCTAAAGCATAATATTCAATACATGGCGTAACGAGCTCCTGTCGGTTAAATTGGCCATATTCAGAAAGCTGCGAACAATTTTGTCCCAATTCCCTTTGGGCAATTCGATTCGAAATATGATAATAGTAATAATACAATCAAAAAGTTCCAGAAGACGGGTTAAAAAAAATTCCCACAACCGCAGTCAGGCAGTACAGAGAATACTGAGCACGTATTGCACGTGCTTATTTGGGCCAATTAGTAACACATAAGGTGATATGTTAATGTATTGTCATATCAAGAATTTTAACTCCTCTCTCCATCTATACATTGTATCAACTATGTGATAACATAAAATATGGCAAACCACGTGGTGTGTCATCAAGTTGAAAACATCTCTCACTTTAATTTCATGATTAAATGAAATGCACTTAATCTCAATAACTGTGGTTAAAGTAAACTTCTGTTGCAACTTTTAAAAGACCATGCTTCGATATGACGAATTTAGTCATCTTTGAAAGAACCATGCTTAGTTGTGAGAAATTTGGTCATCTTTGAAAGAACCATGCTTAGCAGTGAGAAATTCGGTCATCTTTGAAAGAACCATGCTTAGCTGTGAGAAATTTGGTCATCTTTGAAAGAACCATGCTTAGCTGTGAGAAATTCGGTCATCTTTGAAAGAACCATGCTTAGCTGTGAGAAATTTGGTCATCTTTGAAAGAACCATGCTTAGCTGTGAGAAATTCGGTCATCTTTGAAAGAACCATGCTTAGCTGTGAGAAATTCAGTCATCTTTTTTTGAAAGAACTTAGCTGTGAGAAATTCGGTCATCTTTGAAACGACCATGCTTAGCTGTGAAGAGTTTGGTCTTCAAGTGAGTGACCTTTCTCGGAAATTAGAAAGCGCCGTTACCATATTTTAAATTATAAATGTATATTTGCCTATAAAAATGAAACTTTACAAAACCAATCTTGATAACTGGAAGTTTTACTGTACCAGACTTGATAATGAGAAGCATCAGAGTACAATACTTGATAGAACGAAGATCCACAGTGCTAATCTTGATAATTCGAAGATCTCCAGTACCATTCTTGATAAAACGAAAATCTATAATACCAGTCTTTATAATGCGAATCATTATAGTAAGTCTTCATTCAAAAAAAAAAAAAAAAGAAGAAAAAAAAAGATCTACAATACCAGTCTTGGTAATACGAAAGATCTAGAATACCAGTCTTGATAATTCGAAGATCTACCAATACCGGTATTGATATTGCGAAGCATTAGAGTACCAGTGTCGACAAAACGAAGCTCTAAAAGACGTCTTGATAATACGTGATCTACCAGCCTTGATAATGGTGGAGCTCACCAGTTTCGTATTTTGCATAGGTTAGAATTTTAAAGAAAAAGAATTTCCCTGGGTGTACTCACTGGTTATACTGGCTTTTAAAAAAGACCTTGTATATCTTAGGTATTATTCAAAGTACCTTTAATTCCCTTTACTTTGGTATATTATTGATGGGTTTAATATGGGTTATACAGTACACAGAGTGGACTTACTTCAAATTTGCATCTTTCAAAACACTGCTAGCTCCACTTGATCATTTTCACTTTCTAGACTTCATAGGTAAATTGTACAAATTGTATTAAAAAAAAAGCCGATAACTTTCTTGTACATTTTATATATTTGGTAATTCATTCTTTGTACTTTCAGAAGCTGTTTTCGTCTAGTCCCGCAAAATTCATTTTCCCTATTTTAATAACTGCTAAAAATAGTGTACTTTAGACTAATCAAGGCTGAATTTTTAGCACAAGGGTGCAGTCATTTTAGTTACCTTGCGTTTAGATCATTTACAATCTCTTCAAATACAATATCCAATGAAATTTCAGCCATAGTACATGAAAGTAACATAGAGGTATGCCAACATTCTCTCTATTGTGCATGTTGCAAATGTAAACAACTCCACCTTACACCCACCACTTTTTCAGAAGATCATGATATATGTAGACCGCGCCCAATGCGAATCATTAGAGTACCAGTCTTGATGAAACAAAGATCGACAATACCAGTCTTGATGGGGCCCCGAGTGGGGGCCGAGTGGTCTAAAGCGCTCTCCGTTACGGATCCCTGCCATCTGACCTCTGTCTTCGCCGGTTCGAGTCTCGGATTCAGCCAATGTGGGTATGTGAGAAAGCTTGCCAGTAGCTTCTCGTGGGTCGGTGGTTCTTTCCGGGGTTTTCCCGTGTTCTTGCTCCACCATTAATACTGGCCGCCATGTATAGCCTATCGTGTGCTGAAAAATGGCGTTAAAGCCCACAACAACAACAACAACAACCAGTCTTGATAATGCAAAACATCAAGAGTACCAGTTTTGATAAAATGAAGATCTACAATACCAGTCTTGATAATTCAAATATCTACATATGTTAATGCGAAGCATTAGAGTACCAGTCTTTCTGATACAGCTTATAGCGGTCAATAGATGGTAATTATAATTTGTATTTACTCCTAAAAACATTTCAGGCCATCTTCATCAGATACTTTCTCCAAGATTAAGATTTATGAGACAAATACCTTTCCAGCATCCATGAAGAACAGAGTGCAATAACGGATATGTATTGAATATGGGCACATCGTGTAAATGACGAGCAATTAGGAAAGGTTAATCGTTCAGGGACAGAGTATTAATCTGTGATCATTATCATACTGGAATAGGAAGATGTGTTGTAAATGACCAGCAATTAGGAAAGGTTAATCGATCAGGGACAGAGTATTAATCTGTGATCATTATCATACTGGAATAGGAAGATGTGTTGTAAATGACCAGCAATTAGGAAAGGTTAATCGTTCAGGGGCAGAGTATTAATCTGTGATCATTATCATACTGGAATAGGAAGATGTGTTGTAAATGACCAGCAATTAGGAAAGGTTAATCGATCAGGGACAGAGTATTAATCTGTGATCATTATCATACTGGAATAGGAAGATGTGTTGTAAATGACCAGCAATTAGGAAAGGTTAATCGATCAGGGACAGAGTATTAATCTGTGATCATTATCATACTGGAATAGGAAGATGTGTTGTAAATGACCAGCAATTAGGAAAGGTTAATCGATCAGGGACAGAGTATTAATCTGTGATCATTATCATACTCGAATAGGAAGATGTGTTGTAAATGACCAGCAATTAGGAAAGGTTAATCGTTCAGGGGCAGAGTATTAATCTGTGATCATTATCATACTGGAATAGGAAGATGTGTTGTAAATGACCAGCAATTAGGAAAGGTTAATCGATCAGGGACAGAGTATTAATCTGTGATCATTATCATACTGGAATAGGAAGATGTGTTGTAAATGACCAGCAATTAGGAAAGGTTAATCGATTAGGGACAGAGTATTAATCTGTGATCATTATCATACTGGAATAGGAAGATGTGTTGTAAATGACCAGCAATTAGGAAAGGTTAATCGATCAGGGACAGAATATTAATCTGTGATCATTATCATACTGGAATAGGAAGATGTGTTGTAAATGACCAGCAATTAGGAAAGGTTAATCGATCAGGGACAGAATATTAATCTGTGATCATTATCATACTGGAATAGGAAGATGTGTTGTAAATGACCAGCAATTAGGAAAGGTTAATCGTTCAGGGGCAGAGTATTAATCTGTGATCATTATCATACTGGAATAGGAAGATGTGTTGTAAATGACCAGCAATTAGGAAAGGTTAATCGATCAGGGACAGAATATTAATCTGTGATCATTATCATACTGGAATAGGAAGATGTGTTGTAAATGACCAGCAATTAGGAAAGGTTAATCGATTAGGGACAGAGTATTAATCTGTGATCATTATCATACTCGAATAGGAAGATGTGTTGTAAATGACCAGCAATTAGGAAAGGTTAATCGATTAGGGACAGAATATTAATCTGTGATCATTATCATACTCGAATAGGATGTGTTGTAAATGACCAGCAAGTAGGAAAGGTTAATCGATTAGGGACAGAATATTAATCTGTGATCATTATCATACTCGAATAGGATGTGTTGTAAATGACCAGCAATTAGGAAAGGTTAATCGATTAGGGACAGAATATTAATCTGTGATCATTATCATACTCGAATAGGAAGATGTGTTGTAAATGACCAGCAATTAGGAAAGGTTAATCGATTAGGGACAGAATATTAATCTGTGATCATTATCATACTGGAATAGGAAGATGTGTTGCGCACAATTCTGCCAACACTGAATTATTTACGAGTCAGCTAAAACGGATCACAAAATAAGAATCTACAACATCACGCATATACTTTTTTGGTTTCAGTCGTACTGTTGTTTATTGGAATACATTTACGGTTCTTAGACACGAATTTAATTTAAGATATCTACATATCAGATACACACAAAGACATAAATAAATAAGCACACAAACGCGCGCGCGTATGTGTGTGTTACCTAGACATAGTTTTCTTTCCTATTTCACATCAGTCTTAGTGAATAAATTATCAGATATTGTAGTTATGTTCAGATAAAATTCTAGAAGAATTATTTAATCATTCAGTGGAATTACTAAAGTGTTCATTGAACATATTTTTTTAGGAATTTTGGGAATTCATTCAAAGACATTCAGGATTATAAAATTGTGATATATTAAGACTATATGTATATCAATACATTCAAGACCATCGGTCAAGACTATTGGAATTAATTTAGAATATTCGATACTTTTAGAATTCTGAAAGAACATTAACGATATATTTTTGATGTCACAATAATATAGTGTCTTATAAACTTTCCCTTTGCAACGTTAAGATACAGGGTAAGAAGTGAATACAAAATTTAATTTGAGGGTTTTCTTAAAAATATTTGTTCTGGTAATGTTTTTGAGATTCAAGACAGATACAAGATAATCTGCATAGTAAGCATAATATAAAAAATTTGATAATGTATATTTTGAGTTTGTTTCTAAATAAAATCGAGAACAAAAATGAAGAGAAAATTAATAAAGAATTCAAAAGCAATTCACCCGCAGGGGCGAAGAAATTCGTGCACTTTCTAGACCTATAGATTAGCCAAATTAAACACCATCCGCAAAAACAGATTTTTGTAGGGTTAGGTTTTAACTGTTCATCATTTGTTCAAATTTATAAGGTGTTTTTATTTATTCCTTCAGTGTTGTTTTAGGCTTATGTAAGGTTTTAAAGATCAAAATGAACTTTCAGTGTTTTCGTGGTCCTTGAGGTCACTGTAACACTGAGAGAAATATGTTATTTGTTGCTTTTTTCTTAAAGTGTTGGTTTTGCTTCATTTGTGTTAACAAATTTAAGTCCTAGCTTATTACATATACATATATACCCCAGGGGTGTAAAATTGAGGGTAAAAAAAAACAACAACTTTGTGTCAGAACTGGGGGTAAAAAATAACATGTGTAGGTAAAAAATGTACTGTAAAATTTTCATCTCACCCGTACTTTTTCAGCTTTGATTATGATATTGTAACTTGCACAACATACTCTCTCTCTCTCTCTCTCTAAAAATACAAATAAACCAACATACACAATTAACAAACAAATACATTGTCCATTCAAATAATAATTTTATTAGCTCATTTTTCTTTGAGTTTAAAGTCGTACTTTTAACAGCCTCCTTATAATCTTTTTGGAGCAATATTATAGACCAACATATTACATATAAGCCAATACAAAACCTAATAAATCTTTGTAACCAAATGGCAGTTAATTTAATGCCTATCTTTCTAATAAGTTACGCTTGAACTTTAAGATCTTTCTTTTATTGCAGCAAGTTAAAAACCAGCAAAATTTGCGATGACACCCTGACTTTGTAATCCAAAAAACGTATTTGTTTAAGCAAATTTACTGATTTCCTTGCTGTGAACAAATGTCTTTTGTGATGATGTGTTCTTCAGATATCTTGTGGCGAACAAGGGTAGATTTTCAAAAATTCTTAAACCCTGTCACGGAAGGATAATTCACTTTTGCAGACTTCGCAATCATGCGATCAAAAGTCACACCGGTAATCCTAATAGATGGGCCGTATTCCAGTCAAGAGTCAAGAGAATTATTTTCTCAATTTTTCATTAAAGTTAGATCCACAGTTACTCTTTTGTGTTCTGCTTCATTCATTTTCTTCGCTAATGATTCTTAGTCCAAGCCGTTTTAATCTGGTGATCACTTTCTAGTGCAAAAAGCATTGACCTTAAACATCTGGATGACATCTTGATGAACTCGATGGAAATCGCGTAAGAGCTCGCGAGATTAGGGGAAACTACTCCTTCATAACATTGGCTATGCTAGTCAGGTTCCCCGTTTCTTCTGCTTCCTGCATTGCACTCCGCTATACGAATAGCGGAATGCAACGCAGGGAGCATACGAAGCTGGGAACCAGACGATGCTTATGCTCGGAGTATACACGATGCCATCCCTCATCTAATGGATTGGATATTAAATAAATCCTGATCGATTTATGCAAACCCTTTGCGTCAAAATAACAAAACAAAAACGAATGGTAACAAAACGGGTACGTCAATGTTCTCCAGCGTGCGTCCCTCACACACACACACACACATCTATCTATCTATTTATTTCTCTCTCTCTCTCTCTACATATATATATATATATATATATATATATATATATATATATATATATATATATATATATATATATATATATATATATATATATTGTAAAATGTGAAGTGTAAGAAGTGTAAACAAGGTGCGTTCTGTATCTTATCGTAAGTTACAAGTGAGATAACTGTAACGAACAGGCATTCAGTAGCTGCTCGCGTTTGTTAAGAAGACATAAATATTAAAACAATCAGAGAAATACACGAGTAGAGGGGGAGATGAATTTATGTTTACAATTCATAGATACTATATTGTCTGGCCCCGTGACACTCTTTTTTCCATCGTAAACACTGCACATGTGAAGGAGTCGGCTATCGCTCTCTACGTGCCAACCAAAATTTTTACAAAGAGAAATAACTCGTAAAGGATTAGAGATAAATTGGCAGCAGTTATTTCCCGTTGCACATGGCAATTTCTTACCTTTTAGGATAAGAAATGATTGCTATCAAGATTATTTCTTTTCTTTGGCGGGGGTGGGGGGGTGGGGGTGCGGATGGGGGTTAGCTGTGCAGGTTTACGATTAGGATGGGAAGATGACAGTATCCAAGCTTTATTGGGGACCTGAGTTGGCAGGCGCACGATTCGGATGGGACCTGAGTTTGATTAGGGGCCTAATTGACAGGTGTACGAATTTACTTGCATCAACGGAAAACCTTAAAATATTACTATTTGCTATAGCAGTAACACTATTGCAGATTTTGTAAGCATACAAACATATAGATAGACAGACATATCGACAGACATATATGCAGATGAAAATTAAAGGAGAGAAAAAGAAGTGATCGATAGATGGAAACCAAACTGAGATTTGAACGATTCAAACGAAGCTAATTACGTACATGATAAATCGTGTGAGAACAAGCGAAGGCACAATAAATTGCACAAAATATATCCAGAGAGAACAAACATCATAAAAGAAAATTGCATTTATAATCAAACGAAATTAAACCCGTATCTAAACGAGGATATGTACATAATTATACACGAGAAAGAGACACTGTTTTTAAAGCCATCACGTGAATGTGATCACTACTATTTTAGTTCACACCAAAACATTTTATCCAAGAACGGAAAGGCTCAAATGAATTATGTGGCAAACTTCGATATCACATTATTAATTATAATGGGAAGTCAAATGAACACACTGGTTAAATTACCTATTTGTTTTGAGAGGCATTACAACTTGAAACTAACATGAACGCTATTTTGCTAATTGTTTTACGCATTCGTGTACTTATCGATGGAAAAATTCAAACGTGGGACGAGATCTGAAAGTGTTGCCTTGTACGCTTCCGGTGTGAGACAGTTCCTTCACTGGCAATCTAGAGGCATTGTGGTTTACATTATTCCTTCCTGTGTGGGACAGTTCTTTCATTAGCAAAGCAATCGAGATACATTCTGGTTGACATTATTATTCCTTCTGGAGTGAAAGTTCTTTCGTTAGTAAACTAGTGGCATTGTGGTTTTCAATATTCCTTTCGGTGTGAGGCAATGGAACATTAGCCACAATCTTGATTTACAATAGGACATTATTTCATTGTGGTGTTCGGGGTGCTCTTGGAGTGGGTAGTACGGGGCGGGGGGGGGGGGCACGTCGGAGTAGTTCGTCCACCTTTGTTCCCCACCAGGTGATCAGCTGTCACCTGTGGCTCCAAGCAGCTGTACCATGCTCAGTGGCCACACCACGGGTAACGGCTTCGACTGACCGGCTAACCAGGTTGAGGGTAGCCGACGGGCCTCAAACCCTCGGTGAGTTAGGAGCTTGCCTACCCTTTCATGCAAAGCCAGTTTCGACAGACTGGCGAAAGAGATCAACTGAGTGATCCAACGGACACGAAGGCGACTCTGCAAACATTTTGTGGAGAGCGCAGGGCATGACAAGGCACTGAAGACGTCATGGCCGTCTAATGCAGCCGAAGTAGTTCCAGCCGTGACGAATCTTCATAACACCGAATTCCAACTACCAAGGCCGAGAGAGTGAGGCCATCTCTACGCAAATGCTGCTTTGCTTAAATCTCCTTCACGCACATATCATGATATGCACCTATCATCCACATCATCACACTCATCATTTCTTGCCTGCACCTGCCAAAGTCCTTCGACGATGGGCGACTGGCATAGCAATATGTTGTGAAGACCACTGGGAGTTGTAGTCAGAGACCTGCACGTAAGAGGCCCTTGGACAAGTGGTGGCTCTGCTCTGTACCCAGGGCAGCAGAACAGTTCGTCAGCATCCTGGGCGACTGAGTAGACCTTTTCCGGACAGAGCTGCTCACCCTGCATAGGGAGGGCCTAGAAAAGGTGACCTAAAAATAGCATGCCGTCCAAAATCTGGCCAGCTTGCCGGGGCTGGCAAGATCATCTGCGGTCGAAACTATCTAAGAAAATAAATTCCTATTGTAGCATAGAAAATCCGTACTCTCATGGACAAAGAGAACGTAGCAAGACCTCATTGGAGAACAGCCCTAGTTAATAAGGAGCTTTCACGCCCCAATATCGACATTACAACCTTCAGTGAAACCAGGTTTGCAGAGGAGGGTTCTCTGGCTGAGTTAGCAAGCGGCTACACTTTCTTCTGGAACGGAAAAGCCCAAAATGAAGGCAGGATATACGGAATCGGCCTGGCTATCAAATCCAGTCATCTGAAGCAGCTTCCAGACCTGTCTGTTGGTATCAGTGAGAGACTAATGATATTGCAACTACCTATTAGCCACAAACGCGAAGCAACAATCATCAGCGCCTACGCTCCTATCATCTCCAGCTCAGCGGAAACCATCGAGCAGTTCTATGCGGACATCAGCTCTGTAATGTGCTTGACATTATGCGTATCGAACATGTGATTCACTTGACGTTAAGGGTATCGCACATGTAGATGGCTTGACGTTGTGGTGATATGAGTTCATATACCAAAAACCAATGAAAACATTGAAATGATCAACAAAAAGCCGACTCATAAAATGTCCAAATATATTATGAATCTAACGGACGGTTGAAATCATTCTAATAAATAATATTTAGTGGACGGTGTGTGTGTGTGTGTGTGTCTGATTTTTAACGTAGCTTTTACAATTTGAGTCATATCGCTACGATGTCTGCAATGTGACAGTTCAGAGTGATGCCTAGCACTGGGAATTCATGCCGCATACATGCGGCATCATGTCCCATCCGGTTATATTATCCTGACACCAGGTCAACCAGTCCTAACTTTAACGTCTTAATGCTAGGCGCCAAGTACCATTTTTATAAATCTTTGGTATAACTCAGGTGGGGTTCGAATCCGCGACCTCCCGCATCGGAGGCAGACGCTGTAACCATTTATGACACTGTCGCGGTGAATGGACGCTTAAGAGCATTCGAATATATTTGACTTCATTTACATCATTCAAAAATGTTCGATCATGGACTTACTTACTTACTTACTTACTTGCTTACTTAACCACTCAAGTGTTCATATGATAACTTATCTACGGCTGTGTGTGTGAAGGGGATATCAATGAAGATGGGGGGGGGGGTATATCAATGAAAGTGGGGGGGGGTATCAATGAATACAAGGCTACCTTTATGACTATTGCTCTTTGCGCACAGAACTGAAAACAACATATGTTGCAAAAATGAAGTTGCTAATCTATGTGATAACTAAAATACAACATAATAATAATAATAATAATAATAATAATAATAATAATAATAATCCTTATTTGACGATGATAACATCTGGTCATGAAAGACCCATATGTCAGGTTAGGGGTTTTTCGAACTTACTTAACACACACTCGAGTAAACTTTTACACGTGCTCTGACAGATTTAAGCTGCAATAATCTATATAACTAGAGTGGTTAACATATACACTTAACATAATTTGTATTTATGAAAGCTTACACATTTGTCTAAATTGCAAACTGGTATTGAAAGAAGGGGCTTTCCTTACGTACTTAAACACAGAAGAAATATATAGCAATATCACTACGCAAACATGATATCCCCAAATATTGTAAAATCCATAGATTTTGTCCACACTTCCCGGATTCAAAGCCACCATCCGGACTTTAGCTGTCCAAAAGTTTGAGTGTCTGATACATTTTAACAGTTCCCCAGCTATATAAATGTCAAGCGTTCGGGCAGCTGACGCATTGTAATGATTCTCTAGGTATACACGTATCAGAGAGCTGAACATCTACCATATCGATATGATTGTCTCGGTACAAAGAATGATGAACATCAAATCTGTCTAAATGGTTCTCCTCAGCTCTTATGCCAGAATTGTGAGTATTTGATATATATGGATGATTATCCAGATATCCGAATGCCAATGTACCTGATAAAGACGAATGGTTCCCTAGCTATCATAATGTCAGGATACCTCATATATACAAGAATGGTTCTCTGGTGAATACAACTAATACGTTGGTGACACTAGCTTGAGCCCGGTATTGAGCCATCACTCCCAGAATACTACTAATGCGTAATTGAGCTGAATTTGACTCTGGTGCTGAGCCATCGCTGTTAGAAAATCAGAAACGATCCTTCAAAAGTAACACAATTTGTGACTGAAGCAGCGTCTCGAACCCAAACTCCAGTGCGTTACGATTATAGCCCTGGAGAGGTATCATTCCGTCTGACTTAATTATTTATCTGTATATTCCCTTGACGGTATGCTTAAATAACATTATACGTAGTTCGTTACTCAAACATGGATATTATATGACGTCATATTTGGAAGACCAGATGCGGTACTGATTACCCTTGTGTCTGGTACTAGAACTGTAATTGTTTGATGTGAAAATAACATTGAGAGTTCATGCTACGCAGTGCAGTTTAACAAAATAAACAAGAACCATTCATCTTGTTAAGCAAATGTAGCTAGACTATGGAACAATGCAGCACAAACACTTTGATGCACATGCGCATTTAAATCGTTATGAAACACATCTTCTTCAGTTCATTATAATAAAATGAACGATACATAAAAGGTCGACAAAATAAACAAACGACATCAAATTTGTGACTCTGTGTGTGTGTGTGTGTGTGTGTGATTTGGATTTTAAACGTAGCTTTATAAATTTGTCAGTCACATCGCTACGACGTCTGCAGTGTGACGATTTATAGTGATGTCTAGCACTGGAGCATCATACCGCTGACATGTAGCATGATGTTCCACCCAGTCACATTATCCTGACACCAGGCCTACTAATCCTAACACTATACTCTTAATGTTGAGCGCCAAGCGAGGCAACTTCTGGTACCATTTTTATTAGTTTTTTGTATGACTAGGCGGGGTTCGAACCCGCGACCTCAGGCATTCAAACCGGAACGGTTATTTGTGACTGAGATTTACTCTTATATAGATTATCGATCACTGAATCGATCAGTGAATCGAACTGAATATATCACTGAATCGATCAATGAATATAATATAAGGAAGAAATTTAAATAATTATGCCAAGTCAAATAAAAGGATCCTGAAACACTCGGAGAAGATATAATTTGGTATTTTACAACCCATTGACATAGTTTGATTACTAAATGAAAAACAAGTGAATGTGCTAATTATAAGCAGATACAATAAATATATTTCTACCAAAATATCGGCCATTTTTTTTTTGTGTGCTCGTCCTGTCAATAAGTTGGGTCTCAAAAAAAAAAAAAAAAAAGAACAAATAAACGAAACGAAAACAAAGTTTTCATAATGGCGGCAAGTGTAACAGGACGGTGCACGAATAATCTCTCATTTAGCAATTTTTGTATTTTCATCCGTGAACTCATCCCATTTTCAAAGGTAACGATAACATGAAACAATGACTTTCTTCAGCTTATGAAACGATTCCTACTCCGTCAGTATGTTTTATTTTGTCTTATCCCCTCGAGATTTGTCGTTCTCGTGAAGAAAACATGATATACTTGAAAATACCAGGGGTAAGGAGAGGAATACTAGGCTGCAAGCACTTACAAACTTAACATCGTCATATGCATGCGTGAAAACCCGAAGGAAACAAGAACCTCGTCTTGAAAATGGAAAATTGTACAGAGAAGTCAAACTATCCAAAATAATAAATACGCCCAAAGTAAAGCACCAAAAATACCCACAATGCAGTAATATCTACATCACCAGAAAGCTGGAAACTGTATGGGGGTTATGCGAATTAATCTGGATGCACGTTGGCAGCACTGAAGTGTTATACTTCTTGACATGACCTAGTTTGTTTACGCGATTTGCTATGAGTTCGGTTTTTATAGGGCACACCAGCTTTTTACCATCACAACGTTTCCCTTTTAGTTTTACATCTCGGATTCAATTTTCACTACGTGAAACAAAGGCATTATTATATATGCGTTATAAGGAAATGTGGTCGAAGAAATAATAATAATAATAATAGTAATCACAAGAAACAACAGCAGAACAATAAATTGACGTCACTGAGGAGGAGGAGGTTGAGCAAACTGACAGGAAAAATAAAAACAACCGACACATGGTGAGTTAAACAGATGGCTTTCGTTGACTTGTGTCATTAGATGGGTACCACCTACTTTGATAGGTATTCAAGTCTCTTGTCTTAATTAGCTTGTTACCACATTCTTTATCTACACAAGCTAATTAAGATCAAGCGTGTTTGTACAAACACTGAGTACCTTTATACTATATGTGTTAACCCTAATACTGCTTTCGCCAATATATATATATATATATATATATATATATATATATATATATATATATATATATATATATATATATATATATATATATATGGTGTTTTTATGACACATTCTATTAAAGAAAATGATCTTACTAACCCAATTCAAGAGCATTTGGAACATGCTTGTTTTTTGCACTAGATTTAACATCGGGTCCATTTCAGATGGTTCTACAAATTGTTAGATACGTTTGAAAGAAATCAGAAAGCTCTGATAAGGAGCTAGATGAGAGAAGTAGCTAGGAATTTGGTGTCTTTGGTACGCTACAACGTTTTCACCATACGCTGCTTATAACAAAATCAGAGACGAAACCATGCTTTTAATAAAGCTTGATTTTTATTATTGAGGTACCCAATTATTCGAAGGAAACTGCTTCCGGTAATCTTTTTTATAAGCAATGGTTAACGAACAAGATGCAGCGCAAAAAAGATACTAAAGAAGTAATTATTTATATGCACTGGTTTTCTTCTCTGAGCCACACAGATTTCTAGATAGATTTCTACCAATTGCTATGATACATCGTCAGATGCAAGCATACCGTCTGCATTCGAGTGACGTAGAATGGTAAGATCGCATACCAGAGAGTATAAACTCCAGATTATATCAGAAAAAAAAAATGGCTTAAGATTTGACTTGAGTTCCACTCAACACCATCTCAAATGTGTGGTGTATGAAAAACGTCATTTCAGAAGTAGAATTGTAAGGATAAGTCGGTAGAACAAAGCAAACTCTATTCCGACTTACCAGTTTTGATCTCCAAATTGGGTGTGATTGACTCAATACAAGTTACCAGCAAGCAATTGACAAGTGACAAGTAACTGACAATAAACCAGCAAGAAATTGGCAAGTGACAAGTAATTTACCAGAAAATAGCAAGCAAATTACCAGTGACAAGTAATTGACCCAAAACCAGCAAGCAATTGACTTGTGACAAGTAACTGACAATGACATCAAGCTACTTGCAGCAGAAATTGCTTTATCTACAACACGGACAGATGATTAGCTGACCGCGCAGAAAACTATTAAGATTTGACACCATGTTTCAAATCCCACTCTAAGTTAGAGTCTAAAGTTACATCTTATACTGGAAAAGGAATGTAAATTTTGTGAAAGTAGACATGGGTGCGTACTTACTAATGTCAGCATTGAACTTTACAATAGTAAATTCCACGCATCTGAAAGTCGCAAATAACATTAACCTAAACAAATTGTGATAACATGAACTTGTCGAAATGTGCCAAACATATTTATGAAAAGGAGACGCACAAATGATCAATAAAAATAAAATAAAAATAACACAAAAAAACAACAAAAAATAATTGGTCTTATTACATTTTATTCGATCTGAATGATAGATTGGCACAGTCCTGCAATATTACGTTAATACCCTAATGTGGAAGAAAGAGTTTATTTGAAACAGCAACAAACACGCACAGCTACATCCATTACTTCATTGACTGATACATTTTGCATCTCTATATGGCATATCTTAGATGAAGATAAACAAGACTGACTTCTCATGGCATATTACAATTTTCACGATAATTTAATTTGTTTTGAAATCCTTTGAGATGTTCGTTTTTATTCTCCTTGGCAGAAGATAATATCGATTCAGATGGAAAGAAAGATGTAATAAAAAAAACTTTTCTTTTGTTTTGAGTCGTGGGGGTGGGTGGTAAAATCGTTTAATATGGCTAATGAATCAACCGTATCCTGATGCTCTTGGCGGATCCACTGATCAAAATACACTAGTGTTTATTTATAGTAATTCATTATACGCCTTATCATTTTCAGTGATGATTACAGACAGTGTTTAATCCCAGAGAAACACTATATACTCATCATTGTCAATGTTGATTGTACATGGTGATTAATGACACTGATGTATTATCAACTTTATCATTTTTAATGTTGATTGTACATGGTGATTAATGACACTGATGTATTATCAACTTTATCATTTTTAATGTTGATTGTACATGGTGATTAATGACACTGATGTATTATCAACTTTATCATTTTTAATGTTGATTGTACATGGTGATTAATGACACTGATGTATTATCAACTTTATCATTTTTAATGTTGATTGTACATGGTGATTAATGACACTGATGTATTATCAACTTTATCATTTTTAATGTTGATTGTACATGGTGATTAATGACACTGATGTATTATCAACTTTATCATTTTTAATGTTGATTGTACATGGTAATTAATGACACTGATGTATTATCAACTTTATCATTTTTAATGTTGATTGTACATGGTGATTAATGACACTGATGTATTATCAACTTTATCATTTTTAATGTTGATTGTACATGGTGATTAATGACATTGATGTATTATCAACTTTATCATTTTTAATGTTGATTGTACATGGTGATTAATGACACTGATGTATTATCAACTTTATCATTTTTAATGTTGATTGTACATGGTGATTAATGACACTGATGTATTATCAACTTTATCATTTTTAATGTTGATTGTACATGGTGATTAATGACATTGATGTATTATCAACTTTATCATTTTTAATGTTGATTGTACATGGTGATTAATGACATTGATGTATTATCAACTTTATCATTTTTAATGTTGATGAACCGTGTAATCGGCTAGGACACCGGTCCCTTGCTAAATAAAGTATAAATAACATTCAATCTCTAAAAACATCAATTAATAAATAACTTAAAGAGGTAATATCTAAAAACTTATAAATAGCATAACGTAGGAAACACACCCTAAACACCTCGACTAGTAATCCCATAATAGCCTTGAAAATCTCTCTTCATACATGATATCTACTAAGAACCTCTATAAACAGCATAGAACATCCCCCCTCCTTTTAGAACATTTTGAAGAAGAAAACAAAAATCTCGAAAAAAAAAAAAAAAAACCAGGCAAATGCAACAAGAAACCAGCGATGTAAAAAGCAAGCAGGACCGTTCCCGAGCTGTCCTTCCCACTAATGACAGCCAACCATTCAACTGTAGGGACCTTTATGGACCCACAGATTGAGGCCAAACTATCAGGGTTCCTTGAATCCATAAAAGCCTGGGGGAGGTGGCACCATCCCCTTCCCCAGGAACAACTAGCAGGCTGCGGTGCAGTCAGAAAAAGTGGCACATGCACAATTGTGCGAACGCCACTATAATTAAACTCAACGACAAAATTTAATGTTGATTGTACATGGTTTTTAATCACAGTGATAAATTATCTACTCTGTCATCTTCAATGCTGATTGTACATGATATACAATCACAGCGATGTATTATATACTCCCAATGATTCCCAATCTGTTATGGCCGCGACCATGAAAAATGATTTGGGCCTCACTACCCCGTTTCAACATTTTTACAAATGTTGCCTCCCTCCAACAAAAAAGAAATGGCGTACCTTTGCAACCAACCAGAACATCCATATGATCCTGATTTGGGTTGGGAGCCACTGTTATACTCTATAATGTTCAATGTTCACTGCACGTTGCGTTTAATGACAGTGATTTGCTATCTCCCTCATCATTTTCAATGCTGATTGTACACGGTGGAAAATGAAGATGCCCTTATTAGGCCTTTATACCGACTGACTTTGCTGGCAAATGATACAGCCTTTGACCTGTCATTTCGAACGTGTGGAGATGGTTTCATATTCCAAAGCTAAAAGTTTGATAAAGAGATTAAGAATCAGCCTATATAGTGATAATAAAGACAATATATTGACTCGTATCCGTCGATACATACATACATACATACATACATACATACATTGGCATCCATCCATCCATCTATCCATACATACATACATACATACATACATACATACATACATTGGCATCCATCCATCCATCCATCCATCCATCCATTCATCCATCCATCCATCCATCCATCCATCCATTCATCCATCCATCCATCCATCCATCCATCCATACATACATACATACATACATACATAACTTGATAGGACCTAAGTAACAACCTTCAATCTACTGTTGCCAGAGGAACAACCTTCAGTCTACTGTTACCTGAGTAACAACCTTCAGCCTAATGTAATCACTGCACCATTAGAAGGAGCCAATTACTGTTCTGACAATGAACTGGTAAGAAACAGAAGGTAATGCCAAGTGTGCCTTACAAATTACTATGACATTTAATTGTTGAAATGTGTTTGTGTTTGTGCGCGCACGCGATTTGGATTTTTAACGCAGCTTTAACATTTGTTCAGTCATATCGCAGAGATGTCTATAGTACTGCAGTTTCTAATGATGTATAGCAATGGAGCGTTATGCCGCAGACATGTAGCATCATGTCCCATCGAGTGCCCTTGTCCTAACACAAGGGCGACCAGTCCTAACACTTATCTCTTAATTCTGAGCGCCACGAAATAAAGCCGTTAGTACCATATTTATAAGTCTTTTAATGATTTGCCCGGGATTAAATCCCATCACAACCACATCAGAAAAAGGCCTTCTAACCACTTAGACAACAATTATGGATAGCGTGGAGGCAATGGGTACTGGACAGTGTTATCATAAATACTCCAGACGTGTGATAAACGAGTGTTTTAATAATTACTCTGGGCGTGTGATAAACATGTGGTCGGAGAGTTGAGGTTATCTGAGAATGAAGAGTAATGCTATCATTTCTTTCTAAAGGTTATCACATGTCGAGGTGTACATTTCCTTAATAAGGAAGAATATGTTTTCTTGTATTGGTCGTTACTACAAAGAATTCACACACACACACACACACACACACACACACACACACACACACACACACACGCACGCACACCCACACATAATATATAAAATCATTATTGCACATTAAAAAAGATGGAAAAGTCCATCACGATATCACAAATAGCAGCATACATTCGAATTTCCACATTAATATCTTTAATCTTAAAAGATGGACAAACAATTGAAAAACCGAAAGCTTGACTATGTGTAGCATTAAAACTCAATCGATTTTAATAGACTTAAATACATCTAACCCAGCTAATGCTAAAAAAGAATCGATTGATTGGTTGTTGTGGGTTTAACGCCATTTTTGAACACAAGATTTGATATAAAAGGCGACAAGTATATTTATTCTGAGACATGAATTCTAATCTATACAGTTTTCTGAGACATGAATTATAATCTATACAGTGTTCTGAGACACGAATTATAATATATACAGTGTTCTGAGACATCAATTATAATTATACAGTGTTCTTATACATGAATTCTAATTTATACAGTGTTCTGAGACACAAATTTTAATCTATACAGTGCTCTGAGATATGAATTCTAATCTATGGTGTTCTGAGATATGAATTATAATCGATACAGTGTTCTGAGATATGAATTCTAATCTATACAGTGTTCTGAGACATGAAATCTAATCTATACAGTGTTCTGAGACATGAATTCTATTCTATACAGTGTTCTGGGATATGCAGTTTAATATAAACAGTGTACTGTGACATAACGTCTAAGCTAAACAGTGTAATGAGATATGAAGTCTAATCTAAATCTAAACTAAACAGCGTTCTGAAACATGAAGTCCAAACTAAATAGCGTTCTGAGACATGACGTGTAACTAAACAGCGTTCTGAGACATGAATTCTAAACAGCGTTCTGAGACATGAAGTCTAAACTAAACAGCGTTCTGAGACATGAAGTTTAACTAAACAGCTTTCTGAGACATGAATTATAATATATACAGTGTTCTGAGACATGAATTATAATTTATACAGTGTTCTGACACATGAATTATAATATATACAGTGTTCTGAGACATGAATTCTAATCTATAGTGTTCTTATACGTGAATTCTAATTTATGCAGTGTTCTGAGACATGAATTCTAATCTATACAGTGCTCTGAGATATGAATTCTAATCTATGGTGTTCTGAGATATGAATTATAGTCTATACAGTGTTCTGAGATATAAATTCTAATCTATACAGTGTTCTGAGACATGAAATCTAATCTATACAGTGTTCTGAGACATGAAATCTAATCTATACAGTGTTCTGAGACATGAATTATATTCTAAACAGTGTTCTGAGATATAAATTCTAATCTATACAGTGTTCTGAGACATGAAATCTAATCTATACAGTGTTCTGAGACATGAAGTATATTCTAAACAGTGTTCTGAGATATGAATTCTAATCTATACAGTGTTTTGGGATATGCAGTTTAATATAAACAGTGTACTGTTACATAACGTCTAAGCTAAACAGTGTAATGAGATATGAAGTCTAATCTAAATCTAAACTAAACAGCGTTCTGAAACATGAAGTAAAAACTAAATAGCGTTCTGAGGCATGAAGTGTAACTAAACAGCGTTCAGAGACATGAATTCTAAATAGCGTTCTGAGACATGAAGTTTAAACTAAACAGCGTTCTGAGACATGAAGTTTAACTAAACAGCGCTCTGAAACATGAAGTCTAAACTAAACAGAGTTCTGAGACATGAAGTTTAACTAAACAGTGTTCTGAGACATGAAGTCCAAACTAAACAGCGTTCTGAGACCTGAAGTTTAACTAAACAGCGTTCTGAGATATGTAGTCTAAACTAAACAGCGTTCTGAGAATCAAGACATAGCTAACCTGCACACTGAAACATGAAATCAAAACTAAACAATCTAATACGACATGATTGTCTAAGCTAAACAGCGTTCTGAGATATGTAGTCTAAACTAAACAGCGTTCTGAGAATGAAGACATAGCTAACCTGCACACTGAAACATGAAATCAAACAATCTAATACGACATGATTGTCTAAGCTAAACAGCCAACTGAGACATGAAATCAAACAATCTAATACGACATGATTGTCTCAGCTAAACAGCCAACTGAGACATGAAATCAAACAATCTAATACGACATGATTGTCTAAGCTAAACAGCGAACTGAGACATGAAATCAAACAATCTAATACGACATGATTGTCTAAGCTAAACAGCGAACTGAGACATGAAATCAAACAATCTAATACGACATGATTGTCTAAGCTAAACAGCGAACTGAGACATGAAATCAAACAATCTAATACGACATGACTGTCTAAGCTAAACAGCGAACTGAGACATGAAGACTTAGCCTAATCGTGTATTTATTTGCTCAAGATAATTTTATATGTCATACATTATTTAAAACTGACAAAAATATTTTTCGGATTTTAAACGAAATGTAGATATGGGTCGTGACTGATTGGCATGGCATTCAAATCGTAATTGCGTGAAGCGACACTGAAATAGGATCCTGTGCACAAACATTGTTTCCGTTGAGAGTAGAAGATATTAAATAAATTGAAAAGATAAACAAATTACCCCCAACCCACCCCCACCACAACCTCTTGGAAATATCAAACAAAATATGTATTATCCACTACAGTTTAAAGACACGTGAAAGTTGTACGCCGTTGAACAGCCGTTGTACAAACTCGATGCAACTACGTTACACAGGACACTAGGGCATACATTGCAATCAATATTTATGTTTTATTATTCTATTAAAAAATGCATTATATCAGCTTTGCATGGTTGTATCTATCCACTCAGCATTCTACTAGCTTGAGTTTGCATGATTGTATGTATCCGGTTAGAAATCGGTTAATTGTATTGCTTACGATCGTATGCATACGTTAAGCATTCGCCTGGCATGATTCTGCACGGTGGAATGTATCCGCTAAGTATTCAACTAGTCTGGCTTCGTGTGGTTTTATGTATTTGCTGAGCATTCAACTAACATGGCTTTAAATGGTTGTATGTATCCAGTACAATTTCTACTAGCTTGGCTTTGTTATATGTATATGATATGAATTATATCAGGTTGTTATTGTATAGTTATATGTAACCGTTTCAATTTAAACCTTTGTATCATTGTGTGTATCCGATGAAGATTCTACTAACTTGCTTTTGTTTGGTTGTATGTATCCACTGAGGACTCTAAGCTTGTATGTATCCACTGAACATTCTACCAGTTTTCGTTTGTACAGTTTTTGTTTAAGTTTATGATTCTAATGGTGTAATTTTTTTAGGATTGCGTGTATTTGATAAGGATTCAACTACTTTGGTTTTGTATGGTTGTATGTGTCCTCTGAGGACTCCTGCTAGCTTGGTTTGTATGGTTCTGTGTATCCGCAGATGACTCTACTAGCTTGGTTTGCACGGTTGTGTATCCGATGAGGACTGTACTAGCTTGGTTTGCATGGTTGTGTGTATCCGCTGAGGACTCTTGCTAGCTTGGTTTGCATGGTTGTGTGTATCCGCTATGGACTCTTCTAGCTTGATTTGCATGGTTGTATTTATCCGCTGAGGACTCTACCATCTTGGTTTGCATGGTTGTGTGTATCTGCTGAGGAGTATACTAGCTTGGCTTGCATGTTTGTATGTATCCGCTAAGGACTCTACTAGCTTGGTTGGCATGTTTGTATGTATCCGATGAGGAATATGCTAGCTTGGCTTGCATGGTTGTGTGTATCCGCTGAGGACTCTACTAGCTTGGTTTGCATGGTTGTATATATCCGCTGAGGACTCTACTAGCTTGGTTTGCATGGTTGCGTGTATCCGCCGAGGACTATACTAGCTTGGTTTGCATGGTTGTCTGTATCCGCTGAACAAAGTTACTTATATAAAGGTATGTTTCCAGTATAATTCCAGCAACAACAACAAAAAAAAGAAAAAGGTTTTTCTTACTGCAAACAAGACAGCTAACACAGATCCGTCATTACAACCTGGATCGGGTTCATTGTTGTGCTAATTAAGTTATCCCTAATCCCAGGTGAGTTTCTAGACCCAATACTATATTCCAACAATCTCTATTAAATTAGAATCGTTGGACTGGGATAAACTAATAGCCAGTCTTTGAAAATGCGTTGTGATGATTTCTGTTTTGTTGGACATGGTTTAAAAACCAGTCTCTGTCAGCGCTTTGTTAGACAATTTGTGTTGTTGTTCTGGGATAACAGCACTATTTAACAGCCAGTGTATCAGAGCTTTGTGGGGCATTTGTGTTGTTGTCTTGAGAAAAAACACCATTTAATAACCCGTCTGTCAGCGCTTTGTGAGGCAAGTTGTATTATTGTCCTGGAACAATAACACAATTTAATAACCAGTCTTTGTCAGTATTTTTGTGAGGCATTTTGTGCAGTGATCATATAAAACCTGGATGTGTGCGATAAAATAAAAGTGTAAAGGTTGAATTACTTTCAGGAAGATGTAAAGGTCTTCATAATTAATTAATAAACTTTATTTAATTTCTCCAATATCAAATATAAATTCTAATTTCTTGAAAATTATTGTAATGAAGACGCTCTGATATGGTACAATTTCTGATATGATACACACGTTTTGCAATGAACTTTTTGAGATTTAATACGCAATGAGAGATACAATAATATAGCACTTGTTTCCGAAGATATGTTTGCCCATGTTGTCACTTAGTCACAGAAGCTATATCATATACTGTCTGCGACAACCATCTATCAACGATTAAAGTGAATATGGAATCTGACATGCTTAACGTCATGACTCTTTTTAAAACTATTTTCCAGGTTTAAAAAGTTCACAGCTGGACTGTCTCCCTAAACTATTTTCCAGGTTTAAAAAGTTCACAGCTGGACTGTCTCCCTAAACTATTTTCCAGGTTTAAAAGGCTCACAGCTGGACTGTCTCCCTAAAGTATTTTCCAGTTTTAAAAAGTTCACAGCTGGACTGTCTCCCTAAACTATTTTCCAGGTTTAAAAAGTTCACAGCTGGACTGTCTCCCTAAAGCGGTTGGATGAAACTGTTTACATTCAAATGAGTAGCTGTACATTGAACTTACACAAGAAATCTTCAATAATCCAAATATTTCTCCCGGATTCAGCGTGTTTATGTCTGATGTAGCATTTTACGACCCAGACTGGTGGGTTGTTCTTTTCCTGTTACATACATTGTTTTACGGACAATACCCCCACCTCCCATACGTGTTTTTCTTATTTAGCTCATATTTCAGAAAAAGAGATTATGTAAGATGTAACAGTTTACTTATCAGGTCCTGCTCCTTCCTGTAAGAGGTCATTAAAACTAAACGACCAATTTTTTATATATACCTGCAATGACCTTTGACCTACAATAACCTTTGCCCCATCTAACAACATAGTGTGAATATGCCTTGTTTACTCTGTCAAAACAGTTGGAATAGACGATATATAGCTCATTCAAGTTACACATCGGTCAGAGTATTTAGAAGTAAGCTGAACATGTTAAAACACTTCCACGGCTAACGCAATGTTGATCTTCGATTAATACAAGAATTTGTGTGCATTAACTAATGAACAATGAGGATTTGTCTTGGTGGATGTAAAGAAGGTTTATGATATACACTGGCGAAAACACTTGAGGAATGAATGTATTGGTATCCATACATTCCTAACTAGACGTCATAATCCCACTGGTGGAATGCAAATAAAATTGTTTGTTGATGTGTTTCGCATGTACGTAACCACATAACTAGATACCTCTATATTACTTACATATGTACGCTGCTTTCATGCCACGTAAAGAACGTATTTTCATGGCGTGGGCGTACCTCAATACAATAAGTCTGAAATGTTCTCTAAGGTCGTTATCAAACGATTTTTTTTCCCTCTAACCAGGTTTTTAATTTTCCTGTTTCTTTTTTAAAATAATATTTTAAAATGAACGCCAAGCACATTGGAATTTAAAAAGGTCCAAAATTGGGAATATAGGGCACAATATCGGCGTGTGTTTGTTTGCTTGGTTCGTATCGCTAAGTTGTTGTTGTTGTTGTGGGGTTTAACGTCATTTTTCAGCACACGATAGGCTATACATGGCGGCCAGTATTAATGGTGGAGGAAGAACCCGGGAAAACACCGGAAAGAACCACCGACCCACGAGAAGCTACTGGCAAGCTTTCTCACATATCCACATTGGCTGAATCCTAGACTCGAACAGCCGCAGACAGAGGTGAGATGGCAGTGATCCGTAACGAAGAACGCTTTAGACCACTCGGCCACTCGGGGCCCCCGTATCGCTAAGTAAACACACCAGTGTTTGTATGCTTGTTTGATTTGTATATGTACATAAACAGATGACAGGTTATACCTTGTAGATGTAATAAAAGTAACGCGTTTTACTCAAGCGACACCCAGCAGTGCCCATCCAAGTCTGGTTCCAACCCTCATGTCTTCTGGTCGCCTGTCCAACGCGCCATCCACTAAACCACATCGGCTTCTCAATGTCCGACGATGATGCTACTTTAGTTTGAGTGACACACCAAAGTAAAATTATATCCTAATTATTTTTATTTCACAACATAATATTTTATAAACACCCGAATGATAATATGTTATTTTTCTGTGAAGTAACATTGATCACGTGCTACATAATGTCTGTCCGGACGCATGATACTCGGCTTTTAGTGCGGAGAATGCCACATTAAATTGTAAAAGTAAATGGGTACGAGATACCACATTAAATACAAATCTCAGTATTATGTAGAAAAAAGAGGACAAAATATTTTCTTGACAATTATGTATTATTAATTGTTGTTATTAATTGGTTTAGCATAAAACTGAGGTCAAATAATACAGTTAAGATTTAGCCCATGACTCGTAAATCCAGTGTTATTCCGGGCAAACAATTAAGACTTTGCATGGGTAACATAAAAACCGTCTCATTTCCGGCATACAATCAAGGCCTTGCTTGCAAGGGTTACATAAAACCTGTCTCATTTCCGATATAGAATCAAGGCCTTGTTCGCATGGATTGCATAAAACCCGTCTCAATTCCAGCATACGCTAAAGGCCTTGCTTGCATGGGTTACATAAAACCCGTCTCAATTCCGGCATATAATCAGGGCCTTGCTTGCAAAACGTAACACCCGTGTTGTTTCCAACATAAAATTAAAACTTAGTCTGGTACAGGTAAAATTCATTTTTATTTCCATACAATTAGGACCGAGTCATAGCTTGGGACATGTAAAATCCGCATCGTTACTAGCATGTAATTAAGATCTAGCTTACGACATGTCAACCCATTGTCATTATCTGCATAAAATGTAGACCCTGCCTGGGTTATAAAACCCGTGTCACTCCCAGCATACAACTAGAACAAAGCATGTGACATAAACCCCGTGTAATTTTCAGCATTCAATGAGGACATAGTCTGTGGCACATAAAATCGGCGTACTTTCTAGCATACAATTAAGATCTGACCTGGGACACGTAAAAACCTGTGTCATATCCACAAAATTAAGACCTAAGTCGGGACACGTAATATCCTTGTCAGTTCCATTCAATCAAGACAGACCCAGTGGCAAGTGAAACTTGTATCATTTCCAGCACGCAAGTAAGAGATAGGATGGGACACGTAAAATCGATGCCATTACTAGCAAGCAATTCAGACTTAGCCTGAGAAATGTCAAAGTCGTATCATTTTCAGCAAACAATTAAGACACATGTTGGGACGATGTAAACTCCGTGTGAATTAAGGCATAGCATGGGACAATCATTGTTATTTCTAACATAACATTTAGACAAAGTCTGGGACATGTCAAATAGTGCCATTTTCAGCATACGATTAAGACCTGGTCAATGACACGTAAATACTATGTCATTTCCTGCATACAGTTAAAACCTGACTGAGACACGTAAAAGCCGCGTTATTTCCATACAAATAAGACCTAGTTTGGGACATTCAACACAACTAGGACTTAGACTGGGATACGAAGAGATCCATGTTATATCCATCTAGTTAATACCTGGCATGAGTAACAGTAAACCCGTCTATCTTACAGCATTTAAGTAAGACTAGGCCAGAGACACTTCCACACAAGACCTTACCCGGGTAAATAAAACTCTTGTCATTTTCATACAATTAAAACGTGGCCAGTGACACGTAAAATCCCTTTCATTTTACAGCATACAATTAAGACCTAGCCTGGGACAGGCAAAATCCATACCATTTCTGGGCCACAATGAAGACTTAACCCGTGGCTCACAAAAACAGTGCCATTTCCATAAATTTACTACCCAGCCTCCAACGCGAAAAGCCATTTCCAAATTACAGCATAATTTCCAGCATACAGTTAAGACCTACTCAGAGACACGTGCGACACGTGCCATTTTCAGCATACAATCAAGCCCTGGCCTGGGAAACGTCTAATCCACATAATTTCCACAAATAGTCAAGACCGAGTCTGAGACATGTAAAACACGTACTGCTTTTAGCATATAGCCAATACATAGCCTGGGACACCTTAAACTCGTATTACTTTCAGCATAAAGCCAATACCATGCTCCTGACACGTAAAACTAGTATCATCTTCAGCATATAGCCAATATTTAGCCTGGGACACCTTAAACTCGTATCATTTTCAGCATATAGCCAATATTTAGCCTGGGACACCTTAAACTCGTACCATTTCTAGCACATAGCGAATACCAAGCCTGTGACACCTTAAACTCGTATCATATTGAACACATAGCGAATACTAAGCCTGGGACACCTTAAACTGGTATCATTTCTATCATACAGCCAATACCTAGCCTGGAACGAGTAAAACTCATATCATTTTCAGCAAAAATTTATGAAAAAGGGTCATTTTCAGCACAAATTTACAAAAAAGGGTAATTTTCAGCAAAAATTTACCAAAAAGGGTCATTTTCAGCATAAATTTACGAAAAGGGTCATTTCAATAACTTTAGGTTTTTGTTAACGCTGGCCGAACTGATGGTCAATTGACAATATTTTGTGTAAGATGTGAGTGCCAGTATGTTGTCAATCAAGTTTTATCAACTTCTGTTCAAAGTTTAAAAAAAAAGTTTTTTTTAAATTATTTTTTTTTACTTTTAAGTAGAATATCGGCAAACGTTTTATGCCAGGATGCAGTCTATCAAGTATGGTCTGATTCCATTTAGCAGTTTTGCGGAAAAAGTTCAAATATTCCTAAATTTGCTACGGCCACGATAAAGGGGAATTGTCAATATTTATAAATACTTTGAATTTCTTTATGTCAGAATACTTTCTATAAATTTTGTAAAACCCTTTTTTGGTGTTTTGGAAAATAAGTTGTTTCAAGGTCTTCATATTTAATAACGACGGTCATATTGGACCGGCATTGTTTCAATAAGTTCAAAGGTCATCCTATCATTATAAGAAGATCCGGTATTCATGTCAAGGTGCTTTTAAATCAGAACTATGTCAATAGGTCATGAAGAGATCTTGCTTAAAAATTTGTTTAAATATTTAGTAACAGCGCCCTTATTTGTTGACGGACGGGCATTAATTTTACAAACTGATGGTATTCCAGGATTCGTTTTTTCAAATTGTTAAAATTCTTTCCATTAGTTGGATTTGAGGTTTCTAATTTCCATCAATATTGACTTCTGTATTGACTTGACATTTCTAATGTCCGTCAATATTGACTTGACGTTCATAATGCCTTTCAGAATTAGTCTGACATTTCTAATGTCCGTCAGATTGACTTGACGTTCATAATGTCCACTAGCATGGATTTGACGTTTCTAATGTCCGTCAAAATAGATGCTATATTTAGATGTCCGTCAGTACACATTCTCGTGTACGTCAGTATATATTTGAGCGTCGTATTCTTGATCTTAATCGTGCGTTGATCACATGAAAAATATAGATTTATACGAAAATCGTCTTTGAAATCCCCGTGAGGGTTGGATCATCCAACCGATGCAATGCAATGTATTCATTCATCTTATAAAAATGTGAAGTTTCCGGTGAATTTAAAAAAAAAAACAAACAGCCAAAAAAACGAAGAAAAGAAACGTCCCATTACTGTGATAGGGGTTCCATTCTTGAATACTCTACATAAACATGGACCTGGATAGTTTGGCACAACATTAAAAACATCATTTCAACACAGTCAAATAGTTTCATAAAATCATTTTTCCTTAACACATTATGTATAGACTTGCAGAATCTGTCATTGATGACTCGATGAAATGAAGACCATGCCATTTCATGACATGTATCGATACTAAAGAGAAGAATCAATACAAAATAACAGAAACCTTTCTTAGAGTAAATCTTGATTTTTGATGGCCATAAATTAGTGGCTTGTACTCGTATTCTTGGCATGTTTCAATATATATATATATATATATATATATATATATATATATATATATATATATATATATATATATATATATATATATATATGTGTGTGTGTGTGTGTGTGTGTTAATCAGTGAATTACTTGATTTTCTAATTAAAATAATATTGATATTTCACTGTAGTGAAAAAATAACTATATTTTCACTACAGGATCTACTTTTTGGGGTCAGAACATACCTCCCTTTGATTTTCTGTCAGTGAACTACTTTTTCCTTATGTACATGTCATTGTTATTATTAATAATCCCTGTCTGCTATCCTTGAAACTTGTAGTTTGTTATTCTGAAAATATCAGTTAATTTTTATCAATCTGACGTGGAACTAATTTTGTGCGCAGATACACATAGCACAGCAGAACACGTACGGTAAACAGCTCACATTACGGTAAGAAATCTGTTAATTCACTATGTCACAAACTTTAGGTAGCCAACTTATGTGAGCATAAAATAAAAAGAATATTTTCTTGAAACGATTGACTAACGGATACATTTCATCTCGTGGGTGAAAAACTCTAGTATTTTCATCCACTCATATATGTTGCATGTATAACAGGCACATTACAAGTACGCACACACACGTATATACATACATACATACGTACGTACGTAGGTACGTGCGTGCGTGCATGCATGCGTACGTTAGTGCATACATACATACATACATACATACATGTAGATTGGGAGACGACCGCTCCGGTGGCCTAGTGGTTAGAGCATCCGCCTCGGATGCGGGAGATCGTGGGTTCGATCCCCGGTTGAGTCTTACCAAAGACTTGCAAAAATGATACTAACAGCTGCCTCGCTTGGCGCTCACCATTAAGAGGTTAGTGTTAGGACTGGGCGGCCAGGTGTCAGGATAATGTGACTGGGTGGGACATCATGCCACATGTCTGCGGCATGATGCCCCAGTGCTAGACATCACTATAAACTTTTACACTGCAGACATCGTAGCGACATGACTGAAAAATTGTTAAAGCTACGTTAAAAATCCAAATCACACACTCACACAGATTCGTAGACATACCAATGAGAGAAACAGACAGGAATGAATCTTTACAGTCAGACAGAGGGATATATAAGTAAGTTTGATGGTATTTTTTCTTATCGACATATGTGTCATGAGTCGATTTTATATAACAAGCTAGGCTTTAAAGATACCCTTAAGTTACATACACCCAAGTCTGAATTATTAGTTTCTTTCGTAATGTTATATAAATGTCCCCTTCTCTTTCCGACTTTGTTTCGTGATACGAGACTATTTATATCAGTTTTTAAATCGTACTAAGCTTTGATAGATTGCACCACTGATATATCTAGGCTGATATTGCACCTTACATATAAAGGTTACAGTGAAAAGGGAGGTAATTGACAAACAAAAACATTACGTACCTACCTTGCTGCGAACAAAACATAACAAATGAAAACTGATCTTGAATAATATTGAACAGTAATGAAAACTGATCTTGAATAATATTGAATAGTAATGAAAACTGATCTTGAATAATATTGAATACTAATGAAAACTGATCATAAATAATAATGAATAATAATGAAAATTGATCTTAATTAGCTATCAAAACTGACCTTAGATAATATTGAATGATAGTGACAACTGACGTTAAATAATATTGAATAATAATGAAAATTAATATTAAACAATAATGAAAACTGATGTTGAATATTCGCTCGCTAACGTTGAGGAAATCGCATTAAGGCTCATACATCCAAAGAGCAACATCAATGGTTACATTTTAATAGACAATGACGTACGCACGTCAATGGTTACATTTTAGTAGACAACGACGTACGGACGTCAATGATTACAATTTAATAGACAAAGACGCACGTGTGTCAATGGTTACAATTTCTAGACAAAGACTACGGGCGTCAATGGTTACATTTTAATAGACAAAGACCTACGGGCGTTAATGATTACACTTTCAGAGGCAATGACGTATGGGCGTGAATAGTTATATTTTTTTTAAAACAAAGACGTGCGGGCATCAATGGTTACGTTGAAATAGACAAAGAAGTACGGGTGTCAATGATTACATTTTAATAGACAAAAACTTACGGGTGTCAATGATTACATTATAATAGACAAAAACTTACGGGTGTCAATGATTACATTTTAATAGATAAAAACTTACGGGTATCAATGATTACATTTTAATAGACAAAAACTTACGGGTGTCAATGATTACATTTTAATAGACAAAAACTTACGGGTGTCAATGGTTACATTTTAATAGACAAAAACGTACGGGTATCAATGATTACATTTTAATAGACACAGATGTACGGACGTCAATGGTAACATTTAATAGACAATGACATACTGACGTCAATGGTTACATTTTAATCGCCAAATACGTACGAGCGTCAATGGTTAAATTTTAATAGACAAAGACGTACGTATGTCAATAACTATATTTTAATAGACAAAGACGTAAGGTCGTCAACATTTACATTTTAAGACACAAAGATGTATGGGCGTCAACATCTACATTTTAATACACAAAGACGTACGGACGTCAATATTACAATTTAATTGACAATGAAGTTAGGATGTTAAAATCTTAGATTTAATAGACAAAGTCTTACGTGCGTCAGTGTTTACATTGTAATGGACAAAGACGTACGGGCGTCATTGATTATATTTTAACAGACAAAAACGTACGAGCGTCAATGGTTACATTTTAATAAACAAAGGCATAAGGGTGTCAATAATTACATTTTTTTAGACAAAGATGTACGGGCTTGAAAGCTTATATTTTAATAGACAAAGACGTACGCACGTCAATATCTACATTTTGATACACAAATCCGTACGGACGTCGCCATTAAATTTTAATAGACAAAGAAGTACGGACGTTAACATCTACATTTTAACATACAAAGACATACGGGCGTCAATGGTAACATTTTAATCGGCAAATATGTACTGGCACCAATGGTTATATTTTAATAGCGAAAGACGTACGGTTACCAATGGTTACATTTTAATTGACAAAGACGTACGGGCGTCAACATCTACATTTTAAGACACAAAGACATATGGGCGTCAACATCTACATTTCAATATACAAAGAGGTACGGACGTCATCAACTACATTTTAATAGACGAAGAAGTACGGACGTCAACATCTACATTTTAACAGATAAAAACGTACAGGCAACAATGAATAGATTGTAATAAACAATGACGTATTGCCGTTAACATCTACATTTTTTTAATACACAAAGACATACGGACGTCATCAACTACATTTAAATAGGCAAATACGTACGGACGTCGACATCTGCATTTTAATAGAAAAAGACGTACGGACGTCAATATCTACATTTTAACAGACAAAGACGTACATGCGTCGTTCCAATCATATTTTCTATTGTTGAGCCTTAAAGTCATTTTGGAAATTATTGGCTTTGTTTGAGACAAATGTTTGAAGAATAGAATGCAAATTTTTCTTTGACACAAAACAATATCAGTGTTCCATTTCTCTAATGAAGACAGTGAGTTGAAAGGTATGTATACATTGCTATATTCAGTGCCAAAGTTAAATGACGTTTAAAAGAATACCACCTTTTACAGGACAGTGATTGATGGCGTTGAAATAGTGGACGCACAACGTCCGAAATTGTACATTAAAGAGAGCTTGTATAATATCAGAAATTAAAATATATCAAAACCCAATCTTATCCCATGATTAAACAATGCGGGAACAAAGTCGTGCCTCAGCTTTGAATAATATTCTTTTACAATTTCAACGAAAGCTTTTTCGACGCTTAACCGGACTATAGAGTCTGCAGCTGACGATAGGTAGATAAGTGCAAAACATCCCGATAAGTGAAAAACGTCCAGTTTTTTAGACATTAACTTCAACATCTTCACATTTTGCGATACAAGTATGTTGCGATTAGTGTGAAGAAATTCTGAAGTGATGTCGTAAGTCTGGGAATATATGCCTTTTTGTGACTAATATGGCCATATATAGTCACGTGATTAAAGATATCTTTATTCACTGCAATGGAAAACATAATCCTACACATACAGGCATGTGAGGAAAAGTTATTCCATCAGACTGAGATTGCCCATGTTTTGTCTGCAGAGCGGGTATCTGTGTTTCCAAGTTAACATGGCATAAAATTACACAGTGGGCATATGTGTTTCCAAGTTAACATGGCAAACAATTATACAGCGGGCATATGTGTTTCCAAGTTATCATGGCATAAAATTACACAGCGGGCATATGTGTTTCCAAGTTATCATGGCATAAAATTACACAGCGGGTATCTGTGTTTCAAAGTTATCATGGCATAAAATTACACAGCGGGTATATGTGTTTCCAAGTTATCATGGCATAAAATTGCACAGCGGACATATGTGTTTCCAAGTTATTATGGCATAAAATTACACAGCGGGTATCTGTGTTTCCAAGTTATCATGGCATAAAATTACACAGCGGGTCTCTGTGTTTCCAAGTTATTATGGCATAAAATTACACAGCGGGTATCTGTGTTTCCAAGTTATCAGGGCATAAAACTACACAGCGGACATATGTGTTTCCAAGTTAACACGGCATAAAGTTACACAATGGTTTCGTTTGCAGGGTTCAACATCTGATATATTAATGGTCTTTGACAAGAGTGCTAGAATAGTTATTATTAAACAGATAACGCAGCCCTTGCAATAGCTATAGTTGTTATTATTAAATAGCTAAGGCAGCCCTTTCAATAGCTATAGTTGTTATTATTAAACAGATAAAGAACCCAATTTCAATATTAATAAGTGTTATTATTAAACATATAAGGCAGTCCTTTCAATAGTTATTATTTTTATTATTAAACAGACAAGGGAGTCCTTTTAATAGTTGTTGTTGCTATTATCAAACAGATAAGGCAATCCTTTCAATAATTATTATTGTTATTATTAAACAGATAAGGCAGCTCTTTCAATAGTTAGTATTGTTATTATTAAAACGACAAGGCTGCCTTTTCAATAGTTATTATTATTATTATTAAACAGAAAAGACAGCCCTTTCAATAGTTATTATTATTATTATTATTATTATTATTATTATTATTATTAAACTGATAAAGGAGTCCTTTCAATATCTATAGTTGTTATTACTGAACAGATAAGGAAGTCCTTTCAATAACAATATCGGCTATTATTAAACAGATAAGGAACCCTTTTCAATAGTTATTATTGTTATTACTAAACAGATATGGCAGCTCTTTTAATAGCTATATTTGTTATTATTGAGCAGAAAAAGCAGCCCTTTCAATAGCTATATGTATAATGATTGAGCAGAAAAAATAGCCCTTTCAATAACTTGAATCATTAGATTCAGCAGCCATGGAGACAATGCAAATCAATTATTTAGAACAATTAGGTTCCGGACCACTATGCTGCCTGAACATGTTGTCATTAACTCTTTGTCTCTTTGATGGTTACATGTGGATTTTTCAGCGTCGTGTGCTCTGGACACGGATATTATAATTTTTTTGCATTTCCTCGCTATTTTGAAATCTGTGGTATTTCTTTCAATTTCTGACAAGAATACTTAGACTTGATGGTTTGATATTACATGCATATTGTAAAATTCAAGATGGCATTAATCAAGAACATGTTTTATCTAGTACATGTATTATCTAGTACATGTATTATCTAGTACATGTATGTATTATCTAGTACATGTATTATCTAGTACATTATCTAGTACATGTATGTATTATCTAGTACATGTATTATCTAGTACATTATCTAGTACATGTATGTATTATCTAGTACATGTATTATCTAGTACATGCATTATCTAGTACATGTATTATCTAGTACATGCATTATCTAGTACATGTATTATCTAGTACATGTATGCATTATCTAGTACATGTATTATCTAGTGCATGCATTATCTAGTGTATTATCTAGTACATGTATAATTAAATATTATAGATTGTACTAGTCTGTTATATATATTTTGTAGTCATCGAGTATATGTAGACTGTAGTCATCGATTATATGGTGAGTGTAGTCATCGATTATGTTGAGTGTAGTCATCGATTATATGTAGACTGTAATCGTCGATTACATGTTGAGTGTAGTCATCGATTATATGTAGATTGTAATCGTCGATTATATGTTGAGTGTAGTCATTGATTATATATAGAATGCGGTCATCAATAATATGTAGATTGCGGTCATCGATAATATGTAGACTGTAGTAATCAATTACATGTAGAATATAGTAATCAAATACATGTAGACTGTAGTAATCAATTACATGTAGACTATAGTAATCAAATACATGTAGATTATAGTAATCAAATACATGTAGACTGTAGTAATCAATTACATGTAGACTATAGTAATCAAATACATGTAGACTGTAGTAATCAATTACATGTAGAATATAGTAATCAAATACATGTAGACTGTAGTAATCAATTACATGTAGACTATAGTAATCAAATACATGTAGACTATAGTAATCAAATACATGTAGACTGTAGTAATCAATTACATGTAGACTATAGTAATCAAATACATGTAGACTGTAGTAATCAATTACATGTAGAATATAGTAATCAAATACATGTAGACTGTAGTAATCAATTACATGTAGACTATAGTAATCAAATACATGTAGAAAACGTCGGGGATTATGTGATGTGCAGTGCTTTTTAATTTCTTCGTGCCTCTGTTGTTGTAATGAAACACTTTATGGATTGCTGAATTTTGCTGACTTGTGGTGAGCATTTGTGGAACAGTTGTGAAGTTTGTGTAATCATCCTCAAGTTACTTTTCGAATAAATTAAATAAACCACTGTTTATCTTTGCGCCATGTGTACTATATTATTAATGTACAATGAAAGTAATTATTATAATGTCTCAAATGACCGTTTATATATATATATATATATATATATATATATATATATATATATATATATATATATATATTACTAAACAATCAAATCAATATCGTATCTAAACACTGAAATAGACCAATCTCCTATCTAAACAATGAAATAGACCAATATCCTATCTAAACACTGAAATAGACCAATCTCCTATCTAGACAATGAAATAGAACAATCTCGTATCAAAACAATGAAATATACCAATCTCGTATCTAAACAATGAAATAAACCAATCTCCTATCTAAACATTGAAATAGACCAGTCTCGTATCTAAACAATGAAATAGACCAATCTCCTATCTAAATAGAACAATCTCGTATCAAAGCAATGAAATATACCAATCTCGTATCTAAACAATGAAATAAACCAATATCCTATCTAAACACTGAAATAGACCAATCTCCTGTCTAGACAATGAAATATACCAATCTCCTGTCTAGACAATGAAATATACCAATCTCGTATCTAAACACTAAAATTGATCAATCATGGATCTAAACACTGAAATAGACCAATCGCATATCTAAAATCTGAAATAGACCAATCTCCTATCTGAACAATGCAATAGACCAATCTCGTATCTAAACACTGAAATAGACCAATCTCGTATCTAAAAACTAAAATAAGCCAATCTCGTATCTAATCAATGAAATAGACCAATCTCCTCTCTTGACAATGAAATAGACCAATCTCGTATCTAAACACTGAAATTGACCAATCTTGTATCTAAACACTGAAATAGACCAATCGCCTATCTAAAATCTGAAATAGACCAATCTCGTATCTAAACAATGAAATAGACCAATCACTTATCTAAACAATGCAATAGACCAATCTCCTATCTAAACAATGAAATAGACCAATCTCGTATCTAAACAATAAAATAGACCAATATCCTATCTAAACACCGAATTAGACTAATCTCGTATCTAAACAATGGAATAGACCAATATCCTATCTAAACACTGAAATAGACCAATCTCTTATCTGAACAATGCAATAGACCAATCTCGTATCTAAACACTGAAATAGACCAATCTCGTATCTAAACACTAAAATAAGCCAATCTCGTATCTAAACACTGAAATAGACCAATCTCTTATCTAAACACTAAAATAAATTAATCTCGTATCTAATCAATGAAATAGACCAATCTCCTCTCTTGACAATGAGATAGACCAATCTCTTATCTAAACACTGAAATTGACCAGTCTTGTATCTAAACACTGAAATAGTCCAATCGCCTATGTAAAATCTGAAATAGACCAATCTCCTATCTAAACAATGAAATAAACCAATCTCCTATCTAAACAATGAAACCGACCAATCTCCTATATAAACAATGAAATAGACAAATCTCCTATCTAAACACTGAATTAGACCTATTCTCGTATCTATACAATGAAATAAACCAATCTCCTATCTAAAGAATCAAATAGACCAGTCTCCTATTTAGACAATGAAATAGACCAATCTCCTATCTAAACACCGAAATAGACCAATCTCGTATCTAAACAATGAAATAGACCAATCACATATCTACACAATGAAATAGACCAATCTCCTATCTAAACATTGAAATAGACCAATCACATATCTAAACAATGAAATAGACCAATCACATATCTACACAATGAAATAGACCAATCTCGTATCTAAACAATGAAATAGACCAATCACATATCTACACAATGAAATAGACCAATCTCCTATCTAAACATTGAAATAGACCAGTCTCGTTTCTAAACATTGAAATAGACCAATCTAAACGCCGAAATAGACCAATATCGTACCTAAACAATGAAATAGACCAGTCTCCTAGCTAAACACTGAAATAGACCAATCTCCTATCTAAACACTAAAATAGACCAATCTCGTATCTAAACACTGAAATAGATCAATCTTCTATCTAAACAATGAAATAGACCAATCTCGTATCTAAACATTAAAATAGACCAATCTAAACACCGAAATAGACCAATATCGTACCTAAACAATGAAATAGACCAGTCTCCTAGCTAAACACTGAAATAGACCAATCTCTTATCTAAACAATGCAATAGACCAATCTCTTATCTAAACAATGCAATAGACCAATCTCCTATCTAAACACTGAAATAGTCCAGTCTCGTATCTAAACAATAAAATAGACCAATCTCCTATCTAAACACTGAAATAGACCAATCTCCTATCTAAATAATGCAATAGACCAATCTCGTATCTAAACAATGAAATAGACCAATATCCTATCTAAACACTGAAATAGACCAATCTCCTATCTGAACAATGCAATAGACCAATCTCGTATCTAAAAACTGAAATACACCAATCTCGTATCTAAACACTAAAATAAGCCAATTTCGTATCTAAACACTGAAATAGACCAACCTCTTATCTAAACACTAAAATAAAGCCAATCTCGGATCTAATCAATAAAATAGACCAATCTCCTCTCTTGACAATGAGATAGACCAATCTCGTATCTAAACACTGAAATTGACCAATCTTGTATCTAAACACTGAAATAGACCAATCGCCTATCTAAAATCTGAAAGAGACCAATCTCCTATCTAAACAACGAAATAGACCAATCTCCTGTATACACAATGCAATAGACCAATCTCGTATCTAAACACTGAAATAGACCAATCTCGTATCTAAACAATGAAATAGACCAATCTCCTATCTAAACAATGAAATAGACCAATCTCCTATCTAAACATTGAAATAGACCAATCTAAACACTGAAATAGACCAATCTCGTATCTAAACTATGCAATAGACCAATATCGTATCTAAACACTGAAATAGACCAATCTCGTATCTAAACACTAAAATAGACCAATCTTGTATCTATACAATGAACAACTAGACTTCTGTCTTGACGTTTTGTGATCTTCGACAGACCAAGATGAAATGATGACAACCTTAGTGACTTAGTCTCCTTAAACCAGACCTCTCGTGCGACTCCGTGAAATCTCTAACATGAGACATCCGATAACCATTGTTCAAAGGACCACACTCTTAGTAATTGAGTCTCGTTCAAACATACTTCTCGTGTGATTCTTGAGACATTCCAAATACAAGAGCCACGTGATCATAGCTTCCTTAAGTGATTATGGCATTACTTTACTTTTTATTTAAGAAAAACCTAAGAAAAATAAGATTTGTAAAAAAATTGCACATTGTGAACTCAACTATAATTGCAAATCTCATTGGGGAGAATGGATTGTAATAAAACTAGCCATAACCAAAAAATAATATTAGAAGAATACAAAGAGTAATTGATTTTGTTTTCATGCAGCAAATGGTGCCACGGTTCAAGGACCTGAAAATATATTTTGTAATTACAAAAATAGTCTACGATAATTTCTTGAAACAATGTATTTAATGAAGTACAATGCATGTAATGATATACAGTGTTTGGAATGATGTACATTGTATACGCTGATGTACAATGTATGTAATCATGTGACCAATAACATGGCAGTGGCTTACTTTCGGCAGCAAATTTTCAAAACCTTCAAGAGCATGCAAATATAATTTATAATCTCAAATAGGTTAAGTAACGTTTCTACGTTTATATGGACAACATGTCAACATTTCCACATGGGTTTCAGCTGACGCCTCTAGGACTTGTCTTTGTTTGAAATCCTGTCTGTTTATTTGTCTGCCTCTGTTACTACCTGCAAACATGTATTTACATACCTCAAGATCAGGCGCTTGCTTGCACGTGTGTCTTTCCTTCCCGGGCAAGGGCCCTCCTGTTGATTTCACTACCACAGTGGAAGAAGTGGACGCAGAATTCATTTTTGGATGAAAAACGTCACAAATGTCAGAAAGACGGATCGCCGCTTCCGGAAAACAAAGAAACCGACAAACTTTTGCTTCTTTTTAGTTTCCACAATACGTCAGAAAATAATCTTTGACATCTGCATACATGCTTTGGGAAATGTACGAAAGATTAAAGACTACTTCCTATTTATGTACCCTTTGTACATATTGCATTGTAAATAAACACATCCAGGTGGAACATTTTCATATAGCATTAGTTGGTATAGTACAGCCCAGAGTAATTCATGGAACGTTGTGAAGAAGGTATTCCGTTACTGGACCAGCTCTAGGTTGTACACCAGCATGGAGACTTATTGGCACACCAATATATTCCCACAGTCACAGCCAACTATATGCAACCATAGCGATGTTGTCACGTGGGTTTTATCAAGCGCCTTCCTCATTACGCCCGCGGAGCTATAGATGACACCAATAATATGATTTCAACATAACAAAAAAAAAAAAGACTCGATCAAGAAACCAGTCGTGTGTGCACGTATCCTACTACAATAGCAAGTCATGTGAAGAAAAAAAAAAATTATCTGAGTTTCTGCGGTATAGGAATAAATAAAGCAACGAGTTTATACATGGGTTGCGTAATAAATCCAGATGAAACAGCCAAGTATTTATTAGATGCTGATAACCGACGAAAAATTCATTATAATACTAATATCGGCGTGATGTCAGATACGAGTACGAAGATTAAATCAATAATAAAAAAAAACGAGAATGCACAAAAATAAAATAAGGTTTTATTGCAGAACATATATAACGGACGATGACAAATACCTTGCAAAGAGAATTCATATCGAATGAAAATCATCCCCAGCAAATATGCAAATAGGGACACACGGGAATAAATATACATGGAGAGATATATAATTGTGTGATTCCAGCAATGAATATCAATTTAGTCAACACCGAACGGCATCGTATCATGTGGCAGATCTAAAATGATGCTTTTGGGATTAATCACGATGATTCTTATATCTATCAAACTGCATATTTAATGTGCGCATTTCGTGAGCCTAGGCTTATGTGTTGTATTATATATATATATATATATATATATATATATATATATATATATATATATATATATATATATATATATATATATATATATATATGACTTTCCACTGGTGTGTTCTTTTTAATATGTTAGGCAGCTTGTCTGATTAAAAATGCCAACCAAGAGTTTTAAGACAAATTCAATTAGCTGTTTATTGATAATCAATTGCAACTGTTGAGTGATAATTTCAATCAACAGTGTTGATAAATTATAATCCATATATGTAATTCAAAACATATACAACATGAATCCCATTAGACGGTATAACTTAAGAGTCTCACTGACTTATTAATTTGGCATAATATATGTAATACGCTTTAATAAAATAGCTCTATATAGCATTGTATGCCATCTTAGTCAAGATGACGTGGTTGATATATTGATCGATAGGTAGATGGATGGACGGACGGAGACGGGCAGACATACAGACAGGCAGGCAGATAGATAGATAGATAGATACATAGATAGATAGATAGAATTTATGTACAATGTCGATCACCTCTATTCAGACCAATCTAACACTGATGATTATAATGTGGATTGCCTCTACTCCAAACAACCCACCAGCTATAATGTGGATCGCTGGTACTCAAACCACCCCATCAGCCATAATGTTGATCGCCTCTACTTAAACACTAGCTATAATATGGATAGCGTCTACTCAAACCACCCCATCGGCTATAACGAGGATGGGTTTAATGTGTATCGCCTCTACTTAAACCACCGCAACGGCTATGTTGTGGATCGCCCCTACCTAAACTACATCACTAGCTATAATGTGGATCACCTGTGCTCAAAACACCACATTAGCTATAAAGTGGACGGCTATAATGTGGATCGCCTCTATTGTCAATTGAAGCTGGGACTTTCTGAGCTTTATAACTCGAGCACCGACCAGAATATTTTAGATGTTTTACAAATACTTTTCAATTACAAAACTCAAGGAAGCGTACAATCAGGTATAACGAAAATGTTGATTTCCCTTCTCTGTCGAGGTTTATGTGTATACATGTAATTGGTGAGGAAGGATCTTCTAGCCTGTAGCTCAATGTGTGCATGTCTTGTTAGTTAGGAACGAAAGGGATTTTGTTAATTCGGTAAACAGACGAAGACGTTGTCCCAATGGAGAGAAATTTACCAATTGATTTTAATTATTTATACCGGTTTCTTACAGCACACATCATCCTTACAACATGTGACAAAACTAATTTTCTGTGCTCTTTATTACATGCATCGCAATGTAAATATCTCTGTATACGTGTCCATGCTACTCTGACCAGCTGTATGTCTTTCCATGTTCACACACACACACACACAGCAACGGACGCACACCCACTTGGCCAGAGACTGGTTTAGTATACATAAACCAAGCGGTTCTTTTCCGTAATTATTAGTTGGTTCCTCACAAGCTCAGATAAATCAATACGGAGGCCTTGTGTCCTCACTGAACATGATCGGCAATCAATCCTAGTAATATATTTAATAAAATATTTACAACATCGATAAACCAAATATAGATCATATGTTAAGAATACAATAGATCCACTAGGTGACCTCATAAAAACCCAGATTTCAGATTTGGAAAAGTAAAAATGGGTCGACAGCATGGTACTTGATCATTGCTACATTTTACAGTGAAATTAATCCGTTGCTGATATGAGGTAGATGTGTGTGTTAAAGAATACGTGTGTAAACAACATCCAGGAAGTTGAATGTCATGACAATGTTGTCATTACAACAATTCACCTCATAATCTATTAGACACATTTTATATTATTCAATGATTCCTATATAATCATAGATTTATTGAATGGTTCGATGTAATGAGGTTTGGACAATTCATCATTGTGTTCTTGTGACCTTATTTACTTTAACATGACGTCATGACATTGTTTGTGCCGTGCTGCTACTAAACTGGCATTTTTGCTACATGAAAAAGTGTTATCTTTTAATGTTTTGCACTAAGGCATGTAATGAAACAACCGCAGATCTCATTCTTTTTATAAATATGAAGTTTTATTGCCCACCTGGTTCAACCGCCAGGTATATTGGTTCATAGAATTTTATAGTCACCTCAACAAAGATCGGTAGTTGTATGACGTAAGCAATGAATTGAGGAGTCCTATTGACCTTGAAGGTTAAACGTCAGCTGTATTAACCAAGCTTGTGTCTGATCGTCTTTTGCAATTATACGCGGGTCAGCACAACTGACCTTTGATCTATAACACTGACAATATAAAAGCATTTTATTAATCATTTAATAAATAGTGATATGTATGTCTAAGTTGGTGGTTATAGCATCCGGCCCGGATGCTCGTGGTCGCAGGTTCGAACCCCGGCCGAGCCATACCAGAGACTTATAAAAATCAAGAGGTTAGTGTTAGGACTGGTCGGCATGGTGTCAAGATAATGGGACTAGATAATGGTGCTACATATCTAAGGTATGATGCCTCAGTGCCTGACGTCACTATAACCTGCCACAGTGCAGATATCATGCCTGAAAAATTATTAAACTACGTTAAAAATCCCAAACACACATAAAGACACACACGTCACTCTTTCTTTCTCTCTCTCTCTCTCTCTCTCTCTCTCTCTCTCTCTCTCTCTCACACACACACACACACAAACAAACAATACACCAATACACACACACGCACTCCTTTGGTTATCTAACTTGATATTATCTTTAATGATAGTGAATCATTTCTTCATGTACATATACGACTAAGTGTGTGTTATTTGCCCCAGACCTAATATTTCTCACAGTTGTATATTCCTTCGTTAATAACTTAAACCACCCAGTATTAGGCACCCTAATTTTGAAATTAAACATCATGTTCAATAACTGACACAACACCAATACGGTATGTTCAATAACTGGCATAATACTGATAAAGTGTGTCCAATAACGGACACAATACTAATACAGTATGTCAAATAACGGACACAATACCAATACAGTATGTCCAATAACTGACATAACACCAATGCAGTATGTCCAATAACTGTCACAACACCAATGTAGTATGTCCAATAACAGACACAACACCAATACAGTATGTCCAATAACTAACACAACACCAATACAGTATGTTCAATAACTAAAACAAAACCAATACAGTATGTCCAATAACAGACACAACACCAATGAAGTATGTCCATTAACTGACAAAATAACAATACAGTATATCCAATAACTGACACAATACCAATACAGTATGTCCAATAACAGACACAACACCAATACAGTATGTCCAATAACAGACACAACACCAATACAGTATGTCCAATAACAGACACAACACCAATACAGTATGTCCAATAACAGACACAACACCAATACAGTATGTCCAATAACTGACACAACACCAATACAGAATGTCTAATAACAGACACAACACCAGTGCAGTATGTTCAATAACAGACACAATACCAATACAGTATGTCCAATAACAGACACAACACAAATGAAGTATGTCCAGAAACTGACACAACACCAGTGCAGTATGTCCATTAACTGACAAAATGACAATAGAGTATGTCCAATAACTGACTTAATACAATATACTATATCCAATAACTGGCATAATACCAATAAAGTATTCCAATAACTGACATAATAACAATACAGTATGACCATTAACTGACAAAATAACAGTACAGTATGTCCAATAACTGACACAATACCAATATAGTATATATAATAACTGGAATAATATACCGATAAAGTATGTCCAATAACTGACGTAATAACAATACAGTATGTCCAGTAACTGACAAGATAACAATACAGTATGTCCAAAAACTGACACGATACCAATATAGTATATCCAATAACTGGAATAATAACAATAAAGCATGTCCAATAACTGATATAATAACAATAAAGTATGTCCAATAACTGACATAATAACAATAAAGTATGTCCAATAACTGACATAATAACAATACAGTATGTCCAGTAACTGACAAGATAACAATACAGTATGTCCAATAACTGACACAATACCAGTATAGTATATTCAATAACTGGCATAATAACAATACAGTATGTCCAGTAACTGACACGATATCAATATAAGATGCTAAATAACTTACACAATACCAAAACAATATGTCAAATAACGGACACAATACCAATGAGCTGTGTCCAGTAACTGACACAAAATCAATATATATATCAAATACCTAACACAAAACCAATACAGGCAGAAAATTAAATTATTCTAAAAACTTAAATGGTGAACTAACATTGTGTCCAAATTGCCAAAAACATAATACCAGTATTACAAATATCGATTTGCAGAAATATTTAGGGAACAAAAAAAACCAGTCTGTGGCAAAGTATTTAGGGCTTAAAATAGTCCGTGGCAAAGTATCTACGGTATAAAAATAATTTATGACAAAGTATCTACGATAAAAAAATTAGTAACCCATGGCAAAGTATTTAGGGCATAAAACAGTCCACGGCGAAGCATTTAGGGTATACAAATAGTCCATGACGACATATTTAGGGTATAAAACAGTCCATGGCGAAGAATTTAGAGTACACAAATAGTCCATGGCGAAGTAGTTAGGGTATACAAATAGCCCATGGTGAAGTATTTATGGTATAAAAACAGTCCATTGCGAAGCATTTAGGGTAAATCAATAGTCCATGGCGAAGTATTTAGGGTATACAAATAGTCCATGGCGAATTATTTAGGGTATATAAAAAACAGTCCATGGCGAAGCATTTAGGGTATATAAATAGTCCATGGCGAAGTATTTAGGGTATAAAATCAGTCCATGGCGAAGCATTTAGGGTATACAAATAGTCCATGGCGAAGTATCTAGGGTATAAAAATAGTCCATGGCGAAGCATTTAGGGTACAAAAATAGTCCATGGCGAAGTATTTAGGGTATACAAATAGTCCATGGCGAAGTATCTAGGGTATAAAACATTCCATGGCGAAGCATTTAGGGTATACAAATAGTCCATGGCGAAGTATTAAGGGTATAACAACAGTTCATGGCAAAGTATTTAGGGCATACAACAGTCCATGGCGAAGTATTAATGGTAGAACAATAGTCCATGGCGAAGTATTTAGGACATGCAAATAGTCCATGGCGAAGTATTTAGTGTATAGATATAGTCCCTGGCAAAATATTTGGGCTATAAAAATAATCCCTGAGAAAGTATTTAGGTTATAAAATTATTCCCTGGCAAAGCATTTATGGTATACAAATACTCCATGGCAAAGTATTTAGGGTATAAAAACAGTCCGTGGCAAAGTATTGATGAAAACCCTGACAAAATGTGTATGTATGTAAAACTGCAACGGTTACCTCTCCAGTGCATTTTTTTCCATCTCATATTTCTAAGGTGTAGATGGGAGAACGTTCTCCAGCATAAACCAGCCAGCAGATGGACATATTTCAGCATTATTTTTGTTAAGCTTTCTGAAGCTCCCTGGTGTCTGCCAATATGTGTATCCATGTCTGCGCTATCTGCTACAGTTTCATAAAGAAAGGATTTTTGACTGTAACATTTTGCACTGTTCACCAAGGAAACGTCCTTCTTTCGTAACAATTTTTCTTCTTTCTCCCTTAAGAAACTTCATTTCATTTTCTCGCTGCATAATGTGGGTTTATTTTGGTAATAAATATGAATTTCTAGTTGATATAGTCTTGAAATTCTGTTGCCAAAAGCAATTGCTACACCGTGACTCGTCAATTTCTCCCCTTCGCCCAAGTACCGTGAACTAAAAAATAGATCCGGGAACTAAACCATCCATTTCGTAAAATAAATGTTCACTCCATTTCCCCTTTTGCTTGTATTACAGATTTTACTCATCTCGAAGTAGATGACTTTGGTGGATGGACGCTTCTAAGAAATGGAGAACGAAAAGTATCCACTGTTTTATTGTAATGAAGTCATACTATTCAGTCTAGAGATAATATTCGAATGACTTCTACTATCAACGGATATTTAATGAAACATGAAGTATAAACCGTTAAATATGCGAAAGCAAATGTTTATCTAAGGAAGAATACCCGAATGCATTCATAACGTTGACAAGAATTGTGTGGAGCTTTAAAAAAATACAATGATACTCAAGATTTATTTTCTTTCGAATTTCAACTGTGTGTGTGTGTGTGTGTGTGTGTGTGTGTTATTTCGATTTTAATGTTGCTTTAACAATTTTTCAGTCGTATTCCTACGATGTCTGTAGTGTGGCATTTTTATTGTGATGTCTAGCACAGGAGCATCATGCCGCAAACGCGTAGCATGATGTCTTATTCACTCACATTATCCGGACACCAGGCCGACCAGTCCTAACACTAACCTCTTAACGATGGGCGCCAAGCGAGGCAGGTGTACGTACTATTTTTGTAAGTCTTTGGTATGACTCAGGTGGGGTTCGAACCAACGACTTTCCGCATCCAAGGCGGACGATCTAGCCACTTATGACACAGGAGCGGTCGTAATCCTACTTGAACATTGTTGATGGTCTCAGCGGACCACTTAATGATCTATCCTAATGTTGAATGTACAGTTAGGAAACTATGACAACATTCTAATGTTGATTGTACAGTTAGGTAACTATGACAACATTCTAATGTTGATTGTACAGTTAGGTAACTATAACAACCTTTCCGCTTACCATCAGCTTAATGATCTATCCTAATGTTGATTGTACAGTTAGGTAACTATGACAACCTTCTAATGTTGATTTTGTTCAGTTAGGAAACTATTACAACCTTTCCGCTTACCATCAGAACGGAGCTCGCAATCACCAGTGGTTCCACAAACTACAGTTTGAGAACCGCTTACGTATAGAATATTGCCTGTCTTTAGCTGCGCATATAATACATATTTTTTATATTTTATAATCTTGTTAATATAGTCACATGACAAACTGTACATCGAAGGTGACCAATATAAATCAAACACAAAATGTAGTTTACGTACCTATCATTTCTTTAAAATCCACAAGTTACATCTCAGTCTTGATCAGTACAGAAATACGTTTACGACATAGTGTACAGTTAAATTTAGATGCTGAGACTTGATCAATACAGAAATATTTTTAAGACATACTTTACAGTTAAATTTAGATGCTGAGACTTGAGTAGTACAGAAATATGTTTAAGACATACTTTACAGTTAAATTTAGATGCTGAGACTTGAGTAGTACAGAAATATGTTTAAGACATACTTTACAGTTAAATTTAGATGCTGAGACTTGAGTAGTACAGAAATATGTTTAAGACATACTTTACAGTTAAATTTAGATGCTGAGACTTGAGTAGTACAGAAATATGTTTAAGACATACTTTACAGTTAAATTTAGATGCTGAGACTCGATAGACACGAGCTCCTAACAGTTCAAGTTTAGATTGTGAAAGGTCAAAATTTATATATAGTCACCTTAAGAAATCCATTTGAGATTGTCAAAGGTCAGGATTTATAAATGATAACCCTCACAATTTTAGTTCAGATCGTAAAAGGTCAGTTTTTGCAAATTATAACCTTGACGATTCTAACTTAGATTGCAGATAGTCAGTATTCGTAAATTAGAACCATGACGATTCAAGTTAAGATTGTAAACGGCCAGTCTTTGTAAATTAAAACCATGATAACTCCAGTTAAGATTGCAAAAGGTCAGTATTCGTAAATTAAAACCCTAATAATTCCAGTTAGGATTGTAAACGGTCAGTATTCGCAAATGAAAACCCTGATAATTCCAGATAATATTTTAAATAGCCAGTATTCGTAAATTAGAACCCTGACGATTCTAGTTTAGATTGTAAACGGCCAGTCTTTGTAAATTAAAACCATGATAATTCCAGTTAAGATTGTAAACGGTCAGTATTCGTAAAGTAAAACCATGAAAACCCAAGTTTAGATTGTAAATGGTCAGTATTTGTAAATGAAAACCCTGATAATTCCTGCTTAGATTGTAAATGGTCAGTATTGTAAATGGTCAGTATTCGTAAATGAAAACCCCGATAATTTCAGTTTAGATTGTAAAAGGTCAGTATTCGTTAATGAAACCCATGCTAATTTCAGTTTGGACTGCAAAAAGGTCAGTATTCGTAAATGAAAACCCCGATAATTTCAGTTAAGATTGTAACAGGTCAGTATTCGTAAATGAAAACCCTGATAATTTCAGTTTAGATTGTAAAAGGTCAGTATTCGTTAATGAAAACCCCGATAATTTCAGTTAAGATTGTGACAGGTCAGTATTCGTAAATGAAGACCCTGATAATTTCAGTCTAGATGGTAAAAGATCAGTATTCGTAAATGAAAACCCTGATAATTTCAGTTTTGATTGTAAAATGTCAGTATTCGTAAATTAAAACCTTTAGATTTTAAACGCCAACACTTTTACCCTTGTGAACAGCATGCCAATGTCCATATAGTGAAAATAACGAGTAAAATAAAGGGAAACAACCCATGCATATAACCAAATGACCTCATAGCGGTAGTGGCCAATTTTGTGCTCACCGATTCTACATCTGGTGCTTAAGGTCCAGCAGTCCGTACATCTAGTCATTTGGTATCATAGCAGTTGTGGCCTACTTGCAGGCCCGGCCCTAGAATGTGAGTGGTCCAAGGCAGCATGCGGGGCCCAAGGCTGCAAGCGATGAGCGCGGGGTCCCAAGGAAAACAATTGCATTTCGGAGTTGATTTCCTGAAAGCGCGGGGCCCAAGGCGGATGCCTCGTTCGCCTTGCCATAGGACCGGGCCAATCTACTTGGCAGTCCCAGACTCGAAGCATCATGCTTGCGACCTAGAAACCCATAAATGTAGTCATCAACGCTATGGTGGCCTACTTTATAGCAACGGATTCTACGTCTGATGCATGCGGCCTAGAAATACGGACACGTAGTCAGTCGACATCATAGCTGTTGTGGCCTACATTGTAGTAACGGATTCTAGATCTAATGCATGCGGCCTAGAAATCCGGACACGTAGTCAGTCGACATCATAGCTGTTGTGGCCTACATTACAGTAACGGATTCTACGCCTGATGAATGCGGCCTAGAAATCCAGGCACGGAGTCAATCGACATCATAGCTGTTGTGGCCTACATTGTAGTAACGGATTCTATGCCTAATGCGTGCGGCCTAGAACGTATTATGACTAATGCATTCGTCTCCATATATATGAAAAATTTATCTACTGACTAAAGACATTATCCGTATAGAAAGTCCCGTATTTGGTAATTACTTCTGCATAAAACTTGTCAAATCTAATTTCTTAAAATGTGCCAAACATGACTCCTTCTACTTGTTCCAACAGCTAGGAACGGTTTAACGCTCAGAAATAATAATTTTTATTCTCTTGGCATGTAGTTCATTGTTGTTCCTTAGAGTGCTAGGTAGTTTTTCCTCTTACGAAACTGAATACGTGGATTAGACCTTAACATTTTGTGTGCACCAAGAGAAACCAAGACACAAGTACACAGAGGATGAATGATGTATGGCAGGCAACAGGACGGAACAACTGATGGTTGCAGGGGAATTCATTTATAGGCCGTTTACTGACAAGTACAGACTCGATTACAGATTAATAAACACAACATCCTCGACACAGAAGGTCTGTATACTTCAGTACAATGACCTTTTTGAGCCGAGGGCAAAATAATATTTATTTTCTTGTTAGCAAACCAGAAATTTACGCTTTTAGTAAATGAAAGTGAAAGTGACTCCTTTTGAAAATAATTGTTCGAAACGATGTCAGAGTTTGACCTGTACAAAATATATGATATGAATTATGACTTTAATTTCTCTACAATATATATATATATATATATATATATATATATATATATATATATATATATATATATATATATATATATATATATATATATATATATATAAACAACTATTTACATTAATATATGTGTCAGCATGAAATCATGGACTTCTTAATGAATGATTCTTTTACTTGAACAAATAGATGAAATAAAATTAATGCAGCTGTCATATTCACTATTATATCCCACGCAATAAAGGAGTAATTAACAATAAAGTAATGTTTTAAATGATATTCACCCTTCCCATAATTTATTATTTTTCTGGGTGATTTTCCTTGCGCATAAAATTCAGTCTCATGATAGGTTTCCCTTCTGAATACCAAACGTAGCCAAATGTAGCCATGCGAAAGTCGGTCCGTATTATTTATATGGAGTCCGTATTTATTTAGATGGAGTCCATATTTATTTAGATGTGTGTTGCAACAAAGAGAGTAGTCACTTGGTTTAGTATACATATTTAAAATTCTCATTTTTTTCTGTTTGATAGCCCACTATTCTACTGTTGATGTATTGTAATTATTCTGTGTTCACAGCATCAAATAAACGGAAGAAGAACGTTTATAACGTTAATCAATATTTCAACATTCCAGGTTGGTATATATGCTTTAAAAAATATATCACAAACTTTACTATTGAATGCACAGTTGTTTTTTGTTCTTTCTATTAATACTAACTGTAATATTTTGTGTTATTATCAAAGAGTTTGCCTGTGATGATACAGAACCAAATCCTCACATACAGATACAATGCACACGTACAAACAGGCGCCCGACCCTATCCCTAAATTTCTCTGTACTAGCCAGGGTATCACTGCACAAATAGGCCAATTGCTTTTATACAAATCGGAAGATTTAATTTCATTTTACAATAATTAGAAACTTGTTACATTTTATAAACGGCACAGTAATTCATACATGTCTGATGCTTCCCTGTTAATAGAAGTTACACCTTTCAGCTGTATATCTGTCACGGCAACTTACACATATCAGTTGTACCCATGTTAATATAATTTACACCTTACTGCCGTATCTCTGTTAATACGGTTTACACCTTTCAGCTGTATCCCTGTTAATACAATACACGACCTGTTAAGACAAGTTACACAACCTTGCAGGATCACTTTTAATACAATTCACGCCTTTCAGCTGTTTCCCTATAAATACATCCTGTCTCTAAATTGTTTCAATATAATATTCCGGAATGGGTTCAATCCTCGGGCTCGGGCTATCTGTTTATGTGAGAAAGCTTGCCAATAGCTTTCCTTGGGTCAGTGGTATTCCCGGGGATTTCTCCACCAGGCGTACTGGCCGCCATGTATAACCTACCAGGTGCTGAAAAATGACATTAGCGCCCCCCCCCCCACCTATCATTCATAATATGATCAGAAAGAAAAATAAACATTCATTGTGTTATGAACATTAGGACGTATAATGCTAATGTGTGTCGAACGCTTCAAGATGACGACTTTTCCTGACATGAATATGTTCGTTCCAGAGATAAATTCAAACAAGCAAAGATATTCGCGACTAGTTGTATCTATCAATCTGCCGACATCCATCCATGCACACACACAGGTGCGTACGTACATACATACATACATTCATGCATGCATGCATGCATACATACATACATACATACATACGAATCCAGTAATCCATCTCTCTCTCTCTCTCTCTCTCTCTCTCTCTCTCTCTCTCAGCATTACTGAGTTATTTATTCTCCCTGCTTTTCTCCGTTACATGTGCACCTATTGCTACACGCTATGTACACAACTTCATTATATAAATCAAATATTCTGCTATCATTCGGAACCTTTGATCCGAGTGTGACAAAAACCAGTCAGTTGTATCGTAAGTGCATGGCAAAGCAATTACCATACTTGTACCAGTCTGTAATGATCGTATATCAGGGTACCAAATGTTATCAAGTCCCTTGATGCAATCGCCGCTACCGCTGTCGCTTGGCATTATTTCAAAGGAAGAGCTTGTATTAATTCCTGCATGAAATGAAGAATATGATCATGCATCATTCACAGTATGATGTGATGACTTTCCCATACATCCATACATTAGCTGAAGCATTCCAGTACGTCGGATTCAAAGGGTAAACACTTATACCGATGAATAGATAAATAGATAAATTACTTGTGCAAGGAAAAGTCATCTTCTTGAGATGTTCGATGTCAATTAACAATCATGGTTTTGACAATTATGGTTGGAAATAATTAGCAATCGTGGTTTTGACAATTACTGCAGGGAATAATTAGCAATAAAGATTTTTCACAATTATGTCTGGGAAGAAGTTGCTCTTCTTTTCAATCATCTACATGTATGATAACAAATAAGATTTGCATACAAATAAAAAGAGCTTACATGCATGCATAACGGTGCCATTTAATAATACAAGAATTAAATGGTACCTGGTAAGAATAAACTTGTCTCAAGAATTCAATGATACTCTAGGATTAAACTTGTCTTAAGAATTAAATAATACTCGGTAACAGCAGACTTGTATTAAGAATTCAGTGATACTCGGTAATAGTAAACTTGTCTTAAAAATTCAGTGATACTCGGTAGGAATAAACTTGTCTTAAGAATTCAGTGATACTCGGTAATAGTAAACTTGTCTTAAGAATTCAATGATACTCGGTAATAGTAAACTTATTTTAAGAATTCAATGATACTCGGTAATAGTAAACTTGTCTTAATAATTCAGTGATACTCGGTAGGAATAAACTTATCTCAAGAATTAAATGATACTCGGTAATAGTAAACTTGTCTTAAGAATTCAATAATGCTAGGTAATAGGAAACGTGTCTTAAGAATTCAATGATAATCGGTAATAGTAAACTTGTCTTAAGAATTCAATGATACTCGGTAGGAATAAACTTGTCTTAAGAATTCAATAATACTAGTTAATAGTAAACTTGTCTTAAGAATTCAATGATAATGGCAATAGTAAACTTGTCTTAAGAATTCAATGATACTCGGTAGGAATAAACTTGTCTTAAGAATTCAATGATACTCGGTAGGAATAAACTTGTCTCAAGAATTAAATGATACTCGGTAATAGTAAACTTGTCTTAAGAATTCAATGATACTCGGTAGGAATAAACTTGTCTTAAGAATTCAATGATACTCGGTAGGAATAAACTTGTCTTAAGAATTCAATGATACTCGGTAATAGTAAATTTGTCTTAAGACTTCAATGATACTCGGTAGGAATAAACTTGTCTTAAGACTTCAATGATACTCGGTAATAGTAAACTTGTCTTAAGAATTCAATGATACTCGGTAGGAATAAACTTGTCTTAAAAATTCAATGATACTCGGTAGGAATAAACTTGTCTTAAGAATTCAATGATACTCGGTAATAGTAAATTTGTCTTAAGACTTCAATGATACTCGGTAGGAATAAACTTGTCTTAAGACTTCAATGATACTCGGTAATAGTAAACTTGTCTTAAGAATTCAATGATACTCGGTAATAGTAAACTTATTTTAAGAATTCAATGATACTCGGTAATAGTAAACTTGTCTTAATAATTCAGTGATACTCGGTAGGAATAAACTTATCTCAAGAATTAAATGATACTCGGTAATAGTAAACTTGTCTTAAGAATTCAATAATGCTAGGTAATAGGAAACGTGTCTTAAGAATTCAATGATACTCGGTAATAGTAAACTTGTCTTAAGAATTCAATGATACTCGGTAGGAATAAACTTGTCTTAAGAATTCAATAATACTAGTTAATAGTAAACTTGTCTTAAGAATTCAATGATACTCGGTAATAGTAAACTTGTCTTAAGAATTCAATGATACTCGGTAATAGTAAACTTGTCTTAAGAATTCAATGATACTCGGTAATAGTAAACTTGTCTTAAGAATTCAATGATACTCGGTAGGAATAAACTTGTCTTAAGAATTCAATGATACTCGGTAGGAATAAACTTGTCTCAAGAATTAAATGATACTCGGTAATAGTAAACTTGTCTTAAGAATTCAATGATACTCGGTAGGAATAAACTTGTCTTAAGAATTCAATGATACTCGGTAGGAATAAACTTGTCTTAAGAATTCAATGATACTCGGTAATAGTAAATTTGTCTTAAGACTTCAATAATACTAGTTAATAGTAAACTTGTCTTAAGAATTCAATGATACTCGGTAATAGTAAACTTGTCTTAAGAATTCAATGATACTCGGTAGGAATAAACTTATCTCAAGAATTAAATGATACTCGGTAGGAATAAACTTGTCTTAAGAATTCAGTGATACTCGGTAGGAATAAACTTGTCTTAAGAATTAAATGATACTCGGTAATAGTAAACTTGTCTTAAGAATTCAATGATACTCGGTAATAGTAAATTTGTCTTAAAAATTCAATGATACTCGGTAGGAATAAACGTGTCTAAAGAATTCAGTAATACTCGGTAATAGTAAACGTGTCTTAAAGTTTATATGACATTCGTCCATCTCTATGCAGAAAATATGTAAGTGAAAGTTTGTGATTTGAACAAGATTTCTCAAGCTTTTATTATCAAATATACAAACGCTCAGCTCTGAAACTAAGAGGGAAATCTATTTCCGTAAATTGAACTGAGAGGGAAATACATTTTTGTGAACTTAGCTGCGAGGGATATCTGTTTGTATAACAAAAACAGGATCATGTTAAGCGGGTTTGTATTTTCTCAACGTATTTTAATTTAAATTGAAATTTAAATGCAATCTATTATTGTATACATAAAACGGGTCAATCAACCTACACGCAATTTATATCCCAGCAACAACAACATCTGAAAAGTGAACATCCACTTTGCAACAGAGAGCTTATAAATAATAAATTGCAAAGAATGTACAAAAATTGCAAAATTGCTCGAAAACGACGAGGTGCCGTAGCGGACAAAAGATGGTCCGATGAGAAAGTTGCAGTTGAAATTTCAATATCGTATGTCGAGAAATCCAATATCACTTATTGGATCAAATTGTATGTCCTTAAAGTTCTATTTTCTAGATCGAGATTTTATATTTAATATGTTGAATTATACAGTGGTGGTTTAAAGTTCTATTTCCTATGTCGAAGTGTTGCAGTGTATATTTTGAATTATACAGCGGTAGTTGAAATTTCAAAATTACATGTCGAGAATCCTAAATTCACAGGTTGAATGCAACTGTTTGTGAAAAAAGTTCCGTTTCATACGGCGAGTATTTAGATTTCATCTGTTGAATTACACAGCAACGAGATCCTTCCTCCTTGTTTAAAAATAACGCGGTCCGTTGATAAGAGCGACCTCTAGCGAAGAAATTCGTTGTAATTCTCGACCTGTGAATGGTAACTTTCAAACTGTAAATGCACGAAATGTAATGGAGCATCATAACTGAATACACGAATGATGTATCTTAATACTCGATATTATTTTGAATTGTTAAAGTGGACATTGTGTTATGTTACTTTTAACACCAACACATCATTTCACCATATAAAAATAACAATTCTGACAAGCACAATAAAATGTCCAATCAACGCTGTATAATTCAACAGATACAATCTAAAAACTCAACATGCGAAACGGAACTTTCAGCACCATCCATGTGATTCTACATGGTAAATTGAAACTCTCGACATATGACATTAAAATTTCAACAACCGCTGTGTAATTCAGAAGATACAATCTAAAAATTGACACTGGACATCGAATTTTCAACCAGCGGTGTGTAATTCAACAGATGAAATCTAAATACTCATCATATGAAATGGAACTTTCAACACAATTCTCGACATATTAAATTGAAATTTCAACCACCGCCGTGTAATTCAAACGACACAATCTAAAACCTCGACATAGAAAATATAACTTTCAGCCTCTACTGTTTAATTCAATAAATACAATCTAAAACCTAGACCTAGAAAATGGAACTTCAAGTACAAGCATTTTTGATACAACTTGTGAAATTGGAATTCTGGACTTGTGACATTAAAATTTCAACGGCAACGTTCTGATTGGACTAGCTTTTGTCCGCTACGGCGCCTCATATAAGAAGTCCAGTTGCGCATTCCGTCTCAAATAAGCATTGTCGGCGAAAATCGGCAATCTTCGGTAAATGCCGAAGGTGTGATAACCTTGATATAGTAATCATAATATCAGCACTTAAGAAGAAAAAAAAATGAAAATGTTAACAAAAGTTTCTTAAGCCTTATTTTCTCTAAAACTCTCTTGTCAGTCACGTTTCATCCTTGAAAAAAAATGCTTTGCAAACTACCTAAATTACAGAATTGTAGGAGAATAGCATTACCAGTCTAATTCAACAAACTATTTATTTCCTTAGAATACAAAGTGAAAATGTAAAAACAAAAGTTACGCTATAGCGAATTAAATCCCAGCTAATCTTGGAATTACACACAGGTCCTAATAATTAAAGTTCTGAATAAACATTATTTGAAATCCAAATTATATCCAAGGCTGGCTGTGTTGATATGCCTATGGTGGCCTGTATCGTCATATTGTACCAACAGTATTTTGTTGAATTACAGTAATATAAATCCAGGTTCGAATTCACTATACATCCCAGGGAAAGTCTCTTTTCCAAGAATATTACATTTTATGAGCACTCTGTATTTCCAGGGAATGAATAATTTTGAATTTAATAATTTCAATAAGTAAATTCCAACCCAAATGCAATACTGTACTCAACAATGAAATACTGTACTCAACAATGTAATATTGTGTAATACTGTACTCAACAATGTAATACTGTACTCAACAATGTAATACTGTACTCAACAATGTAATACTGTTCTGAACAATGTAATACTGTACTGAACAAGGTAATGCTGTACTCAACAATGTAATACTGTACTCAACAATGTAATACTGTACTCAACAATATAATACTGTACTCAACAATGTAATATTGTGTAATACTGTACTGAACAATGTAATACTGTATTCAACAATGTAATACTGTACTCAGCAATGTAATACTGCACTCAACAATGTAATACTGTACACAACATTGTAACACTGTACTCAACATTGTAATACTGTACACAACAATGATTCGCCTCAAGATCTTAAATCATGAATACAGATCATCAGAAAGACATTAGTTATATGACAAACTAAGACGCAAAAGGAAATGACGGATGAGGATCAAACATTCATTGTTTCTGAAGAATTAGAAGGTTTGTTACAATCGGACGCTTGACTGAAATCACGTATTCCAAGTATAACTATATAAAACAATATCCTTGTGTCCTTGAATCACCTTAAGATAATGATCCTCAATCAGAGAAAATTAAAAGTTGTTTACAAAACTGTCACTTGTTTTGGACAAGGTCAGCAACTAAATACAATGTTCGTTATCAAACACATATAAAGAAATTAAACAAAATACAGTTGAAAGAAAGAAAAAAAAAACGAACTTACAAACAATGCAAATCAAATATACAAAACAATAGATACAAGCGGGTGTTCTCAAGCAAGGATAATTGGGAGTTTTTTGTGTTTTTTGTTTTTTAAATGGAAAATTCATCGCGTTCAAACGTTCGGTTTCAGAGCGTTATTCAGACGAATGCAAAACTACACGAGCTTCTATTACAAGTTATTGTCAAACGGTGCACACGACAGGATGGAGGCAATTCCTTTGCAACATGTGTGTGTGAGATTTGGATTTGTAACGTAGATTTTTTTTTTAAAAAAAACTTTCATATCAATACGATGTTAGCAGTGTGACAGTTTATAGTGATATCTATCACTGCCGCATCATGCCGCATACATATAGCATAATGTCCCACCCAGTCACATTATCCTGACACCAGGCCGACCATTTCAAACACTAACCACTTAATGCTGAGCGCCAAGCGAGGTTGTTGCTAGTACCATTTGTATGTCTCTGGTATGACTCAACCAGGGTTCGAACCCGTGACCTCAGTCTTAAAATCAGAAATAAAAGAACAAATGCACAAAAGCAGAATGCCGCGAAATTTTATATTGTCAGGTACTGTCAACGTTTGTGATAAATTCTATATTAAGACTTGCTTACAGTACAAACTAGACTAATTGCACAGGGTTTCTGTGAATCTCTCTCTCTCTCTCTCTCTCTCTCTCTCTCTCTCTCTCTCAGATTCATAAGCATGTTTTATGTCAAGCAATCTATAAGCACTGTCCCATTTTTATATAAGGTATCTGTAAGACCAGAAGCTATCATTAATCATAAAATTAAACATTTAATGAGGACTCATTATTCTTCAATATTCCTGTTATACTGACTCATTTCAACATTTTTTAATCACTTAAATGACATTCATAGCTATGCTTCTTCTGTGCTTGCGCAAGGTCAGCAGGTTTATAATATATTCAGTAACTTGTAACTAACGTCATTTACATTTTCATCATTTTTGTTTGGCTGATAATGAAATTCAAATACAAATTTAACCAATCAAAACTAACGTTACTTATGATACTACAAAAATAACATCAATTCTGATTGGCTGAAAAAAGGAACCTCAAATTGAAACTCAATCTTACAAAATTTAAGATTTCCAGGCATGGTGATTGAATTTTTAATGTATCTTTTATTTTTAAAGTCTCTAGCACAAATTAATGATTTTCAGTGAAAGAACGGTATTATTGTTGTTGTTGTTGTTCTAGGGTTTAACGCCATTTTTCAGAACGGTATTATTCCATCTGATTATCAGCACAGTTTCAACACGACTGAAAAAGGCATGAACGACCTACTCAGCGAGGGATCGAACGTACAGTAGCGATGAGCTTATTCACTACATTCAGAGTCTTTCTAATAATATTTTCTGCAGTTCTTTCATATTACCATGGAATTTCACCAAAGAGTACTTCTCCCTAATTTTGTTGTTTCTTTCTGTCATTCTGTCTTTATTGTCTGTATCGTTTAACCGAATCTTCACAACTTCATCCAGAACACATCGTGCAATGATATTACAGTACTTTTTGGTTAAGATGCAAATTGCATACCGTTACAGACACATGAGCTCACTGAGAAGAAAACCGGTCGATATTGTACAAATAATTTACACATCAATGAACATTGAATTAACACACTTTTCACAATCTGTTATGATATTCGTGCGATATCTATTGGAGTAATTCATCACTGCTTGTGGGCAACACTTCAAAGAAGAACCAGTATACATTACGCTATCAAGTCAAGACCATAAGAATGTATACTTAACGCTTTAGGATGATGGTTTCTCCTTGTAACCATGAATTAAAGCGAGAACTTTGATCAGATTAGTGGTCCTGAGACCAAAATTACACAGAAAGATAGACGAGACACATTAGAATGTATAGTTAACACTTCAGGATGATAGCTTTTCCTCGCATTTATGTATTAAACGAAGAGATTCGATAATGTACCTACCACCAAAATTATGTATGTATGTATGTATGTATGTATGTGTATATATATATATATATATATATATATATATATATATATATATATATATATATATATATATATATATATATATATATATATATATATATATATATATATGTGTGTGTGTGTGTGTGTGTGTGTGTGTATGTATGTATATATGTATATATATATATATATATATATATATATATATATATATATATATATATATATATATATATATATATATATATATGATGGATGGATGCACAATAATACTTTAATAACACAAAATGGGATCACTTTGTTGAGCAGACCTTCTATTGCGATTGAGAAGAAAGATTAGAAGAATACTTGAAATGAAGAATATAACATAATACATAAAAAAAATACTACGCGATCGTAACTTTTCGAGTAAAGGAAACGCACAATGTTGCTCAATGCTACAAATAGACAATATGCGCATAATAGTTGTGGTATGACCGTATGAGCTTTTAACCCCCACCCCCCTTTCTTTCACTGAGGAGTAACATTAATATTACGAAAGTGATTTGTGACTAATAATTATAAATTGCACACAATTTGAACACATTTAATAAAATTCCTTTATATTTTACAAAGATAGCTTCAATGAATGATCGCCATTTGAAAATTGCCACCAGTTTAAGAAATAAAAACGAAGGAAGACTGGTCGTGCAACTGCTGGCCTACAGAGGGATTATGGAGATACGTACATACTTTAAAATGTTACCTACTTTGTGATTAGCAGCTGTGGCTTACAGGGTGATGATGGACTTTAAAGTGCATATTAAAATGTTATATATGTTATGATAGGATCATAGGATCTGCGGCCTACATGGCGATTTCGGGCTTAAAAATGTATATTAAAATGGCACATATTTCAAGATAGCACCTCCGGCCTACATGGTGATTGTGGACTTAAGAACTCGTATTAAAATGCTATATCATTTTTTATAACAGCCGTGGCCTACATAGTGAATATTAAAATGCTATATAATTTTTATAACAACTGGGTCCTATATTTTGATTATGAACTGAAGAACTCATATTAAAATAATCTATATTTCAGGATAACACATGTGACCTACATTTTGATTATGGATTGAAGAACTCATATTAAAATAATCTATATGTCAGGATAACACATGTGACCTACATTTTGATTATGGATTGAAGAACTCATAATAAAATAATCTATATTTCAGGATAACACATGTGATCTACAATCTGATTATGGACTGAAGAACTCATATTAAAATAATCTATATTTCAGGATAACACATGTGACCTACATTTTGATTATGGATTGAAGAACTCATATTAAAATAATCTATATTTCAGGATAACACATGTGACCTACATTTTGATTATGGATTGAAGAACTCATATTAAAATAATCTATATGTCAGGATAACACATGTGACCTACATTTTGATTATGGATTGAAGAACTCATAATAAAATAATCTATATTTCAGGATAACACATGTGATCTATAATCTGATTATGGACTGAAGAAATCATATTAAAATAATCTATATTTCAGGATAACACATGTGACCTACATTTTGATTATGGATTGAAGAACTCATATCAAAATAATCTATATTTCAGGATAACACATGTGATCTACAATCTGATTATGGACTGAAGAACTCATCTTAAAATAATCTATATTTCAGGATAACACATGTGACCTACATTTTGATTATGGACTGAAGAACTCATAATAAAATAATCTATATTTCAGGATAACACATGTGACCTACATTTTGATTATGGACCGAAGAACTCATATTAAAATAATCTATATTTCAGGATAACACATGTGACCTACATTTTGATTATGGACCGATGAACTCATATTAAAATAATCTATATTTCAGGATAACACATGTGATCTGCAATCTGATTATGGACTGAGGAACTGATATTAAAATAATCTATATGTCAGGATAACACATGTGACCTACATTTTGATTATGGATTGAAGAACTCATATTAAAATAATCTGTATTTCAGGATAACACATGTGATCTACAATCTGATTATGGACTGAAGAACTCATATTAAAATAATCTATATTTCAGGATAACACATGTGACCTACATTTTGATTATGGATTGAAGAACTCATATTAAAATAATCTATATTTCAGGATAACACATGTGACCTACATTTTGATTATGGATTGAAGAACTCATATTAAAATAATCTATATTTCAGGATAACACATGTGACCTACATTTTGATTATGGACTGAAGAACTCATATTAAAATATCTATATTTCAGGATAACACATGTGACCTACATTTTGATTATGGATTGAAGAACTCGTATGAAAATAATCTATATTTCATGATGACACATGTGACCTACATTTTGATTATGGACTTAAGAATTCGTATTTAAATGTTATATAATTTTTATAACAGCTGTGGCCTAAATGGTTAATATGGGCTTAATAACACATGTTAAAATGTTATATATTTCATGGTAGCACCTGAGGTCTACATGGCGATTATGGACTTAAGCAACTGTGTTAAAGTACTAGATATTTTGTGAGAGCATATGTGGACTGTATGGCGAATTTGGACTTAAGAACGCACATTAAAATGTTATATATCTATCTCTTATATCAACTAATCGTAGAATCAATTTAAACTTTGACTTTTCTTTAAGCTTAGACATTATTACTTGAAAACAGTGTCAAGGGAAATTTTATTAAACAGCATCTCAGACACGTCGTACATTTACATGTACATGAAAGGAACTTAAACCATGAAACAAGTCGTTTTTGAAAAGTGTGAAGCTTTATTTCACTTGTAACATATCCTCATTAACTCGAGTTTACTCCATTTCAGATCAAGTATATGACATTAGACTGAGTCAAGGCATGTCATGTACCCTTTAACTCCTAATTTCAGCTACATTTTGACCTTTCTGTTCCATAATGGCTGTTTTGGCTGATATGAACTTTCTTATCACCCTGACAGATGGTCTAGCAAGTTCTGATATCCATGTATATGTATATATATATATATATATATATATATATATATATATATATATATATATATATATATACGCCGTTGCAATGTTTGACCATTAAAAGAAAATTTAATTCTTCATCAAATGTACGTACAAAACAGATAAACGTAAAACGTGAGTTGAGACAGACGATGAAATGATATGAAGTAATGCATATACGATCACATACACTCAATAAAAGATCATTAAATGTAAATAGTGCGCACAATGCAACGCCAGAAACCGCTGTTCCTTTCACAATCGAAAGCCAGGAACCGTAATTCCCTTCAATACAATGGCAGAAAAAAACGTTGTAAGTTTAGGTTATCATGCTTTTAATTAAAAAAGATATGCAAGCTTCAATAAAATCTAATTGATTAAATATTTTTGACAAAAAACACGAGTGGAAAATATCGTTGATACTATATAAGCAAATAACGTTGCATTTGTCACTCGTACCAAAGAGAAACAACTCAAGACGTGTACAGATGTCAGATATACGACGTGAACCGTTGCTAAATTGTTAGCACTGGTACACCATAGTGACTAAAAGTGCATCAAATCGTTAGCAATGGTACAACGTAGTGAATAGAAAGTGCATGAATGTTGCCCACCAAAATCAACGAGTACTCATACTTAGGTCTGAGTCAGTACCCACCAAAACTAGTCCGATAAATCAACCTCCGAATCCCGTGTTTATACTGATGGATGATACATGGGTCCGAACTCAGTTGTTTATTAAAATGTACAATTTTGCTGCATGCAAACCTTTCAAGAATGCTTGCTTTCAGTTAGACACTACCGGTATTTGATAATGGCCATATCTAGCGCGATATTCAAAATGGCCACATGCCAAGGGTTCTGGTATTCCACGCGGATTTATAAGTCGCCAAAGATAGGATTTGATCTGAAAATAATTTGTGCATATCGCTTAAAGAACTATTCCGCCTTTGGTAGCTCAACAGCCTCAAGAAATGCCAGTAAGTGTATAAAATGTACACCGATGTGTGCAAACAAGATTGTCTGCAGATTTTGCTGGTTTTGCTGGTTTTAATATCATCCCATAAACATCCAGTCGATATCATTACAGGTGTGGTACTGATTTTCGGCCTAAATTAAAACCAACGGTCAGTTATAGCAGGGTCACATGTCTTATTTTGAGTTAGTGCATACCAAAACCAACTGACTCTCATACTAAGATCATAGATCTAGTTTCTGAGATACTAATTTTCAAACTAATGTACACTCACATCAGGAGCATGATTCTTTTATTTGAGTTACTACCCACTCACACCAATCTTCAACATCACCAGGGCCACATTTATTATTTTGAGTCGTTACCCAGTTACCCACGCAAACCAATGTGTACCATTACCGGATTCACATTTTTGTTTCGAGCCATTGCCCACACAAAACCACATGCGTTAATACGAGATCGATGTTCCATGTCTTGTTTTGAGTTATTTCCCACACAAAACACCGTGCGCCCGTGCCAAAGTGGTATTTCTTGTTTTGAGTTATTTCCCACACAAAACACCGTGCGCCCGTGCCAAAGTGGTATTTCTTGTTTTGAGTTATTTCCCACACAAAACACCGTGCGCCCGTGCCAAAGTGGTATTTCTTGTTTTGAGTAGCTGCCCACCAAAATAACATGCACTCTTTCAAAGGTAATATTTCTTGTTTTGAGTAGCTGCCCATCAAAATAACATGCACTCTTTCAAAGGTAATATTTCTTGTTTTGAGTAGCTGCCCATCAAAATAACATGCACTCTTTCAAAGGTAATATTTCTTGTTTTGAGTAGCTGCCCACCAAAATAACACCCACTCTTTCAAATGTAATATTTCTTGTTTTGAGTAGCTGCCCACCAAAATAACACCCACTCTTTCAAAGGTAATATTTCTTGTTCTGATTCACTATAAACACAAAACAAGAGACAACTCACGTCCCTAGTCTACGTATTTAGATTTGCAGTGGAGTATACTTTGATTTCAGAAACTTCAGTAAACTTCGGCATTTTTAAAAAATGGTTTGTATATAATTTATTAAAATGAACATCGTGTTAATGCCTCAGTTAAAATTATGGTGGGTAGAGTGCTACACACGTTAAAGCAATGTTCCCACTATTGTGACACAAAGACATCAGAGAATGAATAAATAAAGGTGTTGTGCTGGCTGATTTCCAACCTTTTTGTTTTTGTAGATGTGATTGGCTTGCATTGGTCGAATAACGGATATGTTTCATGAGTGTACGAAAATCTCAGTATTTTCAAGATTGGTTTAGAACAAACAAATTTTCATTTATGCTCAATCGTATGTGCTGGCTAAGCTATAGTTCATTGAATTATCAGATTTCTTAAGCTATTCTGCCCGATGCAGTCAGCTGTTTATCTTTTGCTGTTCTGCAGTGTTTTGTAACATCTGTGGGCCGTTCTCTGCCATGCTAGGTTTGTGTATATTCGGCCAGAAAATGGTAACAATAGCATGATTATTTTTTATAATTCAAGGCAAGGAAACACATACAAATATTTACAAAAATTAGGTACATTTTGTGAGTTCGACCCTGGAACAGGTCGCTGTGCTTACCAGTTGACCACGCGTTTGACGACATAACAAATTCAAATATTTGGTCATATTATCAATGTCTACCAAATGGCTTAACAAAGTATTTATGATGATTCGCTCCAGTGGTTATCAACAGTTTAACTCTTATTAAATCTGCTAATTCACAGACTAGCATATAATAAATTAATATCATTTATTTATTTAAGGTCTGGTAATTGCTGATATCATACCAGGGAAATGAGAGTTAAGTGCCCTTTTCAATAAACACCGAAGCAGCCGAGAACTCGACGAGATTTTACATCTTATCTCCTGCGGTCTCAGTTAGAAAGAGGATAATTTCAGTGTCTAACTTTTATACAAATAAAAATGAATTGATTAAAATTAAGATTATAATCTGGTTAATCATTTAATTGTAAAATCAAGCAAGGGACTTTCTTTTCGTTTTGGTTTATCATTTGACAGGTTCTAGTAAGTTCGGTATCGTTGTATAAACACACACACACACACACACACACACACACACACACACACACACATGAACAAATGTAAAGCCAATATGTATGCAGCGTAAATGGAACACGGATTTATATACTTCCGAATTTGGCTTGGTAATTATGCATACATGATGTAAAATAAATGGAGGAATACGCATAAAGATACGCACATGAGGGTGAGTTACTTCTCTGCACAACGCACAAAAACGCCATTAAAAACATGTAATACGCGTATGTAGTAGGTTATTTCTTGAGAACTACTGTTTGGCTGAAAACTAACGTCATGTTTAGGTCAATCAATAACAAGGTAGGACTGATTATGAACATTGTTTTATGTGAACACATTTCGATTTGTTGGCTGTAACTGTTCTTCTTTAGTTAAAAACGTTCTTGGACTAAATGTGTCAAATTAGCATCCAGAAATTGGCAACAGATGTTCCTTGTAGAAACCAAGCTATGTATGCTGATTGACTGACGCGCTTCACCCCATCTCATCCAATACTGAATTGATTTGTTTCTCAGGAGAAAAACTAATATTAGAGTTGGTATTAGTGCTTGGATATTTATGCTACATGAGAGAGAGAGAGAGAGAGAGAGAGAGAGAGAGAGAGAGAGAGAGAGAGAGAGAGAGGTGGGAGTGGTGCCTATGGGACCTAATTTTTAATAGGGGCCCTGGAAACCACTGCATTTAATGCCGCAAGATGGCTTTTTTTCTTAAAACTAAGGAGCTGTAAAGAAAACTTAATACAGGAACAAACGTTCCGGTTCTTTCGCGTCCCTTCTCTGGATCGCCTTCCCCTCCCACGGGAGATAAAATGCAATATATGTTGTCTGCTTCAGTAATTTTCAAACTTTCACTGAATTATTAACTGTTTTCTTCTGTGACAGATTACTCTTCGTAGGTAGGAAAAAGCCAATACAAGCGGGTTGTTGATTGGGAGACTGACAGATAAAGACAGCAATTGAGACGCACACAGTACAATGACGAAGGCAATTGAGACGCACACAATACAATGACGATAGCAGAATGATTGTACGAACATGGTTTGGTTTTCTTCATGTTTCCACGCTTCAAGAATGTAACGCAATATGTCTCTGATATACTAGCAAATGGACTTCTAGACAAATTTAAAATTAAATGTTCTTACCTGCATGTCATTTTCCAATGGATTCAGGTGATATGAAAAAGAAAAGAAATAATATAATCAAACTATGAAAATGGATTTAAACAACCGTCATTAACGTCATCAACAATAATATCATAACATCCACAATAATAAGAAACAACAATACTACTACTACTACTACTACTACTACTACTGTTACTACTATTTCAACCACCGGCACTACATTACTACTACTACTACTACGTTCACTACAACAGCTACCAGATTTAAAACTGGCGGGTAAAATCAAGCATAGTAAAAATGTAGTCTATGTTTATACAAACGAAAAACAACTCAGAATGGTTGTTAATGAAGACTGATATTATAATGCGGTAATGGTTAGTAATGAAGGCTGATGTTATAACACGGTAATGGTTATTAATGAAGGCTGATGTTATAACAGCACGACTGATATCCCACGGTTTAGCAACCATTTATTTATCTCATTGTTTAAAAAGCAGAAAATCATTGTTTTGATTAATAACCCAGACAATGGCATACATATTCATACTGTTTGGAATAATAACCTGGGTAATGACATACATATTCATAAGGTTTTGACTAATAACCAAGGCAATGACATACATATTCATACTGTTTAGAATAATAACCTGGGCAATGACATACATATTCACACTGTTTTGACTAATAACCCAGCAATGACATACATATTCATACTGTTTAGAATAATAACCTGGGCAATGACATACATATTCATACTGTTTAGAATAATAACCTGGGCAATGACATACATATTCATACTGTTTAGAATAATAACCTGGGCAATGACATACATATTCATACTGTTTTGACTAATAACCCAGCAATGACATACATATTCATACTGTTTGAAATAATAACCTGGGCAATGACATACATATTCATACGGTTTTGACTAATAACCAAGGCAATGACATACATATTCATACTGTTTGGAATAATAACCTGGGCAATGACATACATATTCATACTGTTTAGAATAATAACCTGGGCAATGACATATATATTCATACTGTTTTGACTAATAACCCAGCAATGACATACATATTCATACTGTTTGAAATAATGACCTGGGCAATGACATACATATTCATACGGTTTTGACTAATAACCAAGGCAATGACATACATATTCATACTGTTTTGACTAATAACCAAGGCAATGACATACATATTCATACTGTTTGGAATAATAACCTGGGCAATGACATACATATTCATACGGTTTTGACTAATAACCAAGGCAATGACATACATATTCATACGGTTTTGACTAATAACCAAGGCAATGACATACATATTCATACTGTTTGGAATAATAACCTGGGCAATGACATACATATTCATACGGTTTTGACTAATAACCTGCGCAATGACATACATATTCATACTGTTTGGAATAATAACCTGGGCAATGACATACATATTCATACTGTTTGGAATAATAACCTGGGCAATGACATACATATTCATACTGTTTTGACTAATAACCCAGGCAATGACATACATATTCATACTGTTTGGAATAATAACCTGGGCAATGACATACATATTCATACGGTTTTGACTAATAACCCAGAAATGACATACATATTCATACTGGTTGGAATAATAACCTGGGCAATGACATGCATATTCATACGGTTTTGACTAATAACCCAGGCAATGACATACATATTCATACTGTTTGGAATAATAACCTGGGTAATGACATAGATATTCATACGGTTTTGACTAATAACCCAGCAATGACATACATATTCATACTGTTTTGACTAATAACCCAGGCAATACCATACATATTCATACTGTTTTGACTAATAACCTAGGCAATAACATACATATTCATATTTTCTTTTACTATTAACCCAGACAATGACATATTTTCATACTGTGTGGTCACGGATCAGATTGTAAACAAAAATCACGTCAGAATCGAATTTTCATTACTTCGTCTCGAGTTTGTTGTGGACATTTCGAATATCACGTTCATTCATGTGCTTGTTTGAAAGTTTCATTTATGACCCAGTAAACTCATCCACATGGTTCACTTTATCATCTCAACTTTCAACAGTAAACTCATCCACATGCTTCACTTTATCACCTCAACTTTCAAATAGACGAAACAACTGCTTTAGTTCAGCCATAACAAATCTAATAAACTGAAATATAAAGTCTACATCACGAGTCTACATAGTTTGTTTACAAAGTAGTTCCCAATACATATTGCTATTTTAGACACACGTGTAAATGCGTCAAATATTGAGGTATTCGGTATTGTAGAATGCTGCAAGATTCTGACGATTTAAAGACAACGGTAAAAAAATGAGTATATAATAAAGCCAGTGATGTTATCTTTAGCAGTATAATCAGTGACGTTATGTTTACTAGTATAATTAATGACGGTATCTTTGATTGCATAATCTGTTGCTTTATCTTTATTATTATACCCAGTGACGTTATCTTTACTAGTACGCTAAGTAACGTTATCTTTACTAGTATACTCAGTGACGTTATCCTTACTAGTACGCTAAATACCGTTATCTTTACTAGTATACCCAGTGACGTTATCTTTACTAGTACGCTAAGTAACGTTATCTTTACTAGTATACTCAGTGACGTCATCCTTACTAGTACGCTAAATAACGTTATCTTTACTAGTGTACACAGTGACGTTATCTTTACTAGTACACTTAGTAACGTTATCTTTATTAGTATATTCAATCTTTACTAGTATACTCAGTGACGTTATCTTTACTAGCACACTTAGTAACGATATTTTTACTAGTATACTCAGTGACGTTATCTTTACTAGTACACTTAGTAACGTTATCTTTGCTAGTATAATCAGTGACGCTATCTCTTCATACGGTTTTGACTAATAACCCAGCCAATGACATACATATTCATACTGTTTTGACTAATAACCCAGGCAATACCATACATATTCATACCGTTTTGACTAATAACCTAGGCAATAACATACATATTCACATATACATATTCAGTGACGTTATCTTTACTAGTACACTTCGTAATGTTATCTTTATTAGTATATTAAGTAACGTTATCGTTACTAGTATACTCAGTAACGTTATCTTTACTAGTATATTCAGTTTTGTTGTTGTTGTTGAGTCTAATTATAGTGGCGCGCGCACAATTGTGCATGTGCCACTTTTTTCTGACTGCACCGCAGCCTGCTAGCTGTTCCTGGGGAAGGGAATGGTGCCACCTCCCCCAGGCTTTTATGGATTCAAGGAACCCTGATAGTTTGGCCTCAATCTGTGGGTTTATAAAGGTCCCTTACAGTTGAATGGTTGCCTGTCATTAGTGGGAAGGAGAGCTCGGGAACGGTCCTGCTTGCTTTACATCGCTAGTTTCTTGTTGCATTTGCCTGGTGTTTCTAGCGATTTTATTTTTCGATTTTGTTTTCTTCTTCAAAATGTTCTAAAAGAAAAAAGGGGGGAGGGGGGAATGTTCTATTGCTGTTTATAGAGGTTCTTAACAGAAATCTTGTATGAAGAGAGATTTTCAAGGTTATTATGGTATTACTAGCCGAGGTGTCTAGGGTGTGCTTCCTACGTTATGTTATTTATAAGTTTTTAGATATTGCCTAATTAAGTTATTTATTTATTAATGTTTTCCTAGATTGAATGTTATTTATACTTTATTTAGCAAGAGACCGGAGTCCTAGCCGATTACACGGTTAGTTAAGGGCATCTAGGACCGGAGTCCTAGCTGATTACTCAGTTCGTTAAGGGCATCTAAGACATCCGATTTTGCGGTTTCCTTAGTTTTTTTATTATAGGTGCTTCGTAAGTGAATTATTTATTAATACTTTTATAAAATTGAATGATATGTTATGGGTTTTTATGTGGTGGCTTCTAAATTTATTTAGCTAGTTACTGGGTCTTTTGGTTTTGTGGGAATAGTAATTATATTTTATTCCTAAGTCCTGCTGAGTCAATGAATTTATTTGTATTTTTATATGCTGATTGTTTATTTTTATTAGAGTCCATAAGTAACTCTGGGTATGTGTGTGGTGATCCAATCTCTTTTTGGTTTTTGATAAATATTTTCCGAGCGGGTTGATATTTTGGACATATATTGAATACATGGTGTAGATCTTCGGTGGTGTGGCAGTTAAAGCCGTTAATGGTTGCTGGTTTGGGTCCTATAAACCTTCCAAAACTGCTTGCTAATTTAGTTTTTCCATTTATTATCCTGTTTATGGTTTTCTGTTTAAATAGGTACCCTTAGGTAGCTGTATGTTCCTATCTACGGTTTTTTGGGTTTCATGGTGCTTTTTACCTTTTGTGGAGGAGTTCCAAAAATCTTGCCATATTTGGTCTATTTATGTTTGTGCGAAGCTTAGTGCTTCTGTAGAGCTATAGTTAAGCATGATAGAGTTTTGATCTCCTAGTTTGATTTGTGCAACTTTGTCAGCTGTTTCGTTGCCAGAGATTCCAACGTGCGACGGTATCCACTTGAGCTCGACTAATTGATGTGCTGTGGTGATGTCGTCGATTAATTGGCATGCTCTGTCGAGGAATTTTTCCCTAGAGTGAGTATAGCGATTTTGGATCAATTTGATAACGTTTAGGGAATCGCTTATAATGACTGCTTTAGGTATTTGGTTGTCTTTGATCCATTGTAGTGATTCAAGGATAGCCCAGAATTCAGTGGTGTAAATTATATTATATATTATAATAATTATAGTAGTGTATTCAGTGACGTTATCTTTGCTAGTACACTTAGCAACGTTGTCTTTACTAGTATATTCAGTGACGTTATCTTTACTAGTATATTCAGTGACATTATCTTTACTAGTACACTTCGCAACGTTGTCTTTGCTAGTATATTCAGTGTCGTTACTTTTACTAGTACACTTCGTAACGTTGTCTTTACTAGTATATTCAGTGACGTTATCTTTACTAGTAAATTTAGTAACGTTGTCTTTACTAGAATACTCAGTAACGTTATCTTTACTAGTATAGCCAGTGACGTTATCTTTACTAGTATACTCGGTGACGTTATCTTTACTAGTATACTCAGTACGTTATCTTTACTAGTATATTCAAACTTTATTAGCACACTTAGCAACGATATCTTTACTAGTATATTCAGTGACGTTATCTTTACCAGTACACTTAGTAATGATATCTTTACTAGTATATTCAGTGACGTTATCTTTACTAACATACTCAGCAACGTTATCTTTACTAGTATATTCAGTGACGCTATGCTTACTAGTGCACTTAGTAGCGTTATCTTTGCTAGTATATTCAGTGACGCTATCTTTACTAGTACACTTCGTAACGCTATCTTTACTAGTACACTTCGTAACGTTATCTTTATTAGTATATTCAATCTTTACTAGTATATTCAGTGGAGTTAAAATTACTAGTATAATCAGTAACGTTATCTTTACTAGTATACTCAGTGACGTTATCTTTACTAATAAACTCAGTAACGTTATCTTTACTAGTATACTCAGTGACGTTATCTTTACTAATATACTCAGTGACGTTATCTTTACTAGTATACTCAGTACGTTATCTTTACTAGTATATTCAAACTTTATTAGCACACTTAGCAACGATATCTTTACTAGTATATTCAGTGACGTTATCTTTACCAGTACACTTAGTAATGATATCTTTACTATTATATTCAGTGACGTTATCTTTACTAACATACTCAGCAACGTTATCTTTACTAGTATATTCAGTGACGTTATGCTTACTAGTGCACTTAGTAGCGTTATCTTTGCTAGTATATTCAGTGACGCTATCTTTACTAGTACACTTCGTAACGTTATCTTTATTAGTATATTCAATCTTTACTAGTATATTCAGTGGAGTTATCATTACTAGTATAATCAGTAACGTTATCTTTACTAGTATACTCAGTGACGTTATCTTTACTAATATACTCAGTAGCGTTATCTTTACTAGTATACTCAGTGACGTTATCTTTACTAATATACTCAGTAACGTTATCTTTACTAGTATACTCAGTGACGTTATCTTTACTAATATACTCAGTAACGTTATCTCTACTAGTATATTCAGTGACGTTATCTTTTCTAGTATAATTAGTAACGTTATCTTTACTAGTATACTCAGTGACGTTATCTTTACTAATATACTCAGTAACGTTATCTTTACTAGTATACTCAGTGACGTTATCTTTACTAATATACTCAGTAACATTATCTTTACTAGTATACTCAGTGACGTTATCTTTACTAATATACTCAGTAACGTTATCTTTACTAGTATATTCAGTGACGTTATCGTTACTAGTATAATCAGTAACGTTATCTTTACTAGTATAATCAGTAATGTTATCTTTACTAGTATACTCAGTAAAGTTATCTTTACTAGTACACTTCGTAACGCTATCTTTACTAGTACACTTCGTAACGTTATCTTTACTAGTATATTCAATCTTTACTAGTATATTCAGTGACGTTATCTTTACTAGTACACTTAGTAACGTTATCTTTATTAGTATATTCAATCTTTACTAGTATATTCAGTGACGTTTATCTTTACTAGTACACTTAGTAACATTATCTTTATTAGTATATTCAATCTTTACTATTATATTCAGTGACGTTATGTTTACTAGTGCACTTACTAACGTTATCTTTACTAGTATATTCAGTGACGTTATCTTTACTAGTATGCTCAGAAAAGTTATCTTCTATAAGACTTTCCTTTGGCTACATCCTTACTTTATCACTCAAACGTTTTCACCCGAATTCTCTTACTAATCAAAGCGTCTGCCTTTCGACCCAAGATTTTACTTGTCGTATAGGTGGCGCTATACAGTTTCGCATTTTGCATAGGTTAGGATTTTAAAGAAAGAGAATGTCCCCGGCTTTCCTCACTGGTTATACTGGTTATTTAAAAAAGACCTTGTATATCTTAGGTATAATGCAAAGAACCTTGAATTCCCTTTATTTTGGTGTATGATTGATGGGTGTACTATGGGTTATAGAGTATACAGCTTGGCCTTACTTCAAATGTGCACCTTTCAAAAAAGTGCTAGCTCTACTTGGTCATTTTCACTTCCTGAACTTCAGAGGTAAATTGTATAAAAAAGAGCCGATAACTTTTTTTTTTACATTTTATATATTTGGTAATTCAGTCATTGCACTTTCAGAAGCTATATTGTCTAGTCTGGCAAAATTCATTTTCCCTATTTTAATAGCTGCTATGTATAGTGTACTTTAGACTAATTCAGACTGATTTTTTAACACAAGGGAGCAGTCATTTTAGTTAGCAGTGTGCTTAAATCATGTAAAATTTCCAAAAGTACAATATCCAAAAGAAATATCCACATTACATTAATGTAGCATAGAGATATGCAAACATTCTCTCCACTGTGCATGTTTTAAATGCGAACTACTTCACCTTACATACGTCACTCTCTCAAAAGTACATATTATCTGGTGAGCGTCACCATAGCAACACTGATACAAAACTGATGCCAACATTTTAACTAATAGTTTAAAACCAGGATTAATTCCATGTATCACCATTTTGTTGCATATTATCCCCCTCCCCCTCCCCTGCGATCATACCCCTCCATTCATATCCTCTGGACATTGACCTCAGGGTCATAACGCAAAATCATTGTATGATCTGTCTCCTTGTTATTAGTGGTTACTACATATGGTTGCCATATCTTTCTTGTGGAATGTGGCAAATGTTCACTTAGCATTTTCATAAAGAAATTCATACAGACATTTGGACGGTCGGAATGAAGAAAAGAAAGATGGTATCACAATATATTCTTTTCTTCTCCAATATTTCGGAATTTAGTCACTCAGTTCTTATACCGTGTGTGTGTGTGTGTGTGTGTGTCTATGTATGTATGTATGTATGTATATATATATATATATATATATATATATATATATATATATATATATATATATATATATATATATATATATATATATATATATATATATATATATATATATATATATATATATATATAATAACGTGTATATTTCTCACTTTCCTAGATATGTATATTTGTTTCTGTGTGACGTACCGTTGCAGGATAGTTTTATCCCATTATTACTTTTGAAGGGTGAATCGGTTTGATATCAAAGGTAAACCGAGGACCATTTAATTATTTTTTTCTATCTCGAGAACTTAATATTTGACCTGTTCACCTCTGTATTATTGCGCAGTGTATCCGAATTACACAATGCAGACTCGTTTTATTACTATTATCATAACAATTTCAATGACGGATCTTATACGTTAAAATGTACGACATTGAGAGTACAATGATTTATTCAGTGTTCTTCAGTACCAACATATGTTTCACGCTCTATTTTTAAGTAAGGAAATTTTCATCGGGTTTTCTGCCATTTGAAAGTTACAGCAGTATTCACAATACACCTTTTGTACTTTTGCTCTCATTTTTTGTTCAGAAATGTGAGAAAAATAATATGTAATTATGCTTAAGTGCTGAAAAGGAAAAGTATACTCTCGGTATAAAAATTATTCGTCAGATACTGGTAAGAAAACTTACACCCTCGGTAAAAAACTTCCTCATCAGACTGGTAAGGAAACGTACACCCACGGTATAAAACTTCCTCGTCAGATACTGGTAAGAAAACGTACACACTCGATATAAAACTTCCGCATCAGATACTGGTAAGAAAACGTACACACTCGATATAAAGATTCCTCGTCAGATACTGGTAAGGAAACGTACACACTTGGTATAAAACTTCCTCCTCAAATACTTGACACATTATAAAATTTTCCAATCTTCGGTTGGAAATTTCCTAAATTGTAATGACACATATAGTGGAATCTAATACCCTCCAATGTTAAGGCACCGGTATAACGTGTATATGCCTCTCATGTTAAGGTACCGGTATAACGTATATATGCCTCCCATGTTAAGGCATGAGTATAACATGCATATACCCTCTCATATTAAGGCAGGGGTATAAGGTGTATATATCTTCCAGGTTAAGTAACGGGTATAACGTGTATATATCTCCCATGTTAAGGCACTAGGATAACACACACACACACACACACACACATATATATATATATATATATATATATATATATATATATATATATATATATATATATATATATATATATATATATATATATATATATATATATATATATATATATATATATATATATATATACCTCCCAATGCTAAAGCACTGTACATAATACAAAAGTGCATAGAAATTTCTGTGTTAAATATTCATGTTCTTAAACCAACTACCATGGAGAATGAGTCCGCGTCATATGAATGGAGAATGAGTCCGTGTCATATGAATGGAGAATGAGTCCGTGTCATATGAACATAACGGTCTGCTGCTTATATCACTATAGCAAGCGATCGTAAATAAAAATAGGGAAATTGAATAAAATCGCCCTGATAAAGCAAGTGAGGATAGGATAAAGCCAGAATTTACAAAAGAAGATAAGGGAAAACTAGATCTTAAAAGAGAATAGAGGAGAAAACTAGAATTTACACGAGAATATAAAGAATCGGAATACATTTACAATAGTGTATTTATAGGTAGCTCGCATACATTTATGCGGAACAAAAATAATTGAATTAGAAACGTTGTAGTAAACAAATTACAAGCGATAAAAACAACGCATTTGCAATACAAAAGTAACGAAGATATAAATGATAATACTGTAATTCTTAATGAGGTGTGTCCAAAACTGTGTAAGGTTAACGGGAGAAGCTTTGGTTGTTTTTCAAGAATGCCAGCTTTGTACTTGCTGAAATATTTGTCATAAATTTAAACTTGCAGAGATCGGTTAATTAAGGAAAGCGGGAAAGGATATGAAACCCTGGATGTTCGTGTGCTAATTATGGCGGTTAAATGAACAATTAGGGACGTGTTTCCAAGCGAAATTTTGTGTTACATAAATGTCTTACGCCGTATGATTGGTCAGTCTAGCGGATATCGTGACTCCCAGAAAACGTAGCGAGTAATTGGAGGCCAGACAATGCCAGATAGCTTAGTGATGTTAAAGAGTTCGTTTAGAGAAATACATTAGTCTGTTTTGCTTGTGCCATGTTTTGTTTATCGAAGGAATTGAGCGTGCATTCATAGTTTATGAAATAGCAGGATGCGGCCTGAAATCATATTAGCAGTTAGCGTCTGTTTGAATTACGATGAGAGAGGAGATGATATTCTATCTTAGACGTAAAGGTCCAGCAAACGAGAGAGAGAGAGAGAGAGAGAGAGAGAGAGATGTCATTGTAGGCAGTATCACACGATAAGTCAGAGGGGATAGATCGACACCATCATGCTGGAGTGATCCCACAGCCAGTCATCAGGATATGCAGGCATGCCATACAATGAATGTTCGAAACGCTCACTCGATTTTATGATGAAATTTGTTTTATCTCTGTAACCATAAATGCTATTGCATGTTCAGTACCTTTTGGTAATTATTTTCTGGTAGAAGTGTATCCTTCAAGTGTCTTGTAAATTATTATTTGGTTTATATAATTGATTAAAATGTGATATTTTTATTACGCAGGCTGGTGTTCTATTTTATATCTCTGCTCCGTTTATTCCATCCATTAATTTCATATGTTTATCATTCACTCGATATGGGAAATAACACTGAGGTCGATCATTCTCCAATTATCGATAACCATCATCACCCAATACCGTATCGAAAATGCTTTTTCCAGAATGTTATGTTTTGAAGTTTATTACTATTTGTAACGAAAATGGAGTTGTTTTATTACATATTCGATCCTTCTTTAGCACTATATCATTTTCCTCTTTGATTTAGTAAATTAAATATGCGACATGCACATAAGAAATCATTTTTTTCTAACCCGAATTTACTTGATGCAAATTTGCATTAGATTTTTTAAATTATATTCAGTTGCCGTACCAGCTTGATCAAATCCGCATTAGACACCGTTTCAACTAGGAATTAGGCTAGAGACACGGTTTCAAATTGAAATTAGGCTGGAGACCCCTTTTTAATTTGGAATAAGGCGGGAGACACCGTTTCAACTTAGAATTGGGCTGGATACACCGTTTCAACTTAGAACCAGTCAAGGCTACATTGTTTTCTCATTTTGTGTATTTATGCCACAGTAGTTGTATGTAGGCAATGCGTATTCATGATCACAGGTGATTGATATATAAAGTAATATGCAGCTAACGGTAGATGTACACATGCAATTAGCTTAATACATAGAAACTGATGTTCATTCTTATAACCATAATGCTAATTGTTCTTGTCAGAGTGTTAATGCGCTTCCTCGAGTTGTTACACTTTATTACTCCTGTCATGTACAACAATCCTACACTACGCAAAATGAACCTAAGGGTAAATGGCACTGACAATCAAGGTCATGGGAAACACATCTCGCACCTGAATCCTTAGCATTTACATATTTTTTTCACATCGTTTTTTTCTTTCACGATATTTATAAGTGGCGAATATTTTTCACATTGATCGTATAAATTAGTGACATTTTTATATTTTTTCTTTAATTGTTCATTTAAGGCGCAAGTGAATAATGGTTGAGTTTTAGATGTAATATATATACTTCAAACTTATCGGGATAAAATGTATAGAACATTTATATGGTTACTGCATGTGTGTAATGCATTTTCATCTTTGTGTAATGAATGCTCCTCGGTGTGTACTGTATACACCTCTGTGTGTAATGCATATTCCTCTGTATTTAATGTGTAGTCTCTGTGTGTATTGTATATACCCTAGTGTGTAATTTATAAACCTCAGTGTCTAATGTATATTCCTTTGTATTTGATGCGTATTCTCTGTGTGTATTGTATATATCCCAGTGTGTAATTTATATACCTCTGTCTGTATTGTATATACCCCCAGTGTGTAATTTGTATACCTCTGTGTGTATTGTATATACCCCACTGTGTAATTTATATACCTCTGTGTGTATTGTATATACCCCCAGTGTGTAATTTATATACCTCTGTGTGTATTGTATATTCCTCAGTATTTAATGTGTATTCTCTTTGTGTGTTGTATATACCCCAGTGTGTAATTGATATACATCTGTGTGTAATGCATATACCTCTGTATTTAATGTGTATTCTCTGTTTGTATTGTATATACCCATGTGTGCACTTTACACACCTCAGCATGTAATGTATATTCCTCTGTATTTAATGTGTATTCTCTGTGTTTTGTATATACACAAGTGTGTAATGTATGTACATCTGTGTGTAATGTATATACCCCAGTCTGTAATTTATATACCTCATTGTGTAATGCATATTCCTCTGTATTTTATGAGTATTCTCTGTCTGTGTCGTATATATCCCAGTGTGTACTTTATATACTTCAATGTGTAATGTATATTCCTCTGTATTTTATGTGGATTCTCCGCGTGCATTGTATATACCCCAGTGTGTAATTTATATACCTCTGTGTGTATTGTATATATCCCAGTGTGTAATTTGTATACCTCAGTGTGAAATACATATCCTCTGTACTTAATATGTATTCTCTGTGTGTATTATATATACCAAAGTGTGTAATTTATATACCTCTGTGTGTATTTGATATACCGCAGTGTGTAATTTATACACCTTTGTGTGTAATGTATTTACCCCAGTGTATAATTTATATACCTCTGTGTATTGTATATACCCCAGTGTGTAATTTATATGCCTCTGTGTTTAATGTATATTCCTCTGTATTTCAGGTATATTTCTCTGTGTGTATTGCTTATTCCCTTTACAGCTGTCATACACGTTGTATGTACAACTAATTAAACGTAGTGACAAATTGTGGGCCTAGTGGACAGTACATTTATATCTGATAGATGTAACGACTATGTTACCCCTCAAAGATATGAAAATACTGTTCAGCAGGCATTTTTGTCTGGAATCCCGGATACATCTGGACTATAATAACCTTTCCGTTCCTATGTATTTGCATAAGGGCTATTGTAAAGAATGTAAGAGAGAGAGAGAGAGAGAGAGTATAATTTGTTTTTTTTTTTTAAACGTAGCTTTAAAAGAATTCAGTCACATCGCTAAGATGTCAGCAGTGTTGGATTGTATAGTGATGCATCGTGCCGCAGACATGTAGCACGATGTTCCACCCAATCAGATTATCCGGACACCAAGTTGACCAATCCTAATAATAGCCTGTTAATGATGAGCGACTAGCGAGGCTGTTAGTACCATTTTTATATCTTTGGTATGACTCGGCCGGGGACCAACCACATCCGAGGCGGAAGCTCTAACCACTAGGCCACCGGAGCTGTCGATCGATCGATCAATCGATCGAGAGTGCTAAATAGGATAATGAGGTAAGTAATATAGTTAATATCGTGGCCATTAGGAATAAGGTAAATCAATTTGCCAAGGGGATTAGGTTGGGTTGGGTTGGGATATTCATAACAGACAGACAAACGGACAGACAGGCGCACGAAGAAAAAGTTGTAAGCTACGGAAAGAAGCTGGCAGCGAGATAAAGAGACAAACAAGATACCGATGTGAAATCACTTTTTAGGAAAAGACAAATCGTTTACATTTACAGACAGGTCTACAGACAAACAAACTAGTTGTCAATCTGGAAATAGCAAAATTGATAATAGTGACCTACATATAGTGTCAATATAATAAAATTGCTGTCACACATTTACCAATGATATCCACAGTGTGTCAACATGATGGAACAGCTTTACCATAAATCAACAGATATTGTCAATATGATGGTAATGTTGACACACCTTTGTCATTGACATACGAAAATAATCCACATAACGTTACTGCTGCCACTCCTAGACGAATATCATATAGACGGTGTCATTATGATGGTACTGTTAGAATACTTTTACCAGCAACCTATAGTCAGTGATAATATGATAAAAACTCTTGAACAGATTTACCAGAAACCTTTAACCTAAAGACAGCTACACTATGATGACGCTCCTGCCACACTTTTACCAGTATCCTATAGACAAAGCTATTATCAAGGTACTGATGGTACACGCTACAGTAACATGTAGACAGTGCCAGTATAATGGTACTACTGGAAAACTTTAAAAATGTATCGGCGACCTAAGCACAGTATTAATTTTGACAGCATTACTGCCACACCTTTGCCAGCAACCTATAGACAGTCAATACCATGACACTATTGGAACGCTTTTACCAATAATATAGACAGTGTCAGTATCATGGGACTGCTGTTCCAGCTTTACCAGTTACCTAAAGATAATGTCAATATGACGAAACTATTGACACACCTTTACCAGTTACCTATCAACACTGTCAATATGATGTAAATGTTGACACTCCTTTACCAGTTACCTAAAGACAATGTCAATATGACGAAACTATAGACACACCTTTACCAGTTACCTATCAACACTGTCAATATGATGTAACCGTTGACACACTTTTAGCAGTTACCTCAAGACAGTGTCAATATGATGTAACTGTTGACACACTTTTACCAGTCACCTATAGACACTGTCAATATGATACCAGTTACATAAACACTGTCAATATGATGTAACTGTCGACACAGCTTTACCAGTTACCTAAAGACAATGTCAATATGACGAAACTATTTACACACCTTTACCAGTTACCTATAGACAGTGTCAATATGATGTAACTGCTCACACACCTTTACCAGTTACCTATCGAAACCTTCAATATGATGGAACTGTTGACACACCTTTTCCAGTTACCTGTAGACAGTGCCAATATCATGGCTCTGCTGGAACACCTTCAGGAGTGACCCACTATTATTGTCATTACGACATACACTACTGACACACCTATACTGAATTTTTTTCTTACAATTAACTTAACAACTTACTATTGACTGATTATACCGTTAAACTCTCATGAACTGCTTCCCTTATCTGAAGGTAAACATTCAGACAGATTTCATTAGTAAAGTCAGCATCTTATCTGCGCTTAACAAACACATTTTTCTAATGTAGGATTGCTCAACATTCGGCCCACTTAGTTGACAAATACCTGCTTATTTTGCAGGAGTTTTATGCTCTAGATTATATGCGGAAAATAGAAACAGTTAACGAATGAGACACGGTTAATATACACGAGGTATTGACATTATATATATTATAGTTGACAATGTGTTAACTGTGGAAGATTTTGCGAAAAGTGTCAGGTACATTGACTCAGCAAGGTACTAAATCCAGTATCATTAACATTTCTTTAATGAGCAGATCTGTCTTGTAACTACATTTAAATCGGAAGTTCATATACTGACTATACTAACTCGACTATAGTAACTTGGCTATAGTAACTCGACTATAGTAACTCGACTATAGTAACTAGACTATAGTAACTCGACTATAGTAACTCGACTATAGTAACTAGACTATAGTAACTCAACTATAGTAACTAGACTATAGTAACTCGACTATAGTAACTCGACTATAGTAAATAGACTATAGTAATTCGACTATAGTAGCTCGACTATAGTAACTCGACTATAGTAACTAGACTATAGTAACTCGACTATAGTAACTAGACTATAGTAATTCGACTATAACAGCTCGACTATAGTAACTCGACTATAGTAACTAGACTATAGTAATTCGACTATGGTAACTCGACTATAGTAACTCGACTATAGTAACTAGACTATATTAACTAGACTATAGTAACTCGACTATAGTAACTAGACTATAGTAACTCGACTATAGTAACTCGACTATAGTAACTCGACTATAGTAACTAGACTATAGTAACCCGACTATAGTAACTCGACTATAGTAATTCGACTATAGTAACTAGACTATAGTAATTCGACTATAGCAGCTCGACTATAGTAACTCGACTATAGTAACTCGACTATAGTAACTAGACTATAGTAACTCGACTATAGTAACTAGACTATATTAACTAGACTATAGTAACCCGACTATAGTAACTCGACTATAGTAACTAGACTATAGTAACCCGACTATAGTAACTCGACTATAGTAACTAGACTATAGTAACTCGACTATAGTAACTCGACTATAGTAACTCGACTATAGTAACTAGACTATAGTAACCCGACTATAGTAACTCGACTATAGTTACCTGACTATAGTGACTCGACTATAGTAATTCGACTATAGTAACTAGACTATAGTCATTCGACTATAGCAGCTCGACTATAGTAACTCGACTATAGTAACTAGACTATAGTAATTCGACTATAGCAGCTCCACTATAGTAACTCGACTATAGTAACTCGACTATAGTAACTAGACTATAGTAACTAGACTATAGTAACTCGACTATAGTAACTCGACTATAGTAACTAGACTATAGTAACCCGACTATAGTAACTGGACTGTAGTAACTAGACTTTAGTAACTCGGCTATAGTAACTCGACTATAGTCAGTGCCTTAGCTTACGGAAGCTAAATATAGTCGCAGACTTTGCGATAGTTACGAATTTGAATCAGAGAAGTTCCCAAAAGTTTTACACCTTCGCTTTCATTGTCTACAGTGTGGCAGTGTTTGGTGATGTGTAACACTGGGGCATCATGCCGCAGACATGTAGCATCATGTCACACCCAGTCACATTATTCTGACATCAGTCTGACCAGTCCAAACAATAACCTTTCAAGGTGAGCGTCAAGCAAGGCAACTGCTAGTCCCAATTTTATAATTCTTTGGTATGACTCGGTCGGAGTTTGAACCCGCGATCTCCGCATCAAAGGTGGACGATCTAACAACTTAGACCACCGGAGAGGTTGGATTATTATGCAGAATGGACAAAGATTATCAGACATCACAATAGTTACAGGTTAATGGCATATATTGCAATTAATACGAGTGAAGGACAGACGTATGAATAGTTGTAGTATGTATTTTTTTTTTCTTTTTGAATCCGGCGTGTCATTGGAGTAACAAGATGTTCACATATCAACATTGATGGTGGTGGTGTCACAAACGTGAAGGTGTTGTGTCTGTATTCAACTGAAACTTTAAGGTAACGTGACTATGTGTCTGAAGTACTACCGTAAGATAGTTGGCGTTGTTTCCTGTCTTGCAGGCAGAAATATAATTTGCCAAGGACAAAACCAGGTATGCCATTGCATTTAAGGTAGATAACTCTGCTAGAACTAGACAGGGCTAAGAGTTATCTAGTCACAACAGACAGTTTCAACCATGTGGAATCAGGCCACAATTAATACTTCCAGTTCAGTACCCACGAATGTACCCACGAATGTAGTTCTAGTCTATTTTTAGAACATTTTTTCCTCTCCCACTTTGGTGGTGATAGAAGAGTTTTATTTATGCTGTTTTGGTAGGGTATTAAAGGTAATTGTTTATTCTTGAGAATATGAGCTCAGGGTGTGGTTGTCTATGTGAGTAATAAGGCCTTGGTGATGATCCGGAAGTGAAATCTGTGTTCTGTTTACATGCTGTTCTGTTGACAGTCCAGCATCTCAAAAAAGTGCAGGTCAGCCTTTGACAAGAACTTCACCGTGAAGTCATCTTTGAAGGTATTTTAGATTAACATATGATTTCTATTGATTGTCACACAGTGGAAAGGTCAGTACTGAGAAACAAATGTAGAGAACATATAGTAAGATTAATTGTGTTATATGGCCATGTGTACCACATTTTAAAAATATCATAAAAATACAAAACATGATCTAGGTATGAATTAACATAATATCACATGTTGTCAAGAGGCACAACGTTTTTTTTTTAAAGCCTTACAGAAAGTACAACTCTTACATAATGCACCAATCACAGATTGTGTTGTTCTTTATTTCGGAATGCAGTTCATACACATTGAACTCCACCCACCTGGACTTGCGCAATTGGTACCGTTATACCATATGGTCAATCATGTGTTACAAAGTGTCGCTTAGGCCAACAACAACAAAAGAATTATGCCAGAATTCTGAGTTCGATTAAAATTTATAATTAATTTAAATGGATAGTCTCATTGTCATATACAGTCATATAAGGAGAGAAATTCTGAGATGTTATCTCCTAAAGAAGAGGTCATAGATTTATGTTTTTATTGAAAAAAATATGATGACCCGTATTTGTCCAATGCATTTATTTATAACATCATCTTTTTGATTTTTGAAAAATGTAAATTAGTTAATACTTCAAACAAGAGGAACTCGTGTATGCAATGTTTGACGTCAAACATATAGTCTGTTTGACTGCAAAGTTAAACTTTCTACATTGCAAGTCGAAACCAGTCTTTGCGTACTAGGGTCAATTAACCCTGTCAATCAATTTTGACTTAAAAGACAAAGTTGCGTCCCTTGGACCAACAAAGCCGCAATCAACTCCAATAACTACAGCTACACCTTGTTATGTTTATGACACAGAAAGACGTGTTATGACCGTTCGCAGAGTTTGTGTCATAAAATAAGAAGACTTATTATAACCAGTTTTAACAGTCATCCATGGTATTATAATTACATGAATCAGTACTATATACCCTTAGTGACAAACTTAAGGTCAAATAAAAATTAGATTTTCGATGCAGCACTATCAGTAAAACTGGCAGTAGATTTTCTAGTACACGAAATAGCTGCAGCAACAGCGGAGTTACATTAGTAGTAGTATAAGATGTTGTAGCAATAGTACATGTAGTGGAAGTACTAGTGTTTGCAATACATGGCATATTAGTATATGTATTATTATTACTAGTAGTAGCAGTAACAGTGGTACTCGCAGTAGTGGTGGTTATGTTTCGGGTTTAATGCCATTATTCAGCACACGATAGGCTATGCATTGCGGCCAATATAACTGGTGGAGGATGAACCTTGGAAAATCCCGGGAGGAATCATATATCCACAAGAGGCTGCTGGTAAGCTCACTTACATACCCACGTTGGATGAGACGGAGACTCGAATCCGAGTGGGTATGTGTGAGATTTCGGTGATCTGTAAAGGCGAGCGCTTTAGACCACCCAGGGCACCTGTTGTAGTTGTAGTGGTAGAAGTAGTAGTACTAGTATTAGTAGTAGTTGTTGTTGTTGATTATGCTGTAGCAGCAGCAGTACATTTCGTAGTATGAGTGGTACATGTAGTTGTATTAGGGGCAGTAGTAGTACATGTGGTAATAGTGGTAATAACAGTGGTATTAGTAGTAGTACGATATGAGTAGTTCATTTCGCTGCAGCAGTAGTTGATCTAGTAGTAGTATTATTACAACACGTATTTGTAGTACAGCTAGTAAAATACGTAATAATAGTACGGCTGTTACAGCACGTTCTACTAGTACAGCTAGTAAAACACGTACTAGTAGTACAACTAGTATAACACGTACTAGTAGTACAGCTAGTAAAACACATGATAGTAGTATAGCTAGTGTAACACATACTAGTAGTACAGCTAGTAGAACACGTATTAGTAGGACAGCTAGTATAACACTTACTAGTAAGACGGCTAGTATAACACGTACTAGTAAGATAGCTAGTATAACGTGCACTAGTAGTGCAGATATTATAACATGCACTAGTAGTACACACGGTATAACACGTACTAATAGTACAGCTAGTACAGCTAGTACTAGTAGTACAGCTAGTACAAAATGCACTAGTAGGATAGCTTGTACAACTCGCAATAGTAGCACAGCTAGTAAATTTATTCATTTTGGTAGCAGTACTATCTGTAGTAGAATATGTACTAGACGTAGATCTCATACATGCAGTATGGACAGTGGTAGAAGGTGCAGTAGCATTGGAGGATGAGGTGGGGGTGAAAAAAAAGACAGAAGAACATAAAGAGGCAGTGTGTGGGTGTATATATATATATATATATATATATATATATATATATATATATATATATATATATATATATATATATATATATATATATATAACTGTCGTCTGTCTCACAGTCAGACTTCATTATAATCTTGATGGTCTAGGTTGCTCAGTAAATTGGTTTCACACTCTCTCTCTCTCTCTCTCTTACACACACACACACACACACACACACATATATATATATATATATATATATATATATATATATATATATATATATATATATATATATATATATATATATATATATATATATATATATATATACACACACATATATATATGCACACACACACATATATATATATATACACACACACACATATATATATATACACACACACATATATATATACACACACATACACACATATATATATATATATATATATATATATATATATATATATATATATATATATACAAATGGATTCCTGTATGTAAGCATTAATGTCTTTACTAATGCTGTTTCTCACGCCAAAATTATCTTCAATTTAGAATTGATCCCCAGTTCCTTGGAAATGTTTGTTATAAGATTTTTTTCTGACAGGTATTTGTATCAATTTAAATCTTAATTATCCATCTCTCCGAATATCTCCCCTTATGTTGAATGAAAAAGGGAAAGAGAAATAAACCAATTACTGACGACATGTGTATTTATTTTTATAAAATGAACTTTTCGAATGTTTTGAAAGGGAAAATACCCCTTACACTGAAACCTTGTATTTGTGATGAGGATGCGATATCAAAGAAGAATTTATTATACAGGTAATTTTTTTAATTACCTTCTCCAATCAACACTGGCATAAGCTTTGCTTAGTTTTAATATTTCGTATCTATTCTTTATCAATTTACACTCTGTCTAGTGTATACTATAAATTCGAAATTAACCCAAGAGCCAACCGTTCTTCAAAGGCAAACTTCCCCTGTTTTAAACCCTTTCTTCCAGTATGCTTTAATGGGACTTACACTGGTCTTACACTGGACTTACACTGGTCTTACACTGGACTTACACTGGTCTTGTCGTGCATGTTTGATTGGTGGAATGCTAATCAATGTTACATTCAGCTAATGACTCAATTTAGTCTAAGTTAAGATAGTTGAAAGAAGGCGGTCGCTAAAATTACATTTAGCATATGCTTGAAAGGTTTTAATGAATTAGCAGAGAAGGAAAAAGATATCGACATTTCTATTTTGAGCTCATTGTACTCATTCACCTCTTTGGGGGATATCATTACAAGGGTAGTGTAGCTATTAATTTGTTCAATCGCATCTAAATTCAGACCGACTTAAACCATTAACGTAACATAACAAAACATTTTAGTATGGTATGATAATTTGATGTTTACATTTGGAACCTGATACTTAACAAGAGAGAAAGGAGTATTTGTGCAGAATAAGTGGTTATACGTGACGTCATTTTTCAATTAATCAGTTGCTTAGTAACCAATTAAACTGGCATGTGTCTGCCAATATGATACATTGTTTCTAAGGATACTAAATAAATCTGTGCAAATAAAACAGCAATTTACTGTAGATTTATATAAGAAACATAATTTTACTCATAACCAGGACATTACAGTAATTATGCATTTTATAATCATTTTCATAATTTTGTCCTAAAATGGCGGGTCGGCTCATCTCTGAAACTTATCATTTAGAAAGTAAATTGACAGATGCCGCCCACACCCTCCCCTCACCATCATCTCTCATCCTCCTCTCGTCCAACAAATCTTATTCTCTCTCTCTCTCTCTCTCTCTCTCTCTCTCTCTCTCTCTCTATATATATATATATATATATATATATATATATATATATATATATATATATATATATATATATATATATAAAGGTTCATCCGTTTTATAGACACAATAGTAGAGCACATGAATCACCTACATTGGATACTTAGAAAAAGGGTCGGATGAAAATAGCTGACGCTTTAGAGATTTCGTTAAACATACAAGTGACTTAGAACTTTCTAAACTGCATTTTCGACAATATAAACTTTGTTTCGTAGGATACTGTGTTACAAAATAACAATTATCAACTGGACTAGATCGATTTCACTTCTGGTAATGAAACTATTGCATTCAGTTTCATTCAACACTTGATTCTAAGTTATACTATATTAAAATCAAAATATGTAAGAACAGAAATTAATGTTTGCAGATCTCTCTCTCTCTCTCTCTCTCTCTCTCTCTCTAACTGGGTGTTGTGCCAGCTCGGAAACTAAATATTGAAGATGACAATTTACTATTACAAGATGGCAGAAGAATTATAACAGTCCAATGTAAGTAAACTACCAAGACATGCAAGTACAGAAATGTCCAATGAAACCTATGGGACTTCTGTGTAGAATCGCTCTGTTGAAAACGTCTTCTTTTGTTTTTCTTTTTTTTTTAAAACTCGGCAGACGCGACGATATGCGCCAGTTATTGGCGAAGCTAACCACGAAGCGATGAACATGCCCCACTGTTTTATAATGGGTACTGCAAACTAAGCAATATAAAAAAAAAAACCCAATGATTACAAAGTCGAAACATCTTTTGCACTAAGTCAGGTTACATCATAACACAAAAGCTGTTGTATTCCGCATGATGAATTTACATTTAGGGCAAATGAAGACTGATTCCTAAATGATTTATATCCCGCGTAAATAACATTATAGCAACTGGGGATGGAAGAGTGTTCTGTCTAATTTTTATATTTTTTTTTATAAAGGTTTTCTTCAACTATACAGCTATAACAATACAAAAGGCACGTTTTCTTAATTAAAATTTGAGTGGATGGTTGTAAGACTGATTCCAACTATCAAGAATATGCGTCTAATTGACGAGACATGGACCCAACCCATCTGTCAGTCATTGAAGAGACAGACATAGACCCCGCCAACCTGTCAGCCGTACACTAATATGGTGCATATTGCAAAGGAACGCTGAATGTATCTATCGCTGTCACGTTTCCATTACATTGCGGTACAGAGGAGTGTAAGATGAGAGATATTATCCTTGGTATGTGTATTAACTAACATCGAGTAGTCAAGTCTCCATTGACGCAAAATGCCTAAACCTCGGACATTAATTTAGTTGTCATTATTTGGTAAATGCAAAAGGTGCTAACGTGAACATTTCTGCAGTTCTAATGACATATTTCATACATATTTTAAAACAGATAATAGTTTACAGTAGGGTTATTTGCTATCACAGATTTTGTACAAGTGTTAGGCCGATAGGTAAGCGTGGTTATCACGATCCTGGTTTGATTAGATAAAACAAACCGGTTCGTTAGTTTAAATAGACAATTTTGAGGTGCAAAATTTATTTTATTCACCTAACCAGTGAACAATGTGGATATATAATTTACGTTCCAAAGATTGGAAATTCCGTATTGGAACACGAAGTATACATCACAGGATATTAATCAAACTGGTCAATTACTTAAACCTTTTTCCTTTTGTTTCCACGAGGGAGGTAACTCGTCATTTACTGGTTATAGTAATGTCGTCTAATGCATCCAGTTGTGTCCATTTACGCAAGGAGTTATTTAAAGGACACAGCAAGTTAATAATAGTCGTGAACATTAATTCCGATTTTGGATGAAAGGGCTTCGTTAAGTAATAATGTTTGCTTGTATTTATTATTCCTTCAAATAATCGAAACACGCTATCTTTATAAAAGTCGTTTTTTTTTTTTTTAAATTCTTATTTCTGCAGACAACTACGCTGCAGGATCTTCGTACAGATGTCCAAAATGCTGTTCTTTGTCGGCAATTTAAAATCGCATCAAACTACCACAGTAATTTACACATGGTACATTTTCCTTAGGTGACATCTACTCGATAACATGACATTCATGTACAAGGTGTCATGTTGTGTGTGTGTGTGTGTGTGTGTGTGTGTGTGTGTGTGTGACTGTGTGTGTGTGTATTTGTGTGTGTGTACTTTTCATTTACAGCTTTTCAGTCATATCGCTACGATGTCTGCAGTGTGTCAGTTTATACTGATGTCTAGCACTGGGGCATCATCATGCCGCAGGCATGTAGCATGATGTTCCAGCCAGTCACATTATCCTGACACCAGGCCGACCAGTCCTAACACTAACCTCTTCATGTTGTTCGCCAAGCGAGGAAGCTACTTGTGCCTCTTTAATATGTCTTTGGTATGAATCGGTCGGGGTTCGAACCCGCGGTCTCTCACATAAGGTGTGATCTACGAGCCAAATTGACAGTCATCAACAATATATTATCTATGAGATGACAGTCACATGCAAGTTGTTGTCTACAAGACAACATGATATTCATGCAAGGTGTCATCTAAAAAAACAACATGACAGTCATGTGCAAGGTGTCATCTAAAAGACGACATGACAGTCGTGTGCAAAGTGTCATCTAAAAGACGATATGACAGTCATGTGCATGTGTCCTCTAAAAGACGACATGACAGTCATGTGCAAAGTGTCATCTAAAAGACGACATGACAGTCATGTGCAAAGTGTCATCTAAAAGACGACATGACAGTCATGTGCAAAGTGTCATCTAAAAGGCGACCTGACAGCCATGTGTAAGGTGTCATCTAAAGGACGATATGACAGTCATGAGCATGTTCCCTCTAAAAGACAACATGACAGTCATGTGTAAAGTGTCATCTAAAAGACGACATGAGAGTCATGTGTAAGATGTCATCTAAAAGACTATATGACAGTCATGTGCAAGGTGTCATCTAAAAGACGATATGACAGTCATGTGCAAGGTGTCATCTAAAAGACTATATGACAGTCATGTGCAAGGTGTCATCTAAAAGACGATATGACAGTCATGTGCAAGGTGTCATCTAAAAGACGACATGATAATCATACACAAGGTGTCATCAACAAGACGACGTGACAGACATGTACAAGATGTCATCTAAAAGACGACATGACAAGACAACTGTTTTGGCCATCTCGATTTCAAAACTGTTACAACCAACATCAATGCCGTTACCATACCATTACCATGCAATGTATATACATATTGATTACAATCAATTTCAATACCATTGCCATTCACTGTATAGCCATCTTGACTAAAACCAATCTCAATGCCGTTACCATACCATTAAATATAAATATAGAGCCATCTAAATTACCACCAACTTTAATGCCATTCCATTCAATGTACAGAAATCTTGATTACAACCAATTTCAATACCATTACCATTCAGTGTATAGTCATCTAGATTACAACCAATTTTAATGTCATTACTATGCCATTACGATTCAATGTATAGTCATCTAGATTACAACCACTTTCAATGCCATTACTATGCCATTACGATTCAATGTACAGCCATCTTGATTACAACCAATTTCAATGCCATTACCATTCAATGTCCATACATCTTCATTACAATTAATTTTAATGACATTACCATTCAGTGTATAGTCATCTAGATTGCAACAAATTTTAATGTCATTACCATTCAATGTATCGCCATATTGATTACAAACAATTTCAATGCCATTGCAATTCAATGTACAGCCATCTTGATTACAACCATTTTCAATGTCATTACCATTCAGTGTATGGCCATCTTGTTTACAACCAATTTCAATACCATTCCCATTCAATGTACAGCCATCTTGATTAAAACCAATTTCAGTGTCATTACCTTTCGTTGTACATACATCTTTATTACAACCAATTTCAATCTCATTACCATTCAATGTACAGCCATCCTGATTACAACCAATTTCAATGTCATTACCATTCAATGTACAGCCATATGGATTACATCCAATTTCAATGTCATTACAATTCAACCTATGGCCATCAACATAACAACTAATTTCAATGACATTGACATTGAATGTACAGCCATGTTGATTACAGCCAATTTCAGTGCCAGTACTATACAATGTATTGCCATCTAGATTATAACTGATTTCATTGCCATCACCATACAATGTAAATTTCAACTCCAAAACTGTTACAACCAAATTTAATGCTATTGCTATTCAATGTAAATTGCAACTAAAATCGTTTTAAAAACGTTTTTTGATATCATTGTGGATGTTTGTTAGCAATCAATTAATATTTGCGTTATCTTGTTCGATATATTGCAAGATAGCTAACGTTTTTATTCCGGTCAAACCTGTAAATAAATATACATTATCGCTTAAAGCTCACAATGTTGTTTTGTGTTAAAATCATAAAATAGTTCTGCCACCATTCTAGAAAATGCTGCATCCAATACAATGCCATTATTTACGATGAGTGAACAAATTCAACTAATTTGTGTTCAATGCCATTGCTCCTCCCTTCCCCACAGTAATCAGAAGATGTAGCAGAAAGGATAGATACAGAGTGAGTTATGGTCTAAATTTCTTAATGTGACTTTTTCTTTTTTGGTTTGTGCAGGCACATATCATACTATGTTAAATTGCACGCAATTCCAGATCTGCTACATCTGGCTAAATCTAACTAAAATACATTCTAATACACTTTTCTGGTCGCTATCCTAAAAAATTAGCTCTTTCGAAAAGTACTTCCGATTATATGAAATCCGTCGAGGGATCAATAATTATCGTTCGTTTGCCCCAGTAGTCATATTTTTATCACTAAATGTAATTGATTGCCGATACAAATTAGGTCCAACCGTCTGTGGTCGCAAATAGTGCGGCTTTTATAATGATTAAATTGTTTTTAATGGCGAGATTTGATATAGCAGTTTTGTCGTAACGGTTTCTCCCAGACAGAGTATGGTCTTTTAGTTATTCGCTAGATATCATGTGTTCATTTTTAAATATAATGTCTCGAACAAAAACAGTCACCGTTTTATACTGATGTGGGTTTCGTGATGATTATATAAACGCTAAGACCGTATAGATGTAACACGGAAAAGCACGTCCTGACCCGAGTTCCAGTCGAGGACGACCCTAGATCTGGACAAGCTCTCTGCCATTAGAGTTATCAGAACCGACCCGTCCAGTCTTGTCTGATATATTTTCTTTTTGCCTTTTGAAGTCATATCCCAGCAAATACAGCATTTAGGATGTATGCATGTGGGATACCATAATACGGCATCTACGCTGTAACCATGTGGTATATCATAATACGGCATATAGGCTGTAACCATGTGGGATATCATGATACGGCATCTAGGCTGTAACCATGTGGGATATAACAATACGGCATCTAGGCTGTAACCATGTGGGGTATCATAATACAGCATTTAGGCTGTAACCATGTGGGGTATCATACTACGGCATCTAGGCTGTAACCATGTGGGGTATTCTTTATGCTGTAACCATGTGGGATATCGTAATATGGCATCTAAACTCTAACCATGTTTGATATTATAATACGGCATATAGGCTGTAACTATGTGAGCTATTATAATACAGCATTTAGGCTGTAACCATGTGGGATATAATAATACCGCCTTTATGTTGGAACCATATGGGATATCATAATACGGCATCTAGGCTCTAATCATGTGGAATATCATAATATGGCATCTAGAATGTAGCCATGTGGGATATCATAATACGTCATTTAGACTGTAACCATGTGGGATATCATAATACGGTATATAGATTGTAAGCATGCGCGATATCATAATCTGGCATTTAGGCTGTTTTCATGTTGGATATCATAATACGGCATTTAAGGCTGTAACCAAACATTGTCTGGACCTAGATTAATGCATCTGACATACACTTCCGCCAAGGTGTCAATACCAAACTGTTGATAACAATGTGTTAATAACTAGAAAACTTCTAGGACGTTGTCCTTTCGGATTCTGGATAGCGTCAGTAGCAACACAACTTATTGAATTTTCATTTGCCATGTAGAAGTGATTACCAACTTCGTCGACTTTGTATGTGTTTTTTAACTGTATCAAACACGACCAAATTCACATGCATACACCTATATCTCATACCGAAGTAACACTTGATTCCACTGTTCTCGACCTTCCGTTACTTCAAGAATTGGATATATACGGTCTCTTTCATCAACTGACACTGACTTCTACCCATTTTGGGTAGGGTTTGTGGTCCGTAATACAAACATTCCTATTCCTGGAAATGTTTGGCCAAAGACTTGTATTTCCACTTCACTGTATCTTATGAAAGGTATTCCCAGATTGTTTGCCCGTTTGAAACTCATGTTTTTGTTACATCTATTAATTTGGTCTTCTTTCATAAAAACATTTTAAATAAACTCTTCCTCACCTTTAGGGCTTGAAATCCAGTATTTAGCAGAATAATTAGAGATCTTGGAATGAAAATCGGTAAGGTGCAGAAACTGTTGCTAAAATTACACTGTTCTATTGGTGGAAGAGTGTAAGCTAAGCAAACCGTTATTCAAATATCACAACATCTTATGATGGGTAGGTGCTAGTAGACTGAACAAACATTCATTAAAGGAAAAAGAAAAAGGGATCATCTTATGGTAATAATGTGAGATATTCCATTACTTGTGTTCTTATTACAAGCACGTGAACATGGAACTTCTTAGGGTCATGGTACAGAGGAACATGTACACAGAAGGTGAAAATAAAACGGAAGGAAATCTTGGCGGTGGAAAAGCGGTTTGTGTAAAGCTGGCGATGGAAAGGGTGGAGGTGAAAAAACGGGCTGTGTAAAGCGGGCGGTGGAAAGGGTGGCGGTGGAAAAGCGGGCTGTGTAAAGCGGGCGGTGGAAATGGTGGCAATAGATAAATGAAAGCGTTGAAAGTTCGAATGAGACTTCTTCCATGTATATGTATTTATAGTACGAAAGAGACTTATTCCATGTATTTATAGTGCGAAAGAGACTTATTCCATGTATTTATAGTGCGAAAGAGACTTATTCCATGTATTTATAGTGCGAAAGAGACTTATTCCATGTATAGTGCGAAAGAGACTTATTCCATGTATTTATAGTACGAAAGAGACTTATTCCATGTATTTATAGTGCGAAAGAGACTTATTCCATGTATTTATAGTGCGAAAGAAACGCCTTCATTTTATTAACGTTAAGTAAGCGCTGACGCTTGCTGGTCACAGCTTAGGGAAACGTTACAATTTGTGCATAGACTTTGTACAGCTGTTTGCAGTGAAAAGATATTTAATATGAACTATTTTGGAAGTCTGGAGTACATTATGCTAGGAGTCGACAGTCAATTGAAATCTGTTCGTATTTCGGAACATTAGATGATACTCAGTTATTTATAAATACTATTTTGTCTGTATATCTCTGAACCTTAAGATAATTTTATTTTATCATGCCAAATAGAAACGTCAAGCAGCTGTGTGTATTTGTGAACGTGATGCTAAAAATAAGCCATATCCAATAATTCGTACCTTTTGATTTATTTTTTAAAACATTTAAATTTAAAATCTGTATTTAAGTACCGAACATTCTCAAAGAAGATGTTCATTAATTAATAGTTGTATAAATTTAAAAAAAAATATTTTAAACAATTATAATATGCGTCATGGGATAGGACTTTAAGCCTGGCGGTTTAGGTCCATCCTAATGCACGATGGGACAGTGCTGTTTCAAAATGTAACGGACTGATTCATCTTCTATGATTCCAAAAAGGTTAATAAAACTTCGTTTTACATTTTGGGAATTGCAGCTCGAAAATCGTCCAAATGAAGTTTGGTTTTTAGCTCACTTCTGGGCAATATTTTAAAAGGCCATTGGACAAATACAGATGGAAAAATGGGTTACTGTCCATATCCAACAAATCATACAATGCAAAATCGGTAAGAGCAAATGGATCTTGGCGATAAACCAAATAAAAATAGAAATAAAATACTTAGCAGACAAGATAGGCATTTGAAATGATAACATATAGCACTTCAATGAACCGCATTAGACGTGTTTACCATATCGAAATTTAATCCCAAAGCAATGGTAAAATGGACGAATAGTGAGCGTCAATAGTGATAAAAATGTATACGTACAGTTCCCACTGATTTATTAAATGTCTTTACACGTACAGTTCCCATCTGTTTCTTACATGCCTTTTCACGTACAGTTTCCATTTATTTCTTAAATGACTTTGCACAGAAAGATGAAATCATCAGCATTTGATCTTTCTTAAATTGATGCAGTGAATCTGGTTAACATGTAGGCTAGGTTTTAAATAAATACCCACAAAGCTCCCCAAAACAGAAATAATGTTAAAACCAGATCGAACACTCACGTCCAGATGAACACTCACATCCAAATAGAACACTCACATCCAGATCGTACAATTACATCCAGATAGAACACTCACATCCAGATGGAACATTCACATCCATATCGAATACTCACATCCAGATCGAACACTCACATCCAAATAGAACACTCACATCCAGATCGTACAATTACATCCAAATATAAAACTCACATACAAATCGAACACTCATATCCATATGGAACACTCACATCCAGATGGAACACTTACATCCAAATAGAACACTCACATCCAGATGGAACACTCACATCCAGATGAAGCACTCACATCCAAATAGAACACTCACATCTAGATGAATCACTCACATCCAAATAGAACACTCACATCCAGATGGAACACTCACATCCAGATGAATCACTCACATCCAAATAGAACACTCACATCCAGATGGAACACTACATCCAAATAGAACATTCACATCCAAATAGAACACTCACATCCAGATGGAACACTAATACACAGATGGAACAATCATATCCAGATGGAGCACTTACATCCAGATGGAACACTCACATCCAGATCGAACACTCACATCCAAATAGAACACTCACATCCAGATCGTACAATTACATCCAAATATAAAACTCACATACAAATTGAACACTCATATCCATATGGAACACTCACATCCAGATGAAGCACTCACATCCAAATAGAACACTCACATCCAGATGGAACACTCACATCCAGATCAAACACTCTCATCCAAATAGAACACTCACATCCAGATCAAACACTCTCATCTAGATTGAGCACACATCCTGAGATGTAGTAAATACCAGTAAGATTAACGGAACAGCGAGATTTTGAGATGTAGTAATCCAATTGATCACTTCCTTAATGCGTCTGTAATTTGAACACATTAGTGATGAAAATGAACATTGCGATCGCGTATTTATTACAAAATCTTTTGGAAGATACGCATATAGGAAGATGTTGCGTGGACTGCCACATACAAGATGCTTTGCAACATTCCGGGTTAACTTTTTAATACAATGTTTCAGATTTAGGCGGGAGATGCCAGATTTCATAAAATTACTGGGTACCTACAAATAACATGCAAGTGACAAGGCATAAACTGTCTTCTTTAGTTGGTAATAAGAATGGCCAAAAATATACTTACAGTTTTACATCCTGGATTTCCTGATCATTGCAATTGAAAGATTTCATAGTTTTCCCACATTAAGATTTCAAATATTCAATGACAGAACAGAAACACACTTGAAGATTTTAACAAGCTTCTTCCTTGCTACCTCAATCCGATGTATTTCATGTATAATTTGCACAGATTAATCCAGTCCATAATCACGAAATTTCGTAGAATAGACAATGCATACCAAAATCTATTCATTCCAGATCAAATGGAAAAGTTGTTGCAATGCGCATTCATTCACAACATGAATCTAAATTTCAATTTTAGGTAGACCAAAACGCCATTTTCTTTTAAAAGTTATGTCTAGTGTGTGTTTAAGTTCAAATTTATCTGGCGGAATTATGTGCGAATTAATAATGTTGTTGTTGTGTAATGATGAATCTGCGCTTGTGTATTTAGTTTGGGATACGGCATACATTCAGTTACTTTGTTCCATGTAGTGTATTTTTGTTTACATAATTAAGCCTTAGGTAGAATAAGAAAATGAGCATATAATAAAACGGTTACTGCATTTTTATGGGAAAATATAAATTCGTTTTGTCGGATGGATATGCTTCACTCCCAAGGTCGTGAATTATTCCATCCGAAAAGCGCGTTTATATTTTCCCATACAAATGCAGTAACCTATAAATATAATACGGAAACTTGTGTGATTCCCGTGGTCACCTTTGTCAATTGAATCTACGGCCATATAATAAAGAAATTCTAGCGCATACGGTCAATATATTCTTTTTCAGTTTAATCTACCAGCTTGTAATTAAGAAATTATTTTTACAAATATAATTTCAACATTTCTAAATTTCTCATCGTTCCCTGTTTCATTTATCATGACTTCAAGATGGACTTGAAATCGATTGGCTATGCCGATGAAGAAGTCCAAGCATTTGTGGCTTTCGATGCAGACCATTTGATAAGAAACTAATTACATATGAGAATTCTGTACTACATATGAGAATTCTGTACTACATGTGAGAATTCTGTACTACTACATATGAGAATTCTGTACTACATGTGATAATTCTGTACTAGATATGAGAATTCTGTACTACATATGAGAATTATGTACTACATATGAGAATTCTGTACTACATATGAGAATTCTGTACTACATGTGGGAATTCTGTACTACTACATGTGAGAATTCTGTACTACAAATGAGAATTCTGTACTACATGTGAGAATTCTGTACTACTACATGTGAGAATTCTGTACTACTACATGTGAGAATTCTGTACTACATATGAGAATTCTGTACTACATGTGAGAATTCTGTACTACTACATGTGAGAATTCTGTACTACATATGAGAATTCAGTACTAGATATGAGAATTCTGTACTAGATATGAGAATTCTGTACTACATATGAGAATTATGTACTACATATGAGAATTCTGTACTACATATGAGAATTCTCTACTACATATGAGATTTCTGTACTACATATGAGAATTCTGTACTAGATATGAGAATTCTGTACTACATATGAGAATTATGTACTACATATGAGAATTCTGTACTACATATGAGAATTCTCTACTACATACGAGATTTCTGTACTACATATGAGAATTCTGTACAACATATGAGAATTCTGTACTAGATTCATTTATAATTTTATAATTTACATTAATATTATCCATTTATTTTCAGTATCTGATCGAAATTTTCTCTGACTGATGGGGAGCCTAATTTATCAATAAATGCAGTAATTACACCAGAATTCCAAGTATAGCCAAGGTACTCGTGCATTACTCAAAAGTATTATTATTTAAAGATAATTATTCACCTTCATACTAAAAACAGTACGATGATTAGAATAGGAACTGAGTGGGCTCACACGGAATGCTCGGTGCATGAAATTATCGGGCATGTAGGCATGAGGTAAGGGAATGACTGCAAAAATTTATGTTATCCGGTACAAACTCCAGGTATGTGTTAGTCCTGGCGGTTACGTTCCCGTATAATAAAATACCAGAAACAGTTTATATTTGAACTATCAATATGATTACAGTTTTTTAGAATTTAAATTCGTACTCGTTGGAGATTTGATTTCGAGTGTCTCGAGGCTATTCGTCGAAAGACACAAAAATATAGTAAAAGAACTCGTAGATATAAATAGTTTGTTACGCTGATAAGACTAGTGCATGTACATAGTTTGTTACGCTAATAAAACTCGTACATGTAAATAGCTGGTTACGCTAATAGAACTCGTACATGTAAATAGCTGGTTACGCTAATAAAACTCGTACATGTAAATAGCTGGTTACGCTAATAGAACTCGTACATGTAAATAGCCGGTTACGCTAATAAAAATCGTACATGGCTGGCTATGCTAATAGAAACTCTACTGGCTCATTTGTCATTAATGATTAACGAACCGTCTGATAAGCCGATTTAAGAATTTGCCTATCAGTTCTTTCTCACAATGAAAGACGCTAAATTCAGTGCTTAAGCCGGTATTTGATTAAACTGACAAAATCGAATACGGCTTTGAGTCGCATTTGAACTTAGACAGGCTTGTAGTCAATGACGAAAGCATATATTAGATTTTCCATAAGACTAGAAGGTTTATGCAGTTTACGTATGTCTCGGTGTTCAGCGAGCTTAAGGACGTTAAGTGCAGTTGACCCTAAACTCATACGTTAACAGTGCAACTGAGACTGTTACTTTTCGTATACAGTAGCGTTTTTCTTTAACATAACATTGGACAATGCGTTGACTTAAAATTAATGTTTTAATGAAAAATATTAAATCCTCATATGCCTGTCTTTGAGGTTATGTGAGATGTACATTGAGTGGTTTTCAAAACAAATGGAGCGGTAAAGTATGGACCTATACAATAGAGCGGTAAAGTATGAATCCATTCAATAATGGTTAAGTATGGGTCCATTCAATAGAGTGGTAAAGTATGAATCCATTCAATAATGGTAAAGTATGAATCCATTCAATAGAGTGGTAAAGTATGAATCCATTCAATAATGGTAAAGTATGAATACATTCAATAGAGTGGTAAAGTATGAATCCATTCAATAGAGTGGTAAAGTATGAATCCATTCAATAGAGTGGTAAAGTATGAATCCATTCAATAGAGTGGTAAAGTATGAATCCATTCAATAGAGTGGTAAAGTATGAATCCATTCAATAGAGTGGTAAAGTATGAATCCATTCAATAGAGCGGTAAAGTATGGGTTCATTCAATAGAGTGGTAAAGTATGAATCCATTCAATAGAGTGGTAAAGTATGGGTTCATTCAATAGAGTGGTAAAGTATGAATCCATTCAATAGAGTGGTAAAGTATGGGTTCATTCAATAGAGTGGTAAAGTATGGGTTCATTCAATAGAGTGGTAAAGTATGGGTCGATTCAATAGAGTGGTAAAGTATGGGTTCATTCAATAGAGTGGTAAAGTATGGGTCGATTCAATAGAGTGGTAAAGTATGGGTCGATTCAATAGAGTGGTAAAGTATGGGTTCATTCAATAGAGTGGTAAAGTTTGGGTTCATTCAATAGAGTGGTAAAGTATGAGTCCATTCAATAGAGTGGTAAAGTATGAGTCCATTTATTAGAGTGGTATAGTATGGGTCCATCCAATAGAGTGGTCCAGAATGAGCCCATCCAATAGAGTGGTAAAGTATGAGTCCATTTATTAGAGTGGTAAAGTATGGGTCCATCCAATAGAGTGGTCCAGTATGGGCCCATATGATTCAGTGGTGTGTGTGTGAGTGTGTGTGTCTGATTTGGATTTTTAACGTAGCTTTGACATTTTTTTCAGTTATATCGCCACGATGTCTACAGTGTGTCAGTCTATAGTATGTCTAGCATTGGGGCATCATGCGCAGACATGTGGCATTATGTCCCACCCAGTCACATTATCCTGACACCAGAATGAATAGTTTTAACAATAACCTCTTAATGATGAGTGCCAAGCGATGTCCTAAATACATGATATATGTATATGTGGCATGGGTATGATGTCTTAAATACATATATATGTATATGTTGCATGGGTATGATGTCCTAAATACATACTACATTTATATATGACATGAGGATGGTCTCCTAAATAAATTATATACTTATATATGATATGGGTATGATGTCCTAAATACATAATATATTTATATGTGGCATGGGTATGATGTCTTAAATACATACTATATGTATATGTTGCATGGATATAATGTCCTAAATGCATAACATATTTATATGTGGCATGGGTATGATGTCCTAAATACATAATATATGTATATGTGGCATGGGTATGATGTCCTAAATACATAATAAATTTATATGTGGCATGAGTATGATGTCCTAAATACATAATAAATTTATATGTGGCATGTGTATGATGTCCTAAATACATGATATATGTATATGTGGCATGGGTATGATGTCTTAAATGCATACTCTATGTATATGTGGCATGGGTATAATGTCCTAAATACATAATATATTTATATGTGGCATGGGTATGATGTCCTAAATACATGACATATGTATATGTGGCATGGGTATGATGTCTTAAATACATACTCTATGTATATGTGGCATGGGTATAATGTCCTAAATACATAATATATTTATATGTGGCATGGGTATGATGTCCTAAATACATGATATATGTATATGTTGCATGGGTATGATGTTCTAAATACATACTACATTTATATGTGACATGAGTATAATGTCCTAAATACATAATATATTTATATGTGGCATGGGTATGATGTCCTAAATACATAATATATGATGTAAAAAATCCCAACAAACCCACCCATTCACCTAGCTCCCAAAAACAAACAACCAATGTCCGTATACCACGCATATCCATTTTGGTACTAACATTTTTATAAATGAAGGTTAAAAATGATTCTTTTTAAAATATTGACCTGCTTTAATTCCGTTTAAATTCTTTTCTTCAGGCCACTACGAATATAACAACAAATATTCCTATAAAATGAGATCTGTCCTCAATGAGTCCATTTTTACATCTTATCCGAATGGTTAATCCTAATGACATGTGACCGTTGGTTTTACTGGAGATTAATATCAATTTGTATCCAGAGTATATTTCATTAAAGAGCGATATGTATCCATTTAAAACAGTTGATATTAATTTCTCTCTTTGATTCATTTCATATGTTTATTATATTAATCTGTTTAATACATCTGGCACTACCTGCACTCTCTATAATTTTTTAAAAATTTACACAGTTGAATAAATATTTCTGTAAATTCGATTTCAAATAAACGGTAAATTGTTGAAAATTGCATCCTAGAAACGGATTTTTTTAGAAAAGAATATAAAGTCAATCAGTGAAGAAAACAATAAAAAAATATATAAATGTGGGAATTTAATCTTTACTACAGTGCACAACAAAATCTCTTTTTCCTAGAATCAAACCTACTCTAACTAGCTGAACACAGAACTTTGACAGGCTGAATGTAGCGAAAAGGCCTTTAGTTTAGTGTTAAACTTTTACTTTCAGTAAAAAGTAGCATAAATTAGAGATACTGCAGCTACAACGGTACTGATTGAAAAGAAAAAATTAAAGAACAATAAATGATACATACAAATAAAAAGGAATGAAAGAAAAGATGAAGAATTAAGAGGAAGGAACAAATAAGTGGCACAACTTTGAGACAAATGAGATATTGAAAAAGAGATTGGGTGGGGGGACAACTAGGGTGTCGATACAGATATCTTTTGACAACTGAGATAACGAGAAAAATATATTTTGCTATTAAATTCAACGGTCAGATTTTTGTTGCTGCCACATTGTCAGCTCTCTCTCTCTCTCTCTCTCTCTCTCACGCGCGCGCGCACACACACACACACACACACACACAGAGGGATTATATTGCTTGTAAAAATCATGTTGTTGTAGATAGCATGTATGTGCCAATAAATTATATAAATAAAATCACGTGTTTGAATCTAAGAGATAAGATGCCAGCTAAGGTCTGAGTACAAACAGTATCACGTTTCCCTAGCAACCGTTCCTCGAACGTAATAAACACACTCGGCAATTTTCTTATCAGTTCCACTACAGCAGCAAATGTCATTTTAAGTCGATACCCTCTTGTTACGACTGTCATGTTTAAGTCGATATCTTATTGTTACAACTGAGTTTTATAAGGCTGTCTCTCAGACATATTAATTGGAACGGTTCTTAATCAACGATTTGAAAGTGGCAGACTTCTCAACGATTCAGAGTAGAAAAATGTTTATTCTCAAATTATATCAGGAATTCAGACCCATAATCGCAACATATCACTTCTTATTTGGTACCAGCAACAGTGTTCTAGTAACAACAAACCTCCAGTACACATAACATTATTTCTGTATTCACAGGAGTACTCCAGCACTCACAATATTGATCCAGTACTCACAATACTATTCCATTACCAATAACACTGATCCAGAACACACAACAGTCATCCAGACCGCTCCGGTAGCCTAAGTGGTTAGAGAGTCCGCCTCGGATGAGAGAGGTCCCGGGTTCGAACCCCGGCAAAGTCATACCAATGACTTATAAACAAAAATGGTACTAGCAGTTGCCTCGCGTGGTGCTCAGCATTAAGAGGTTAGTTTTATGACTGGTAGGCCTGGTGACAGGATAATGTGACTAGGTGGGAAATGCTGCTACATGTCTGTGGCATGATGCCTCTGTGCTAGACATTACTATAAGCTACCACAATGCATATATCGTAGCGATTTGACTAAACAATTGTTGAATGTACGTTAAACACACACACACACACCACTGATCCAGTACTAGCAACATTATACAAGTATTCACGACAGTATTCCAGTGTTCATAATAGCATTCAAGTACTGACAACACTATCTGGCAGCGACAACAGTGGTTGTGTCTTGAATACTCTTTGAAATACACAGTTACTAATAAAGAAAAATAACTACCATTAGAAATAAAAGGAGGCTTTTAGTTTCTAACAGGTTTCCAAGAAGTGATCGTCAAATCCAGAACAGGTACTAATAACAACAGTTCTTAAGGCCTACATACAAGCTGAAGAAGGAGTGAAAGAAACACTTACAATAATATTGCGAAGAATTAATTCAAACATGAAACAAGTACAAGTTCTACGTTTACTGTCAATCAGATATCAATGCATCTGCAACCTCTCTCTCTCTCTCTCTCTCTCTCTCTCTCTCTCTCTCTCTCTCTCTTGTTTAATGGGAAAATAAGAACATTGCACTGAGATCCAACACGGCCCTGGGTAATGGAAAATTAAGACAATTGCAATGAGATCCAATATGGCCCTGGGTAATGGAAAATTAAGACCATTGCATTGAGATCCAACACGGCCCTAGGTAATGGAAAATTAAGACCATTGCATTGAGATCCAACACGGCACTGGGTAATGGAAAATTAAGACAATTTGCACTGAGATCCAACACGGCCCTGAGTAATGGAAGCAATAAGACCATTGTATTGAGATCCAACACGGCCCTGAGTAATGGAAACAATAAGACCATTGTATTGAGATTCAAGCATTTCTGCAAATGCTCCAAATACAAAAACAAAATGAATATATTCATCCAGAAGAAAATATTTCTTGGAAGGTTACATTTACCTTAAGAATATACCAACTGATATAGTCATACACAACTGTAGATTGATAATGTACATGATATACCAACTGGTATAGTCTTACACATCCATAGATTGATACTGTACAAATATTAATTCCGAAAGTAATATAATCATACATGTATCCTGAAAATATGGGCAAAAGCATAACACAATAAACAGAGATGCTTTACTGTGTACTGTGTGCAAAATTAGTGGCATGTACTTCGTTAATTTGTGGAACGTCTCTGACACACACACACACACACACACACACACACACTCGGTCAAACTTTTGCCATGCTACAAATATTTGAAAAGTCATGAATGTACTTAACTATTTTATTTTCCGAAGGCAAATAGAAAACCTCTCTCTCTCGATCTCGATCTCGATCTCGATCGACGTGTCACATGACCATAAACAACATTTTCCACCTCAGCTCCATCGATTAGGTTTCTTTTAAAATTATTTGGGATAAGTTTTCAATATTGCCATGGAAGCAGACGAAACCGTATACGTGTTAGCGCTACTTTAGAATACACAAGATGATTTAACGCTAAAATGTCGAAGTTTGGACGAATATTTCGTATTATAAAAGGAATATTTCGTATTATAAAAGGAATATTTCGTATTATAAAAGGAACATTTCGTATTATAAAAGGAATATTTCGTATTATAAAAGGAATATTTCGTATTATGAAAGGAATTATTTAACACCATCGTTGGATGACAGGAATCGGTAGAAAAGAAAATCAATCTTTGGTACAACTTCGCTCATCGCGCTTCGACCAATACACAAAATATAAAATTTGTCAAGATATCTTTATACCACTCAATTAATGCAAGTGATGGAAATGGTTATGCGTGTTTGCCCTCGCTTATGCGTGTTTGCCCTCGCTTATGCGATAGAGAACATCCTTTGGCAGAGAAAATATCGAAAAAAATATAATTAAATTTACAATCTCGAATCTTTCCAGTTCTGTAATTATTTTAGATACACTGTAAGATACAAACATCAGTGAAATGCTCATATGGCATGCATTTAGACTAATTACATCTGCACTTTTGCCGATATACTGCGGCTTCGCATGTCAGTACGTTCGTATGTCTGTCAGTTTTTTGTTATTGAAACTCCATTGACACAAACTGAAGGAGAGTAGTCATATTACTGACACATTAAGTAAAGTCGATGATAACAACGAATTTGGATTCTGGATGGAGGCGTTTCAGGTTATTTTGTGTTCTTCTCTCGATCGAAATACGATATGGCCTTTTGGCCAATGTTCGGAAAGGCACCCAGAAATATTGCAGTAGCCGCCATTGCATACGTATGTATATTTATTTAGTACCGTGTGTTGGGTTTTTCATGAAATTATATATCATACATAGTTAACTTGTTTTGGTTTGATAGACCTTTATCCATAATCGAGGGAAATAGTTCGGACAACATGTCTAATGTCACGTACGATAAACATGTTTGCTAAGTTTGAGTTCTGAATACAGCATTGTTTCTGACCTTTACTTTTCTGATACCAAATTTTGTTTGCAGTGTGATTTAAATTGCCTTTAAGATGATATAGTAGTTGTGATCTGTTTAAGATTGTTTATAACTTAGGATTTTCTGGAAATGAATTTTTGACCCTCATTCTGGTTCTCAAAATTATGTCTCAGGTTTTTATATTAAGGTTGCTTGTTTAAGAATTCTTCATTCCTACCTTAACATTCAAAGTGGAATCAGTCTTATTACTGTGTTTAATTATAACTTGAGAGGATTTAGTTAGTTATTTGTTTAAATTATTTACTAGAATTACAAAGTGCTCGTTAATGCTTCTTAGATTATATTTTGGGATTATTGTGAATTCATGCAAAGACATCTTCGATTAATTACATCACTGTGAAATATCAAGACTGTTGACACATTAACATATTCGAGGATATTGGTTTCGTCTGCACTTTGAAAATTGGAATTTGGATCACCACTGGAATTACTTTGGAATTCATACATTTGAACTTGTGACAGAACTTTTATGACTATTTGGGATTTAATTCCAGAACTTGTTGATATTCGCTCTTTTATGTTACTTAGTTGAAGACCATGGAGTCGTAACAATGTACATTGTTTGCCACATGACTTCATGTGTAATGCTCAATACCGATGACTAAATGAGACGTTCTTCGCTGAAACATTCCCATTTTTTTCAAACCAAGAGCTCACTCTAGAACGTTATTGTAGATATACTTTTTTTTAAATAAGTCCATAAAGATGTCATCATGTCTTTGAAATAGTTACATTTTGTCTTGCATACTTCAGCGAGTGACTAAGTATCCCATCTTCGTCACGTGTCTCTCCATTAAAGTTTAGCCAAGATCGAACATTTGGAGAAAACCCACGTGTTGTTTCGAATGCTTTTATTTCTAATCAGTACTCCATTTACGTCGACCTAGAGAGTACAACCATAATGATCTGACGGTTTTATTGAATGAGTGGACATCAACGAAGCTTTCGGATCCTGGATACAGTCATCGGTTGAGCGCATTTATATCTTGGATACAGTCCTCCATTGAACGCCTTTAAAGGTAATATGAACCCTTCCACTTGTTGGAACTCCCTACAAATTAACCTAAGAGTGTATGATAAGGAGCAGATCATGAAATAAAGTCCTGAATGACACTCAAAGAAATGGGAGGGGATGGGGCGGGGCAATAAAACATGCAAAAGTCTTGATAGCTTCCTTCCCTCCTTGATATTAATATAGTAGAGTGAATACACCTTAAATAAAGTTAGATGTTTTTTTGTATCTTTGTACGTTATTGCAACAAATGTAGGAAAACACACTGAAATGACAAGAAATTAGGTAACAATAAATACGTGACTTTATGGAATCAAAATTATCAAGGAAAAGCAACAAATTCATATTCATTGCTAGATATAATTGAAGAACTGATCCAGAATATCATGACGGTGGGGAGGGGGCGTAAAGCTTCTGCACTTTAAATATTTCGAGGGCATGATTTTAACTAACTAACCGACAATTAAACTTACTAAGGTTGTTTCTGTCTCTCGTCTGGGGCGGGGGCAGAAATGGAAGTGCACGCAGCGACTCTGACTCATCAAGAATTGTGGTCTGTGCTGGACGATTATTGTAATTGATTGCGTTTAGAGTACAAATGTTTTGGGTCTCACATGCATATTGGACCTTTAAATAAACGAGTCTTACAAAGAATAAATTCTGTATATCCCATGTGATAAATGTATTCCGGGTTTACTGAACGTATGAAACAAAACACGTGCGAAGGTCGTCTGGAAGAATGTTTTGTAAGTGTCTATGATGTTTAACATGGCTCGGTGTATATTTGTATTGCTCCTGCACGGGTATCGTGTTTCCCAAAATTTCCAGTAGTCAATAAAGACAAACTCAAGAAGATGGTTTCATAAACCACCAGGGAAATATACAAGTAACTTTTCATTTACGCGTGTAATCTTGTTGAAAGGAACATGTAAACTAAATGATTTTGAATTTTTTTTTCTGATGTTAAACACAGAGGAAACACTCTAAGGGAATCAAATTATAATGGCATTTAATCGCAACATGGTTGCAAATACCAAACAGCATTAACTCCACCCCTGATACAGACGTAATCAATTAATCTCTCTTACATCCCAGTGTCTAATCCAGCTGTGTTCAATCCATGATTTATGTCTACAAAATTCTTAAATACTTTGTACTGGTAGTGCTCAATCTGTACAAGATTCTCAAATATATTATATTGGTTATATTAAATCTGTGCACGATTCTTAGATATATTGTACAGGCTGCGTTCACTCTGTACGATTCTTTGATATATTGTACTTGTTGTTTTCAGTCTGTATACGATTCTTAGATATATTGTACTGGCTGTGTTCATTCTGTGTTCGATTCTTAGATATATTGTACTGGCTGTGTTCACTCTGTGTTCGATTCTTAGATATATTGTACCGATTGTGTTTCATCTGTACACGATTCTTAGATATATTGTACCGATTGTGTTTAATCTGTACACGATTCTGCTACTACTAAATCTCATGAAATAACTTATGTTATTACATCTCATGAAATAACTTATGTTATTGCATCTCATGAAAATATTAGAGCATGCTTTCCAGACTGCAACTTCTTTTATCACCGCAGAAGTGCCAGCCCAAAGAAGAGGAGACAGAATTGGAAGACAAACTTTGCTGTGTAAGATGTTTGTTTATTAAGTCTTGTTAAACTCTTACCTATGTCCCATACGACAAACTGTTGTTTTGGAGATTTCTTACGCCACAGTGTTATATGCATATCAAATTGCAGTTTGTAGTCACTACCAGTTCGTTGTTCATTGGCAATGCGTATCAAATTGCACTTTGTAGTCAATACCAGTTTCTTGTACATTGACAATGCGCATCAAATTGCAGTTGGTAGTCACTACCAGTTTCTTGTACATTGGCAATGCCCTAACAGTTTGTAACGAAAGTTCTTATCTTAAATAAAGTTCTCATATAGAATATCTTTGTAGGATTCACGGTACTAATTCAGTTTCCATAGTAAACCTATGCAAAAACCATGACATTAAAAATTCAATAACTTAACATTTTTGAATGCTCATGATCAAACCTGTATTTATCGGTATATATGAAACCTGGATGTCAGCTTCTGTGTAGAGGAAAGGATATGAGCCGCGACATTTTCTGGACCTGCATGTGTTTAAAACATGTGCTTTCAATTCCGCACCAAAGAGTCAGGTGCTAATTTTAGCAATGAGTATTCCAAACTCAAGACTTTGAAGGATTGAAATTCCATCAATGAAACAATGTCTCGATTTGTTTCACTTACAACTAGGATAAACTCTCAAAAGATTCTTTTTTCTGCAACATAACTTACATTATTAACCAATCATGGTCAGCCTAACCCATATATACTCTATTTTATATTCACCCATTTTCAGGCTGGTTCCCATTTTTCCATACCATTAGAACCGTGTGTCCTGTATTCACATCCAGGGCTTGTAACTTTTCACAATAAGCTGGCATTCTATTAGCAGTGAATCAGCCAATCAGAAAACATCAGACGGTTCAAAAAGTTTGTTAATCATAGTGAATAAATTACAGGATCCCATCACAAATCATTGGCAGCGTGATCCAAAAGCGGATAAGATTATAAACAGTGAAATATTATGTATAGGGTCTATTGACTAATATCCTGTATCGATTATTAGAAAATGTACATACCATTATGAAACTGTATCTAATGCACACTGTTCCATTGAATAGAAATGTACTAAGATTTCGTTTCCTAATCCATTATGCATAGACCTTGATAAGGTTGCACGGTTTGCAATAGATGCATTTGATAACATTATTGATATGGATGATACTTGGGGCAACTTATTTCTACCAATGCTAATTACACGTGCGCCGCTCAGAGAAATGTCATGAAAGGTGAAATGCTGCTATAAATATCGAAATCAATAATTGTCGATAAACAGAGAGCTCTCTACAAAACAACGTGTAATGCTGTAAACGTCAAACAGAGAAGGTATTAAAGATAATCAAGTTTCGACCGATGTAGCTAAAAAAAATACATCAAAGTGCGCGATCATCATAGACATGTTATAAATAAATGAAGAAATATTATTACCTAACAATTTGTATAAAAGTACAAAGTCTGAAACTCCCTTCTGATTATAACTTCACATATCACTATAATTCTGAAATCAAAAGAAACAAACTGGAATAGATAAGCTAAGGGAGTAAAGCTGGCCTAGATGGAATCAAAGATTAATTCTGGCCTAAATGGAATCAGAGATTAATTCTGGCCTAGATGGAATCAAAGATTAATTCTGGCCTAGATGGAATCAAAGATTAATTCTGGCCTAGATGGAATCAAAGATTAATTCTGGCCTAGATGGAATCAAAGATTAATTCTGACCTAGAAGGAAGCAGAGAGTAATTATGAACAGCATGGAAAATGAGCGTAATTCTGAACTAGATGGAAACATAGTAATTCTGAACTATACGGAAACAGATGTTATGCATTATAACATATAGAATGCATACAAATATGGAATGTTATATATTATAATAGACAGAACATAACAAACATAACGCAAGCAAAAATGTCATGTGATCCGTTATAACAGATAGACCGCATGAAAAACTGTCAGGTTATTCATTCTAACAGATAGAACGCAAGCAAAAATGTCATGCTATCCATTATAACACATATAATGCAAGCAAACATTTCCTGTTATACATGAAAAACGATAGAAAGCAAGCACAAATGTCATGCTATCCATTATAACCGATAGAACGCAAGCAAAAATTCCATGTTTGCCATTATAACAGATAGAACGCAAGCAAAAATGTCATGTTATTCATTATAACAGATAGAAAGCAAGCACAAATATTGTTATCCATTATAACAGATAAAATGCAAGCAAAAATGACGCGTTATGCATTCTAACAGATAGAACGCAAGCACAAATATTGTTATCCATTATAACAGATAAAATGCAAGCAAAAATGTCCTGTTATCCATTCTAACAGATAGAACGCAAGCACAAATGTCGTGCTATCCATTATAACAGATAAAATGCAAGCAAAATTGTCATACTATCCATGATAACATATAGAACGCAAGCACAAATGGCATGTTATCCATTCTAACAGACAGATCGCAAGCAAAAATGTCATGTTATCTATCCTAACAGATAGAACGCAAAAACACAGATGTCATGTTATCTATCCTAACAGATAGAACGCAAAAACACAGATGTCATGTTATCTATCCTAACAGATAGAACGCAAAAGCACAAATGTCATATTATCTATCCTAACAGATAGAACGCAAAAGCACAAATGCGGACATGACTCTTTAGATGATCAACAAACAGTGACTCTTTTTTTTTAAAGATCTCAAAACGCTACATGTTATCTCTATAAAGATCAGAGTAAAGGCAGACTGAAATACCACTAATCAAGCCTCATGTACACAGTTAAAATAAAAATGGCGTCAGTGTATTGTCGAATAACGCGCTCTTCTACTGAGACCAGCTAAGTATTCCAAAACATAAGACTGAAGTGTAAACTCGAATCAAGCGTTCTTTTGTCGAAATTTACTGACTATTCAAAAATTAATGGCTATAGTTTGTAGTCGAGTCAAGTGTTCTATAGCGAAAGGAACTATGGTTTTATACATTCAAAATGTCCATGTTGTGTTTTGGATGAAAACATCTAAACATGCAGACGAACGTTCCCAAAAATGGTATTGATATGGTATTCAAATATTATTAAAATGATATGTTTTGTCTATATAATTCAGAATGACGAAGTTTTGAGATGACGAAATACGTTTGAAGATAAAATCTTTGGAATAAAATATTTGGATTATAAGTATTCGGGGTCAGAGTTGAGCTGTAACTATGTCACCCAAAGCTATTGTTTTCGCTTCGTTCTCAGTTAAATAAGCGGAGGTATACATTATTTTATACATTATTTTATATATCATTTTATACATTATTTTATACATCATTTTATACATTATTTTATATATCATTTTATATATCATTTTATACATTATTTTATATATCATTTTATACATTATTTTATATATCATTTTATACATTATTTTATACATTATTTTATATATCATTTTATACATTATTTTATATATCATTTTATACATTATTTGATACATTATTTTATATATCATTTTATACATTATTTTATATATCATTTTATACATTATTTGATATATCATTTTATACATTATTTTATATATCATTTTATGCATTATTTTATACATTATTTTATATATCATTTAATACATTATTTTATACATTATTTTATATATCCTTTAATACATTATTTTATATGTCATTTTATACATTATTTTATATATCATTTTATACATTATTTTATATATCATTTTATACATTATTTTATATATCATTTTATACATTATTTTATACATTATTTTATATATCCTTTTATACATTATTTTATACATTATTTTATACAGTATTTTATATATCCTTTTATACATTATTTTATATATCATTTTATACATTATTTTATATATCATTTTATACATTATTTTATATATCATTTTATACATTATTTTATACATTATTTTATATATCCTTTTATACATTATTTTATACATTATTTTATACAGTATTTTATATATCCTTTTATACATTATTTTATATATCATTTTATACATTATTTTATATATCATTTTATACATTATTTTATATATCATTTTATGCATTATTTTATACATTATTTTATATATCATTTAATACATTATTTTATACTTTATTTTATATATCCTTTAATACATTATTTTATGTCATTTTATACATTATTTTATATATCATTTTATACATTATTTTATATATCATTTTATACATTATTTTATATATCATTTTATACATCATTTTATATATCATTTTATATATCATTTTATACATTATTTTATATATCATTTTATACATTATTTTATATATCATTTTATACATTATTTTATACATTATTTTATATATCATTTAATACATTATTTTATACATTATTTTATGCATCATTTTATATATCATTTTATACATTATATTATATATCATTCATACATTATTTTATATATCATTTTATACATTATTTTATATATCATTTTATAGATTATTTTAGCGTGTTCATTTATGAACACGTTAAGGTCGAAAAATTGTGTGTGTGTGTGTGTGTGTGTGTGTGTGATTGAGATTTTTAACGTAGCTTAAAAAAATTTTCAGTCATGTCGCTACGATGTCTGCAATGTGACATTTTATGGTGATATCTAGCACTGGAGCATCATGCCGCAGACATGTAGCATGATGTCCCACCCAGTCACATTATTCTGACACCAGGCCGACCAGTCCTAACACTAATCTCTTAATGCTGAGCGCCAAGCGAGACAGCTGTTAGTGCCATTTCTGTAAGTCTTTGGTATGACTCGGCCGGGGTTCGAACCCGCGACCTCCCGCATCCGAGGCGGATGCTCTAACCACTAGGCCACGGGAGCGGTAATTGGATGTGTGTGTATATATATATATATATATATATATATATATATATATATATATATATATATATATATATATATATGCAAGAAAGGCATGCAAAACGCATTTGTCAACAAATTAAATTTTAATGCATTCTTTCAGTGTTCGTTGATTTCGTTGTTTTATAAAGGCTGGCACAGTATAGACAAATAACTACAGATCAAAGCTATCACAACTTAAAATTTAAAAAATAAATATTTGTGAAAAAGATTGCGATGATCTTTTCGGAGGTCTCGGTTAGCATGGTTCTAAGGCATCTATTACATTGCGTGCATATGTCGTATTATATACTACATCACGCATATATGTCAAATTACCGATTTTGTTTAGGATGTTCGAAGGCAAACCCTGATTTAAGAAAGCACGTCGCGACAGGCTCGAAACACTGACAATAACTGTAAATCTAATAACAAATTTCTGACATTTTGAGTAACGAGAACTATTTAAAGCAGATAGTTAAACCTGTTTCCGCGACCGACCCAACTGCAAATTGTGTTGCATGGAACAGAAGCTGTTCCTTTTTCCTCATTATTTTTCACATTTATCTTAACATTCGGTTCAACTGTATTACAAATTATCTTTAATGGCACAGGATCTATTTCAGTCTGCAAATTATCCTCACCTTTACCTCATTTATACTGGGTTCATATGTACGTAAAGGAAGATCACTTAGCGGAACACACAAATGGGAATTGAAGGTGTATATAGAATGCTCAGTACGATATAATGCTCAGTACGAGATCATGCTGACTACGATATAATGCTCAGAACGATATAATGCTCAGTACGAGATCATGCTGACTACGATATAATGCTCAGTACGATATAATACTCAGTACGAGATCATGCTGACTACGATATAATACTCAGTACGATATAATGCTCAGTACGATATACTACTCAGTACGATACACTGCTCAGTATGATATAATGCTCAGTAAGATATAATGCTCAGTACGATATACTGCTCAGTACGATATAATGCTCAGTACGATATAATGCACGATATAATGCTCAGTACGATATAATGCTCAGTACGAGATCATGCTGACTACGACATAATGCTCAGTACGATATAATGCTCAGTACGATATACTGCTCAGTACGATATAATGCTCAGTATTTCAATACATAGGGATTTTAAAAACCAGTCTGGATATTTCCTAAAAATGATACACAATTGTTGGAGAAAAAGTTATATCACTCTTCGCAGCGCATATTCCCGAATAGGCAAGTTTAAACAACTTAGAAGGTAGAAAATGATCCCTACGTTTACTAATTGGTTTTTCGAAAGTAAATCTCACGTACTGTTGTCCATTCCGGACAATTATGCAATGAACACGAAAGCATTAAAGTTATATTTTAGCAGGTAAATGTGATAATTAATTTTGGGGGGTGGGGGTGGGGTGGATAGTCTTGGTTTTAAAAAAATGAACAAATTCGATTATATTTTATTCAATGAACAGAAATCGTTTTAAAGAATTTTACATAAGAAAACAAATTAGTATATATTTAATATTTGAATATTACAGTTATGCTGATTAAAAAGTAAATGAACATACATTCTCCACTACCCCCCCCCCCGCCCTTACAATATACGCTACTGTCTTAGTTGCCATAAATAAAAAAAAAACATATCGTTAGGTATAAAATTAAAAACGTATTGGACCGAGTGTGTTTAACGTAATAATGTGGCCATAGCATGTTAGACATACGTCATGTCAAGCTTAAGGTTCAAAATAAACATGCAAGAAATACGTGCGATTCATTTTTTTTTAAACATAAGAATCAAATTTGTCCTAATTGTATATGGCACATATATATCGAGTCTTCTGCCGATATATTGGAATTAAGCAGAGTTCATATACATTTTAATATTCTCCGAAAATAACCTGAATATTTTCGGGTATTGCCTTGTGTATCATAAGTATGGATGAAATATGTCCAACATATCTTCATGTGTGCAACTTTTCATGTTCAAACAATTGTTTCCTAGCTGTCCAGCTTTCTAACTTGTCTTACATCCTTTAACTTGTCTTACGTTGTTAAACTCGTCTTACATCCTTGCATGAAGATAAGAAGCAACTCAGATTTTGGTGATGTAGGAAGTCCTTTTAATTAATATGCATAATTAATATGCATAATTAGTATGCATAATTAGTGATAAGGAACTGTTCTTGCTAATGCGGTCCGCGACCTTAAGAATTTTATCTGTTTTGGCCCCAGAACAAAAAGCTTGGACGCCCCTGCTGTATACGATACCCACGGAATTGTCTCATGTTAGGAGGCTGAAGACACACTAATGAGGGATTTTTTACAATGCCAGTCGCTGTGTACAATACATGGAAGTTTTATCTGCGTGTGGGGAATGCTAAAAAAATATTGGTTATATGGCTTTTAAGTTTTACATATTTGTTATTACCGTATACTTATTATGTATATTTCTTGTTTTAACTGTGATTTTCAGTTTACATGTATGTTAAAAAAAATACATACTGTAGTCCTTTTGATTACGTTGCCTTGTCCCCAGAACCAAAGCTCTGTGTCATTTGGATTACGTTGTATTGTCCCCAGAACCAAAGTTCTGTAGTCATTTGGATTACTTTGCCTTGTCCCCAGAACCAAAGTTCTGTAGTCATTTGGATTACTTTGCCTTGTCCCCAGTTCTTATGGTTCAAATTCTTTATATTCATCTTTTCAAGCAATCTTTTCTTGACTCTATGAAATCAAATATTTTTCCTTGGGTATCACTTTTCGTGGCTGCTACAAACCACAGATTTCAAGACTCGACAAACAATGATTTTCCATAGAAACGAATGGACGCTAAACCGATTCCGCACATTTAAGTAATGATAAAATTGTCATATTTGTGCAAGATCACAGAACTTTGTACCCACGAAAAAGAAAAAAGAAAAAGAATTCACGTTACTTTCAAATACTAGGCCATACTGTATAGATTTGTCAGCAATATATGCTATAACAAAGTTCAAAGTCTAGACTTTATAAATTGGAATATACTATATATGTATAATTACTTTAAGGTCATTACTCAAAGCATCCCAAATATTATGAAGGCACTTGTATCATGATACATTTCGGCCAGTAAAACTGGTGGAGGATGAACCCGGGAAAACCCTGAGAAGAACCAACGACCCACGAGCAGCTACTGGCTAGCTTTATCACGTACCTACATTTGTCGAGACGGAGAGTAGAACCCACGTAAACAGAGGTGAAATGGCAGTGATCCGTAAAAGGTAACGTTTTAGACCACTCGACCACTCTATGCCCCTGCTACCGAAATACAATGAAGGTACTGTTATCATTGTTTATAATGTGTGATTACCCTAATGTTGTTACTGAAAGCATTCCAAATACGATGAAAGCACTTGGGATCAAGTCACAATTAGTACTGCCAGTTCAGTACCCACGAATGTAGTTCTAGTCTATTTTTAGAACATTTTTTCCTGTCTCATTTTGGTGGTGATAGAAGAGTTATATTTATGCAATTTTTATAGGAATTTAAAGGTAATTGTATATTAATGAGAATATCAGCTCAGGATGTGGTTTTCCGTGTGTATTCCAGAGACAGTGCACAGTGAGTAAGAAAGCCTTGGTGATGATCCGGAAGTGAAATCTGTGTTCTGTCTACATGCTGCTCTTTTGACAGTCCAGCCTCTCAAAAAATGCAGATCAACCTTTGACAAGACCTTCACCGTGAAATCATCGTTGAAGGTAGTTTAGATTAACATATGATTTGTACCGATTGTCACGCAGTGGAAAGGTCAGTATTGAAAAACAAATGTAGAGAACATATAGTAAAATTAATTGTGTTCTATGTCCACTTATGTCATAATTCATTACTATTGATAATACGCTAGATGCGTCTCCCTAGACAACAGAACACGCCATCATAAAATCTCAGAATGTTTTATGCCAAGAATGCTGAATCCGTCATAGAATGCGATTATTCCCCACTGTGAAGATATATATATTTTAGTGACTACACAACCAAATCATATTTCATGTTGTTTAGTATCAGCGAATGAAACAGTTTAGGAAGAGTCATATTTCTGTGCGTTATCATCTCGTATAAGGGTTACAGAAAATTAAAAGCACAGAAATATTTTTTTTTAAACAAGAAAACCCAACATTTTTTGAGATCATTGTAGCTGTGAAGTATTCTGAAAGATTAAATGAAAAGTATTTTGAATAATTAGTTGGTAAGTATTCTGAAAGATTAATTCAGAGGCATTTTTTATCTAAGTTAAAATAATCGGCAGAGCGAAAGGGCCGCGAGAGGGAGACAAGACTTGCCGCTGGGCGGAAGCGGTAAAGTGAACATAAATAAATAATGTGGCTGTTGTCATTGCATAAATAACGGCATAATAAAACAAACGAAATACCCAGCAGCTATAAATCTCATACTGTATTGACCCTGCCATTATGGATTATTTCCCTTGGGAAAAGTTATTTATAGTATCAGTAAAATGTATAGCAATATACTCACGGCGTGAACTTACTAGGTATTGCACATTATGTCTCCTTTCTTTCTTTCTGTATGTCTCTCTCTCTCTCTCTCTCTCTCTCTCTCTCTCTCTTGATAGAGAGAGAATAAACGTAAAGTAGCAGAAATCAAGGGTGGTAATTTTACCAAAGGGTTGATATGAAATTTGCTTAAATATCTCCTGCAGAAAAACTTGAAACAGCGTTGAAATATACTCACTGATCACAAAAACGTAAAACATTTTTAAAGGACACTCACAGAACACATAAAACTTAAAACATTGTAGAAATACAGCACTTTAATACATAAACAGTCATTCTAAACAATCGTATACGAAAGTGACGTAGCTGTTCAAAAACAAAATTGATAAATAATGAATGCAGATTAGTTGTTGCATACTACTATTTTTTCTGACATCTAAAAATAGCACAGCCAAGATTATGACCTCCCTTAACACGCCTGATAGGCAGAGAATTTACATGAATATACCGAATTTCAACCTATAACGGAAAAGACTCACGTTCGTTGAACAGAAACATAAGTTCGTATACATTTTACGGCGGTAACAACCAGGAATGTTGTTAATTTCTCATCAATACTGAACCATGGTTAATGAAGACGATTCAAAATATTTGACAACAGTTTAACAAGCAGTTGTGCTTAACGATTTGAATTATGAAACGTCCGTCTGAGGAGGGACAACCAATTAAGTACAGATATGTCTGACATAAAACTAGGCATGTTAATGCATTTAGTAGAGGTTACTTCGATACGGAAAGTATGTTAATGTAACTAATAGAAACTAAAATATATAATGTTAAAAATATATGTTATTAAATATTTATTCCATAATGTTGCATATCACATTAGAACAGAAAAACTGAAAGTAGAAGATATATGTTGTTTGACATGATTGAATATTTAAGACTGAACACACTTATATTTTGTCAAATGGGTTTAATACTGAATTTATGAAACGAATTGAAATATTTCCAGCTTGTGTAAACCTTGACTGGTTGAAGCTGGAAACTATCTAACAAGTTTTATAAATTCAATATTAATTAATATATTAATTAATTACCTATCCGAGATTTTCCTTATCACATACCTTTGTTTAGAGAGTAGAGAACTTAGGTGGGGTGGAATAGAAAACATTTTTTGGCATATCAATTCAGTTTTGCTCAGACTTTGCAGCTTTCAAACGTGAAACAATGAGTCCCAAGCGGGTCTCGTAGCATGGCACAATTAGATAACTAATAACATCTAAAAATAGAAATCAAAACTCAAAGAGCAGATCCCTTTCAGTCAATAGAAGTACAGACACGGAACGTATCAGTCTTCAGTGCACAATATCCAATTTAAATTCCTATCGGATATCTCAAAGTTCACACAGTCGGGTCGGCTAGAGTAATTCTGGCGCCATACACACGGGTTTCTGTCAGACCGTTTACAACAATTCGGCCTAAAAGTGTGTCGATTTCACAAAGGATGGTCACCACAAAGTAGGTATTTGATAAGGGAAAAGAAACAACCATTTGCCAAAAGCAATGAGCACTAGATGCAGAACCTTGTAGTAAAACTAGAGGTATTGATGTGGAAGGTACGTATCGGTGCCGTTTAGGATTCACGTGGCTCTCATGAAATGCATACTCCTATACATAATATATTTGTGACCGGATATTTGTAATATTTTATTTGGACGAACGATGGGGTTAAATAACTTTATGTCAGTTGGATGACCAGCATTTTATCAATATTTTTCACATGATCACGGTTAGTTAAATACCAGAGTTATCGTAAAGGTCGCAATTTAGCACTGCATTAGGACACGCCATTACAATGAATGATCTTTACAGGGACTATCCATTAGTCTATGTGAAATTAATTCCAGATGATCAGAATTACAGACGTTGATAAATGATTACATTGCTACGAAATCAACTGTACTAAAACCATTGTATACATGGAGTGAACTAAGAGAAATTCGTCCTTCAGTTCAGAAAGTTAAGTGTCCATGCAGTTTGGTATAAATCTGAAACGGTGCTCAGAGATGTCCTGTCTTGTTAACAACTATGGTCAAATTGTACATAAAACTGAACAAGTATTTAACGATGAGTTTAGGATCATACAAATTAAAACAAACGAAAAGAACATCGATATCGAAGAAAAGGACAGGACATCCGTTTAAATATGTACTAGATTTTACAAATGCCTAAATATATGATGTTTGCCAGGAGAACTATTTTCGACGATGATTTCATTTTAGTCAATCTGAGAAAAGGAAAGAAAAACATAAAATTAACCAGAGCGAATGCAGCTAGATGTTCGGTCTAAGATATATCTAAACGTGTATAGTACGAATTTCACTACGGAATGTAGACAAAGAAATGTGTTTATGGGATGGGACAGTTGATGACTGATATTTATTCATGGTATATCTATGTTGAGACATAAAACGTTTACAATAGTACCAGCGAATGCCAAACTGAAAATAATACTTGTATTGCCAATTATCACAGTTATTTCTGCTAAATAAATTGAGCGGTGTTCCGCTTTGTTTATTGAGTTAAGGTCATATTTTGTTGGGTTAAGGTCATAGTTTATTGGGTTACGGTCATAGCTTTATTCATTCAGAACTGATCAGGTAGATTTGTAAGTCTGAAAAGGAATTGAAGGCATGCATGATTAAAAATGCAACATTCGAAATGTAAAGCAGTTGTTTATTAATCACGAGAAGACATATGTAAATTATTACTAGGGGTATTACTAGGGAAATAATTTAGTCACACCCTAAGTTACCTTTGGTGTTGTCTATGTGCAACTACACAAGTGGCATTTGCTGTTGTATATGTGTTACAGCAATACACTTTTATTATTTCTAATCTAAGCAGTATAGTCTGTGTGTGAGAACAAGTGGCTTTTTTCTAATTAGTTCCGTTGTGTGACAACAAGTGACTTTTTTTGATGTCGAGGTGTGACAATAAGTGACTTTTGTTTGATGTCGAGGTGTAACGATAAGTGTCTTTTGTTTGATGTCGAGGTGTAACGACAAGTGGCTTTTGTTTGATGTCGAGGTGTAACGACAAGTGACTTTTGTTTGATGTCGAGGTGTAACGACAAGTGACTTTTATTTGATGTCGATGTGTGACAACAAGTGACTTTTGTTTGATGTCGAGGTGTAACGACAAGTGGCTTTTGTTTGATGTCGAGGTGTAACGGCAAGTGTCTTTTGTTTGATGTCGAGGTATGACAACAAGTGACTTTTGTTTGATGTCGAGGTGTAACGGCAAGTGTCTTTTATTGATGATTATAACTTAAGTAGTGTTATCTATGTTTGACGACAAACGTGTGTGTGTCTTTGTTTATAATCTGAATGACATTGTCTATATATGACGATGATTGTTTTTTGTTACTTATAATCCATGTACTGTTTTCTATGTGTGACGACAAGGGCTTCTGTGTTGTTATTTATAATCAAAGTACCGTTTGCTATGTGTGACGACAAGGGATTCTGTGCTGTTTGTAATCGAAGTACCGTTTTCCATGTGTGACGACAAGAGATTCTGTGTTGTTATTTATAATCAAAGTACCGTTTGTTATGTGTGACGACAAGGGATTCTGTGCTGTTTGTAATCGAAGTACCGTTTTCCATGTGTGACGACAAGGGATTCTGTGTTGTTATTTATAATCAAAGTACCGTTTTATATGTGTGACGAAAAGAGCCTCTTTGTTGTTGTTTGTAACCGAAGTACAGTTTTTTTGTGCGTGACAATAAAGGATTATGTGTTGTGTATAATCGAAATACCGTTTTCAATGTGTGACCACAAGGGTTTCTGTATTGCTATTTATAATCAAAGTACCGTTTTATATGTGTGACGAAAAGAGCCTCTTTGTTGTTGTCTGTAATCGAAGTATCGTTTTGTGTGCGTGACAATAAAGGATTATGTGTTGTGTATAATCGAAATACCGTTTTCAATGTGTGACCACAAGGGTTTCTGTGTTGTTATTTATAATCAAAGTACCGTTTTCTATGTGTGACGACAAGGGATTCTGTGCTGTTTATAATCGAAGTACCGTTTTCCATGTGTGACGACAAGGGGTTTTGTGTTGTTATTTAAAATCAAAGTACCGTCTTATATGTGACGAAAAGGGCTTCTGTGTTGTTGTTTATAATCGAAGTACCGTTTTCTGTGTGTGACGACATAGGATTGTGTGTTGTTTATAATCGAAATACCGTTTTCCATGTGTTACCACAAGGGATTCTGTATTGTTATTTATAATCAAAGTACCGTTTTCCATGTGTGACGACAAGGGATTATGTGTTGTTATTTATAATCAAAGTACCGCTTTATATGTGTGACGAAAAGGGCTTCTGTGTTGTTGTTTATAATCGAAGTACCGTTTTTTGTGTGTGTGTGACGACAAAGGATTCTGTGTTGTTTACAATCGCAATACCGTTTTCCACGCGTGACGATAAGGGATTCTGTATTGTTATTTATGATCAAAGTACTGTTTTCTATGTGTGACAACAAGGGATTTTGTGTTGTTATTTATAATCAAAGTACCGTTTTCTATGTGTGACTACAAGGGATTTTTGTGTTGTTGTTTATAATCGAAGTACCGTTTTGTGTGTGTGTGTGTGACGACAAAGGATTCTGTGTTGTTTACAATCGCAATACCGTTTTCCATGTGTGACGATAAGGGATTCTGTGTTGTTATTTATGATCAAAGTACTGTTTTCTATGTGTGACAACAAGGGATTTTGTGTTGTTATTTATAATCAAAGTACCGTTTTCTATGTGTGACGACAAGGGATTTTTGTGTTGCTATTTATAATCAAAGTACCGTTTTCTATGTGTGACGACAAGGGATTTTTGTGTTGTTATTTATAATCAAAGTACCGTTTTCCATGTGTGACAACTAGGGATTTTTGTGTTGTTATTTATAATCAAAGTACCGTTTTCCATGTGTGACAACAAGGGATTTTTGTGTTGTTATTTATAATCAAAGTACCGTTTTCTATGTGTGACAACAAGGGATTTTTGTGTTGTTATTTATAATCAAAGTACCGTTTTCCATGTGTGACAACAAGGGATTTTTGTGTTGTTATTTATAATCAAAGTACCGTTTTCCATGTGTGACAACAAGGGATTTTTGTGTTGCTATTTATAATCAAAGTACCGTTTTCTATGTGTGACCACAAGGGATTTTTGTGTTCCTATTTATAATCAAAGTACCGTTTTCCATGTGTGACGACAAGGGATTTTTGTGTTGTTATTTATAATCAAAGTACCGTTTTCTATGTGTGACAACTAGGGATTTTTGTGTTGTTATTTATAATCAAAGTAACGTTTTCTATGTGTGACAACAAGGGATTTTTGTGTTGCTATTTATAATCAAAGTACCGTTTTCTATGTGTGACGATAAGGGATTTTTGTGTTGCTATTTATAATCAAAGTTCACTAACTTACGTAAGGATCTCCGAATGATAATGTAAATGAAAACATGTTAAAAGTTTGATCCTTTTTGTTCTCTTACTCTTTGAGCTTAATAATAATTTCTTTCAAGTCTTGTTGATTAGTACGATTGTATGTTGCCTATAATCATCTACAAATATATCTGAATTATCTGTCATTGAAAGTTAGTCCTAAAGGTTAGTTGATTTCTTTTGAACGTTGTATATATTCATAGATATATCCCTAGGATATGTTATGCTGTATATATATTCATAGAACTATCCCTAGGATATGTTATGCTGTATATATATTCATAGATATATCCCTAGGATATGTTATGCTGTGTATATATATATTCATAGATATATCCCTAGGATATGTTATGCTGTATATATATTCATAGATATATCCCTAAGATATGTTATTCTATATCTATATTCATAGATTTATCCCTAGGATATGTTATGCTGTTAACATTTTCACATTTGATTAACTACGTTTTGTTGTAATTTTGAGACCGGGTGTCAAAAATCACATGTGGATGTTGAAAGGACCCTTACTGGCGGTATAAAAATCACCACGTTGACAGACGGCCGTAGCATTGTCTGAGTTGAATAGAATAGGGTAGAATCGATATCCAATCAGAATTGAGAGAGGGTGTGGTCACCATTTCAATCCGAATCTAATTGAGTAATTTAGACTAGAAACTTCAGTAATTGTGAAACATCGTGCTGGAAAGCCACTCGTAAATTGGCTCAGATTCTCTTAGAACTTATCGATTCAAAAACTTAAAATTTCAGTTTCAAAAAAATAAACATATAACTCATTAAAAACGTCTCTCTTTAAAAAAAAAAACTGAATATAGAAGATGGAAACTTGAGGGTAGATTTAACTCAGATGTTGTCCTAACATATATATCTATAGCACACACACACAATAGCAAATACTCATATAGCATACACAGGACGTAGAGTCCCTTGGTAAAGGTCACTACTACAAAACAAGGTAAGAGACTCCGACTAGGATAAATCTTAGATCGGACAAACAACTCTTTAGAGAACACTAAGGAAGAAAAAAAATTTTGCAGATAAATAAATTTTTGGTATAAATTCGTTTAGAAAAGAATACGAATACACGAAATTTAGGGGCAAACACAAACACATAAAAACACTTTTTTGTTGATTGTTTTTTCATTTTCGGAGAGGGATCTGTCTGGTGCCCCCCCCCCCCCCAGTAAATTGGCGGGAAAAACTTAGTAAATTCTAAAGAAAGACAAAGCTTCGTAAAGGTCAGTGGGTTATTTGTTCGCTTGTTGCAGAATATTACGGCGTTGTAATTTTAATTATGTGCAGTATGTATACTTCATTACTTGAATCGTTAGTACGTGTACATGCCTATTTGAGAAATGAGCTATGATTATGAAAATAACTGAAGATTGCTAGCTCGTAGTTAGTATTAATATTGTAATTTGCTATTTGGTTTATTCGTAGCAAACTAGTGCATTTATTCATGTGATATTCTAGATTCGGTAACTGTTGAATTGAATTGTAACTTTAGAAAATGGTTGCAGTGTGTAAAATTAGTTAATATGGATATTTGAATATTTGTTTACACCTGTGGGAGTGTAATGTACAGAAATGCGTCTTATTGCTGTAATATTGTTCAGTAATATGACGTTAAGAATATATATATATATATATATATATATATATATATATATATATATATATATATATATATATATATATATATTGATGTGACACAATTTATTGATGTCTGTATGATAAGTAGTTGATACCTTGCTCTTATTACGACGTTGTTTACCATACAAGATCGTATGGGTATTTCAATGTGCATGAATGCGTGACTGAAAAATGTAATAGCCTTTATCTGATGATTGATTGTTGGTTTAATGTGAGACGTGAAGGCTAAGGAAATATACTAACATCGTTGTGTTTTTACAGGAAGCTTTAAGGGGACATACGTACGGTGTGGTTTAGTCACGTGTCTCCAGGAGAGAGACGGAATAGAGACTAGTTGAGAAGTCGATTGTGAATCGAAGACTAGTCGGAGAATAGAGTCAAGGAGGAGGAGGAAAAGTAATCGAGGAAGAGGAATTGGAGAAGGGGCAGTCTAGGAGAAGAAGTTAGGAGGGAAGTCGGAAGGAGAGAAGAAATTGGCGGGATAGGAGAGATGCAGATGAGTAGAAAGCAAGGACAGGTGGAAACGCGATCTCACACTATAAATCAATGGATGCAATAGGCTATCACTTGGTCGAGAGGAAGAGTGATTGGGAAATTATTATCATTTGAATATTGAAGTGTATTAAATTGTTATTCTTTTGAATTTCACCTTTTGTGTTCGCAATAATTTAATTGTCGGTACTGGGGGCTCAGAGCCTTACCTTACTCTTTCACTAATTTCACTCCCTACAAAATCGAGCCCTGGGTGGGACGTCCATGGTAATTTGAATAATATATTGGGAACACCCCTCCCCAACCCTACCAAACGCCAAAGTGAGATATATGAACAATTCCGAAAATTGTGGTAAAATTATAAAGAATTGCTTATACATATGATAGTCAAAATTTCTTAATATAGTTGTTTGTCATGATCTGAGAGTGTTATACATCCAAGGCTGAAACATCACACCAACGTCATTTTGTTTGTATCTAATCATTAAAATCCGCTATTTTATAAAGTACCGTTAATTATCATAACAGATTAAAATTAAATCGCTATGCAATATGAAGCTACATCATACAAGATTAAACAATGCTTGATATAAACTAAGGTATACTAATAAAGATGTCAGGATTAATTACACATGTCAAAGTATTAGTTTGGGACATGAACACGTAAACACATCAGAACAGAGCAATTTCCGCAATTTGAATCTCAACGGATATTGTCGTCGTGGTAATCTCATTTGTGACGCATTGTATCATTTCGTAAGCAAAGCCAGCTTTTAGTAGTACTGTCACACACAAGAAGCCTTGTAATTTATTGATATATCTCGCACATTTCCGATTTCTAAACTTTCTTCATGGCTTTAGATACAACAGAAATATAGACAGCTATGTTTGTAACCAGAAAGAGAAGCTATTTCCTTAAAGAGACAGCAAGTTCCTTAACGTATCGATGCTAACAATTAAGTTAACATGTTGCCACGTTTACATACATATTAGATATTTTGTTTTACTGAATAAACGTGCTCATTAACATAACATGTGCGTGACAGTCTGTTAAGAATGAATTCATTTTTAATTTGCAATACTATTTACATTTTGATACATCTTTTTCAGATGCATATTTTGGTTGTCTGCAGTATATTATGCTATCAATATGCAGAAAGTATACAAGAAATCGCTCAGAGGAAACTTAGCTGATGCAGAAGAACAGGTTGTCTTTTTTCGTAGTAAATTATACTATGAAAATAATAAAAGTAAACAAGAAATCTTTAAAAGGAAATTGTGTTGATACATTTACAAGAGACATACAAATATGTACAGCAATTGGTATCAATTTAATTCTGTTGTGAGATGTTCTTTCCGTCTGGGGTGAGTTTTGGTGGACTGACGAAAGGTGTCTGTTCTGACCAAGAATCGGTAAGCTAGAAAGATGGCATTGTTTGCGTGCAAAGACATAATGAGTTGGAAGACAAATATTCGTCTTGCTTCATTGCATCAGCTACGGCTACAACTGGAGGTTTATTGTGTCCACCAACATGCTTTTATTGAATCGTGTATGATCCTCTGTTACACCTTGGTCAGACCAAAGACATCAGACGTTCACAGCACGATCGTCAAAAAATGCCCAAAAAATAAGCAAACTACAGCGTGTTACAGGTAAAAACACCTCCAAGCCAGTAATGACTATATTGATAAATATAATAATTGTCCATATTCAGAAACAGAAACGTGTAACGTTTTTACCTGCGGAGAAAGGCAGACTTTTCAAAGCTGTATTAATATGTATAGTGTATGATGCAGAGAATACCAAATGGCAAGGGAAGATTTTCAATAAACAATCTCTTGTTCATTTAAAGTAAAGTAAAGTATTAAACAAAGTTCTGTATATAGTACGCTGTATAACACAATTTTTCTAGCTCTTCGTCATGGAATGAAACAACGTGACAAATCTAAACACTTAATGTAAAAGCTGGGGAAATGTGAAATACGGACATGTCTTGACTGATAGTGGAAATCCGAATATTTGACAGTTTTGAATGGCTGGTGAACTCTGAATTACTGACGTGTTTTGACTGACAGGAGAATTCTGAGCTTTTGACATGTTTTGACTGGCAGGGGAAATCGGAACATTTTGACATGTTTTGACTGGCAGAGGAAATCGGAACATTTTGACATGTTTAGACTGGCAGAGGAAATCTGCTGAAAAAAAGGGTAAGGGCAAAACAGTATACGATGTTCCAACTATATGTCTGTTTTTGTGTTGAGGCAAGGAGAGCAAATATTTATCGAACGTAATCAAATGTAAGTCAATTACTCTAATGTTTTGATTGTCATTCTGTCCGAAATCAAAGAACACAGTCATGCATATTGAATATGAACCCTATCAAAGAGCAAAATCTATATTATGAGCTAACGATTAGATTCATGTCTGGGGAAGGTAGCAATGGAATTGTGTCATAGAACTGTTGTAGCTGTATAATACTATTAATACTACTACTACCACTACTAATACTACTACAAATGCTACTACTACTACTACTACTACTACTACTACTACTACTAATAATAATAATAACAATAATAATATTCATTGGACGGACGTTTTAAAGCAGAACAACACAAGTTGGTTTTTTAGTGCCCAGGTATATGGGGTAAAGTGGCTTGGGCAAAGAATGAGTACAGTAGCAGATAGTAGGATTTTAAACCCACGCCCTTTCCGATGTAAGTTCGGCATGCACAGCAATACGCAACCACAGCTCCTGTTGCCATTAGTCGCAAATTCAAGACAAGGAGACGGCCCACCATGCCTAGTCTACACCCCTAAACCTTCATGCGTTCTGGAATATATACATATTCATGCAGTGAAACCAGGAAAGTAATAATAATAATAATAATAATTTCAATCAAGGGACATTTACATGGGTACAATGTGTTAACAACGATCAGCGAACTGATGATACCTAATGCTTTACTGGCATATTTACAAGCAAAACAGCACTGCCAAGGTTCCTTATATGATCTTTATAGATCGGTCCACCTGGGATACACAGACTATAGATCCACAATGGGGTCTACTGGATGTATACAGTACGGTCGCACTGAGCGTTCAAGGTTGGTCCACGTGTTAGATTCAATCTACAGATTGTCAGTGTACAGTTGTACTAGATCGGTCCACACGTGCTGTATTCAGTCTATAGATTGTCAGTGTACAGTCGTACTAGATCAGCCCACACGTGTTAGATTCGATGCACAGATTGTCAGTATTCAGTTGTACTAGATCGGTCCACCTAGAATGACTCAATCTACAGGTTCTCAGTGGAGTCTACTGGGTGTCCAGTAAAGTGGTATTGCTGCCAAACTTGATTTCATTGCGAATGTGCCTTTGTGGTTATGGATCGCTCCGGTGGCCTAGTGGTTGGAGCGACCACCTCGGATGCGGAAGGTATTGGATTCCATCCCCGGCCGAGTCATACCAAAGACTTACAAAAATGATACTAACAGCTGCCTCGCTTGGCGCTCAGCTTTAAGAGGTTAGCGTTAGGACTGGTCGGTCTGATGTCAGGATAGTATGACTGAGTTGGACATCATGCTACTTGTCTGCGTCATGATGCTCCAGTGCTAGGCATCACTATAAACTGCCACAATACAGACATCGTAGCGATATGACTGAAAAGTATTTAAAGCTACGTTAAAAATAATTCAAAAAAAAAAAAAAAAATTCTGGTTATTTGTTTATTTTCTGATATCACAGTTTCGCCAATATGCCGTACTGTTTGACCCTAGCTAAGATTTTAGAGGTCATTTCACGTACATCTGTCCCTGATAATAGTCAATGTGTGATGATCTCTTACATTTATGGGGATAATGTCAATTTTGGATAGGATAATGTCAATTTTGGATAGGATAATGTCAAGGATACTGTAAATTTTGGATAGGATAATGTCAAGGATAATGTCAATTTTGGATAGGATAATGTCAATTTTGGATAGGATAATGTCAATTTTGCATAGGATAATGTCAATTTTGGATAGGATAATGTCAATTTTGCATAGGATAATGTCAATTTTGGATAGGATAATGTCAATTTTGCATAGGATAATGTCAATTTTGGATAGGATAATGTCAATTTTGCATAGGATAATGTCCATAAGGACCACCCTTGTGTAACTGATAACATTTATACACGTGTAACTTAGAACACTTCTAACCTTTAACATACAACATTTATAATTTTGTAACTTATAACATTTCTAACTGTGATACCTATAACATTACCAACTATGTAACCTACAACATTTCTAACCTTGTAACTTAACATTTCTAAACTTGTAACATTTCTAACCTTGTAACTTATAACATTTCTAACCTTGTAACTTATAACATTTCTAACCTTGTAACTTACAACATTTCTAACCTTGTAACATTTGTAACCTTGTAACTTATAACATTTCTAAGAATATGATTACGCTAGGAATTACGAATAAGTTGTGAATCTGCATGGAAGATGGCACGCGTGCTCATTGCTTGCAGTCCAGTTCCAACCATGTGTGTCAAACGTGCACGCTAAATACAGAAATTTAAAACAATTTACACAATTGTTTTTAAATTGCTGAATTAAAAATAATCGGCTGCGACAATAATCAGCTTCGGTTTCAAAGAAATATAATTATATTCTCAGATCAATGTCATTGCTTACTAATTGCTTCAGCAATTCAATATGAAGATGTCCACGTATTCACCAATCTTAACATTGAGATTGCCAATACAACGAGAAAAAAAAAGCGACCCAACACTCACATATTATACGCAGGACAACATAGCCCTACTCGAATTTCCAATGACCCTACCTACTCGAATTTCCAATGACTCTACTCGAATTTCCAATGACTCTTTGGGGTAACTGTCTACTATTGATTTGGATTAGTGCAGTATGGTTTGATTTTGTGAAATGTGAACCAAAATTTCCATGTGACTCTCAACACGCATCGATCAAATACGACATGCTTCAGGTATATATCTTAAACCTTACTTTGCAGTTAAACGCTTTACTTTTGTACTATATGGCAAAGTAAGTAAAGACTGACGTTGGCTAAGTTTAGAGACGAATTTGTGAAGTATGGACATTTTCGGTCAGTATTCAGTTTAGATTCCTCAGAATCATCACTAGGGTCACGTGCCCTCTTACTTTACCGTCTTGAGATTTTGGTGCGTTACCTCACTCTTGATATAGGCGTCAAATGTGTTTGTTATCACCCCAAAGAAATATCAGTACCCTATATAATATATGCAGTTTTTGTATGCTACACAATGGACATAAGGCACAGTCGTCGATATTGCCTTGATCTCCTTAAACATTATTTTCTTTTGAGCTTAGACTATTAAAGATTATGCACTTGATGATAGCAAGCTCATATTGAGAAAATGTCTAGCAGAAGAAATAAGTATTAATCATTCCCTTGGTGATCATTGTCCTTTCAAACGAGGTGAAAAATAATTATGTATCCGATATTTAAAATGTAAAATATTCTTCATTGCTCAGATGTTGGCATGGTTTTCTAACTAAGAGCACTTTGTTCGTAATAATGAATCCCCATTGTCAGCCCCAAACTTCCACCTAGGGTAGAATAAATATGAATTGCATAAACAATAAAATCATTACAATAGCAATAAATTTTATTGTTTTAACCGATTGGACTTTGAAATGAGTAATATTAACTACAGATGAATTAGTGAGAAAATAAAACAGAAAGGTCGATAGGAAAATGGCTGACATAAAATGAAATAAAGCTAATATAATCGATAGAGCATCCAAGTCTGTACTTAACCATCATTTCTTTTCAGAGATGAATGGAAGCAGATAACAAAAGAAACACGACGGAACTATCAACATTAGAACAAGGGGTTGACTAATGCCGTTATTGTGTATTTCTATCCATGCTGTTTACTGGTCTGTTTTATTTATAACAGCACTGAGACTTCTTATCGTCTTTTTACAGGATATTAAAGTAGCAAATGACATGGTGTGGCTAGAATCCGATTGTCATGACGATATCGGATATGCCCCTGACACACTTAGAGGAATGGCTCGTCGTAAATGCTGAGAAAAAAACAATAACATGCCTGATGTTTGAAGTAATATATTTTGCTTTTAAAATGGTCTTAATCACTCTGAGAACGGAATTGTAAGCAATAACGTTATCTTACATATCCCGTTTCATGATTGCAGCAGTTCATCTGCGTTTGGACGACACTATGGAACCAGAACAAATGTAATGAATTGAAACTAAAGACTAAAGTAAACATATTATTAAAGTCAGGATAATTGTTTTCAGGAAAATATTCACCGAAAAACACAAAATAATTATTATTTTGGATTTATGTTAAATATCATATTCCGATAGTTTGTTCAAATGAAATAATGAATACAGGAGTTTCGTTTAAATGTATGACTTTCTGCTACGTTATAGCTTGCTGTGCCGTAACGTTTTTCTTGGCAGTATTGAGCCAGGACACAGCTAAACCAATACATACATACATACATACATACATACATACATACATATTATGTGAAATATTGTCTCATTAATACGTGGATACCATTAAATCTTACAGTTAATACCAAACGAGACTTTAATACTGGTGTCATAATATACTAATATTTCAAAACAAATATCTGAATAGATAGAGACAAAATGAAAACAGATATATGCATGACCGGACAGAGATGTAACTGAAGACATATCTAAGCATGACCAGATATAGACATTAGTTGAACACTGACCTACGCATGAATAGATAGAGACGTTGCTTAAAGATCATGGTCAGATAGAGACGTAACTTGCAAACATATCTACACAAGACCAGATATAGACATAACGCGAAGACATATCTACACATGACCAGAAATAGACATTAGGTGAACACTGACCTACGCATGAATAGATAGACACGTTACTTAAAGATCATGATCAGATAGAGACGTAACTTGAAGACAGATCTACGCATTACCAGACAGAGCTGTAACTTGAAGACAGATCTACGCATTACCAAAGATGTAACTTGACAGATCTACGCATTACCAGACACAGCTGTAACTTGAAGACAGATCTACGCATGACCAGACAGAGCTGTAACTTGAAGACCGATCTACGCATTACCAGACAAAGATGTAACTTGAAGACAGATATATGCATTACCAGACAGAGCTGTAACTTGAAGACAGATCTACGCATTACCAGACAGAGCTGTAACTTGAAGACAGATCTACGCATTACCAGATATAGATGTTAGTTGAACACTCATCTTCGCTTGAGCAGATAGAGACGTTACCTAAAGACAGATATACGCAAGACCAGGCAGAGACATAGGTGGCGCTCTACAGTTTCCTATTTTGCATAGGGTTAGAATTTTAAAGAAAAAGAATTTATCCGGCTTTCCTCACTGGTTATACTGGCTATTTAAAAGACCCTGCATATCTTAGGTATTGTTCAAAGAACCTTTAATTCCCTTTATTTAGGTGCATGATTGATGGGTGTAATATGAGCTATAGAGTATACAGTTGTCCTTACTTCATATACGCATCTTTAAAAATACTGCTAGCTCCACTTGGTCATTTTTACTTCCTGAACTTCAGAGGTAAATTGTATGAAAAAAGAGCCAAAAATTGTTTTACATTTTATATATTTGGTAAGTCATTTATAGCACTTTCAATAGCTGGTATTGTCTAGTCTGGCAAAATTCATTTTTCATATTTTAATAGCTGCTATGGATAGTTTACTTTAGACTAATTCAGGCTGATTTGTTAAGCACAAGGGAGCAGTCATTTTAGTTAGCAGTGTGCTTAGATCATGTACAATTTCCAAAAGTAAAATATCCAAAGAATTATCATCTACTTTATATTAATAGCACAGAGGTATGCAAACATTCTCTGTATTGCGCATGTTTTAAATGCAAACAACTTCACCTTACATCCGCTACTCTCTCAAATGTACATAACAACTAGTGAGCATCTCCTTAAAGAGAACTTAGGTATTATTTTTGTATAATTTTATTTTGATTGTATGGCTGAAACATTTAAGTCGCAAGCATCAAAACAGCCATTTTAAGTAATTATCCTGTATTTCCCCACACAAAACAGTATTTATGAGTGTCAGAATCTCTAACATGTCCAGCCTCCTCCCCCCATGATAAAATGTGAGCTATTTTAAAAAGGCACATTACATTTTGTCAACAAAGCAACCAATGTTATGCTGAAAGACAGGAACATGAAACTAGCCATAATTATTTCTGAGATATCAACAATAACTTTTACAGTTTGAAAAGGGATGGAACAGATCAGGTTCATAAAGGTCAAAGGACAAAGTGTAAAATATTTGCAAATTGTTTAATGTGGAAGAAGCGAATTTGCTTTTTGATCTTTTTTTAAATTTATTTTCATTGCAAAAAAATGAAAAGAAACACTTTCACTATATATTTTCTTTTACTCTTTGCAACAGTTTTTAAATTTAAGTTGACTTTATTCCTATATTCTAAGACTTCTAATTTTCCCATAATTAAGTCACTACTCACACAAACACGCCTCATAGCAAACTATCTAAGCAAGAGCATAATGAGCACAGTTAGCCTATTTTCATGCTTAACATCAATATTAATATATCATTTTATTCAGGGCATCATACATAATGATATGAAAATTAACAAAATAATTGTGTACATTTTTATATTTGTTTTAATGTGGCGCTCTACAGTTTCCTAATTTGCATAGGGTTGAAATATTAAAGAAATTTAATTTCCCCGGCATTCCTCACTGGCTATACTGGCTATTTAAAAAAGACCTTGTATATCTTAGGTATATTTCAAAGAACCTTTAATTCCATTTATTTTGGTGTATGATTGATGGGTGTAATATGGGATATCGTGTATACAGCTTGGTCTTACTCCAGATGTGCACCTTTCAAAAAAGTGCTAACTCCACATGGTCATTTTCACTTCCTGAACTTCAGAGGTAAATTGTATAAAAGGAGCCATACTTTTTTTTACATTTTATATATTTGGTAATTCATTCATTGCACTTTCAGTAGCTGGTATTGTCTAGTCTGGCAAAATTAACTTTTCATATTTTAATAGCTGCTATGGTTAGTGTACTTTAGACTAATTCAGGCTGATTTGTTTAGCACAAGGGAGCAGACATTTTAGTTAACAGTGTGCTTAGATCATGTACAATTGCCAAAAGTACGTTATCCAAAGAAATATCATCCACATTACATTATTGTAGCATAGAGGTATGCCAACATTCTTTCCATTGTGCATGTTTTAAATCCAAACAACTTCAGTTTACATACGTTACTCTCTCAAAAGTACACAATGACTGGTGAGCGCCCCAATAACGTGAAGACAGTTTTTTGCATGACCAGACATATATATAACTTGAAGACATGTCTACGCTTGACCAGACAGAGATGTAATTTGAAGACAGACCTACACATGACCAGACAGAGGCATAACGTGAAGACATATCTACGCATGAACAGATAGACACTAAACCTGAACACAGATCTGCTTATGACCAGATAGAGACGTTACTTGAAGACAGATCTACGCATGACCAGATAGAGACGTCACTTGAAGACAGATCTACGCATGACCAGATATAGACGTTAGTTGAAGACAAATCTGCACATAACCAGATACAAACGTTAGTTGAATACTGATCTACGCATGAGCAGATGGAAACTTTACATAAAGACAGATCTACGCTATAGACAGGGATGACCGCCATAATTATATGCATGTATTTCCTAATCTTCCTTGATGCATTATTGTAAATGGCTGCTTGCAAGTGTTACTTTCATAATTATAATAATATATATTGTATTCTTCATTGATGCAGATTGTACATGGCAGTTTGCAAGTTCTAATTTCCTTCTGCATTATTGTCAATGGCTGCTTGCAAGTGCTACATTCATAATTCTAGTCATGAATTTTCTATTCTTCAATGATGCAAGATGTAAATGGCTGATTGAAAGTACCTAGATCTACTTTCCTTCTGCGTCCTTGTATCTTGCAATATGCCAACTACTGCATTGATTCTGTAGTTTGTCGTATGGCAAATGTTATGTGAGTTATTACAAATTTTAACATTCCATTTATAAACTTACTATATCACAAGTTACACAGACTGCACCTTCCAAGATCATGACTATAATGTAGCATCAAGCACGTGCAAGATACAATCAAGGAAGTTAGCATAAAATAATGCCTCATTATGACAACAGATGGCGCTGTGACACGTCAATTTCTTACAATGCGACTTCTCCCCTGACCCTAGCAACAAGAGGTTATACCACTATATAGCATGTTTGGGCGTCTTATTTAAAATATCATTCGAATTAAATTACAGCAGCTGATGTCTCAGAGTATTAACATTCGGAAGAGAGGTGGCCTGCAAATAGCACAAAACAAATTAAATGTATCAAATTGTATACAATCATATATATTTACACAACGTTATATTTCCGCTAACCCTTCCCACCCCATTTTATTTGAACATTTTGTCTGTTTAATTTACCGCTGCCGCGCGGTGGCAGAATAGGGTAGCCGCTTACAAGCAAGATTTAAGGCCCTAATTTGTTTATATATTCTCATTCACGATGTTATCAGTTCAGATCATATTTATTATTTTAGAGTGCAGTACTTTTTGTAGCAGTAAAGACCTCATAAGGTTTGAGCAAAGTGCAGATGATTGCAACTCGAGGCCATACTTTCATTTCTTTATTCACGAGAGAGAGAGAGAGAGAGAACGTTACAGAGATGAGGATTCTGTTTATTTTCTCAACCCTATGTAATTACATTTTACTGTTAATATGCAGTTTACAGTGGCAGTTTAATTATATATATATATATATATATATATATATATATATATATATATATATATATATATATATAACAAGAAGTAAGATAAATAGTCAAATTATACAGAATTATTAGATATGTATGACATGGATGATTCTGCAATAGCCACAAGTATTTCACTAGTTGTCTGTGACAAGTATGTCATACCTCCAATTTGATTTTAAATTTCCAATTCCAATACAACAGCAAGAGGCAAATGACTTGAAACAAGGACATCACATACAAAGCATATAAGCTACAAAAATATGAACTTATTTCATTATATAAGAAAAGAAATTCTAAAAGCATGAAATATATTTTCTATATGTAAACATAAAGAACACTTCCATACAATTATGATATGCTGTATTTCGACAGATATCAAACTGGAAACTACACTATTTTATTATTTAAAACCGTATACATCCATATATGAAGTGATATTTTTAGTACAGATAAGATGACTGATTGTATGGTACATCACTGTTAAAACATCAGACTCCTTTGGTAGCAATTATAAAAATAGAATATATTGAATATAAATAACATTGCTACCTCTACCAGTAACCTGCTCAATTTGTTTGTATTATTACTGCTACTGTACAGTGCTAAAAGTGCTTGATACATTTGGATATAAAATTAATGTAGTAGTTAAAAAGATTAATACAAATTTTCACATGTATCTTCTACATATGTGATTGTTTTCTGTTAGAAGAGTAAGACACCCCTACATCATTTTCTAAAAATCTTGTAAAGTTTTTAAGGCTTCTTACAGCTCAGGTTGTTGTAGCATCCCCCCACCCCACATAAACATCTTCATTTGTCTGCGATTTATCATTGATGTATCCTGTTTAAAATATAAGTTAATATTATCATGACACACAAAATATCAGCACAATAAAAAATATGCAAAAAAGCAAAATAAATAAAAACAATGCACAGTCCTATGTTTAACTTTTCATTGTTAATATAAGAGAAAAGTAAGTTTAATTTAAACCGGCATTCATAAAAACAATATTGTTTGATGAATTAGTCTGAAACAAAAATTATCATACAGTTAGGCAATTTTAGAGTTATTTGCCAATCACTTTTTGTTTTTCACTTTTACATGAATAAAACATGAACGAAGACAAGCTTTTCATGCAATCTGGCTGTTGGATTGGACATGCACTCATCATTGCAAATTATGAGGAATTAAAACTGTAAATTCTGGATTGGCCAAGACACATTACCTTTTGAGTACCACATACATTTGTAAATTATGACTCAAGAACAGTCAAGTTATATTCCCTAGTGTCTGTTTCAAGAACAAATCCCCAAAAACATTCAATTACTGGATCTGTATTCAATATATATATATATATATATATATATATATATATATATATATATATATATATATATATAGTACAATAATGCTCACTTTTTGATGAATTTATTTTATGGACAATAAAAACAAGTTGTTTGCACTTGCAAGGAGCTGAAAACCATGAAAAGGATTATATTTTATTGCTAATTTGTTATTTCTGATACTCTGACCTTCACAAAACTATTATATTTATGAACCTGAGATGAAATTGTAAATTTTGCCTCTTATCCCCAATGTATGTGCCTTGGAACAATCGATAAGGTAACTTCCATTATTTAAATGTCGTAATCACTCAGCAGAGAGAGAGAGAGAGAGAGAGAGAGAGAGAGAGAGAGAGATTCATAACTAAGTTAGTTTCTTAACAGAATAATAGAAACCACTAGCCAATTTCTGTCTGCAGTTGTAAGATATCTTAGCAGAAAGTAACAGCTACTTTATAAGCGTGCAAGTCATTTTAATGTGAGTTATAGGCCTTAGACAAGACACAAGACGGTTTTAGAAATTAAAGCCACACAAGTCATTTTAATTTGAGTTATAGGCCGCCAAGTGCTATTCCTCAGAGAAGACACACGACTGGATTTTAGAATTTAAGGCCATACAAGTACCAGTTTGTTACTTTGTAAAATAATGGGGTTAATTATCAGAAAATGGAGACACATGATGTACCTGCTGTTGATGAGTGGTCAGTGAGCAATCAAATTGTTGTTCCTAAGTCATATAGACAGGAAATGCATAATCTAGCCCATAAAACTCCTTAAGCTGGTCATTTTGAGGTCTGTAAGACTTATCACAAGATCATGAATCATTTTTATTTGCCGAAAATTAAAAGTGATGTTTATAAGTACCATAGATCTTGTGACACTTGTCAAATGGTAGGAAATCCCATTCAGAAGATATCTAAGGCACATCTGCAATCTATTCCTGCATTTGACCATTTGACAAGCTATTTAACAGAAAAAATTGTAGACTGTTGGTTCTTTACCTTTTATCAAGTCAAGCAACTAATACTTGTTGACCATAATCTGTGCATCCCCAAGATGTCCATAGTCTATTCCTTTGAAGAATATTAAAGCAAAAACTGTTCTATAAGTTTAGGCAATGTTTTTAACACTAGTTTGGTTCTCCAAATCTGTCCAGCAAATTTTATGTTTGATTATTTCCAACAAATTATGCATGAATTAGACATCCAACAGTTTAAATTTTCTGTCACCCTGAAAGTCATGGGGCTAACCCAAGACAGTCAGAAAACACTCTCACCTACCCAGGATACACGTATACCATATTGAACCAAACTTTAAAAAGGACAGTGATCAGTAAAATCCTGCATTGTATAATTATCGAGTAAGATCAGGCGATTTTGTTCTCTCTCCATATTGATATTTATCACCAAATGAAAGACCCCATGAGTACCCTAAAACAACAAAAGACTCTGCCAAAACACATTCAACTACCCAGGATACATGTAGGCAATTAAATAGAATAAAACCAAATAAAAAGACAGTGATCTGTAAAATTCTACCCTGTATAGTTTTCGAGTAAGAGTTTATTCTTTTGTTGATACTTGCTGAAGACTTTCCCAAAACATACTCATCGACCCAGGATACATGTATACAATTACAATAACTTAATGAAATATGCAGTTTTGTATCTCTCTCTTTCTTTTGATCATAGATAATTCACTAAATTACTTTCATATTGCAAAGAGCAGCACAATTAACAAGTCAGAATCATGCGTCACTACATTTATATTTCAAATATTCTTTAAAGCTTTTTTTAAAAATCTTTAATGTGACAAAGAGCAGCTGAATAATTAGAACCCAAGGGTGCAATATTTATATTTTTAAAATTCTTGAACCAAATTATTAATTTTAACTAGTTTGATGACGGTAAGAATTACAATAAAAAAAGGAAAATCTCCTGTAACATCTTTTGTCTCTGATTATTTCGACTTTTGGAGACAAATGTTTTAAAGGATGCAAACCAGTTTTAAAGCTGTAGTGTTTTGGTGGTTTTTTTAAATATATAAATACATTCAAAGGTTGAGGTTCTGTATATTAACAATGTAAATTAATTATTTCAAAACAATTGTACACTAAATCTAATCTTTCTAATCGCAAGTAAATATTTTTGTCATGATACGATCATGATTTTCCACAGTTTGATTATTTCGGTTTTTGCGGCAAAATATGTTCCAAAATGAAGATCGTGATAAGAATAAGAACACATTTAAGGAATGCTTAATTTTTTTAATGTCATTTTACATATAAACTTTTTTTAATGTGCTATTGATGTTGCTCTGAAATATTTTATTTTCGCGGGAGCTTATGTACAAGAGTATCACAGGAAAGATAGATGCCTGTGAGGTGCGTCAAAATGGATGACGTACAATACAATCCTTACAACCAGGGTTCGTCTGATGAAAGCTCGTTAAGAAGAGTACGAGGGAATATATCATTGTCATTTCTGATGATTACTAAAATAACTAATGTCTCCAAAGTAATGAGAGATATCACTAAGAAGTAGATTTCATAAACGGTGAAGGTAATTACTTAAGTGCGTCAAAACTGGAGTTGAAAAAGATGGACACCTTGCTGTACTGTATGCGTTTTTGTTTTCGTAAGGTGCTATAAATTACTTAGATCTTCGAGAAAGCATATGGTTTTAGAGACGACTAAAACTTTGTTCCTAACGTACACCTTTAAAAGGGACTGAAAGAGTTATCGACACAAAATTAACGTCGTAAAGCTCCCTGGGGGAGCATTCATTATTTCTTGTAAAGGAAAAACTTTAGAAATTTAGAGTGCCGTCTGTTGTCATAATGCCATGCTAATCTCAACAGATGGCGAAACGAGTTGGAAAACAAAGACGATACTGATAAAACTTAGTATTTACATTGTTGCAAGTTCAAATCTGCATGAAAACAGCAGTTGGAATGATGTAATTGTAAAGTTTATAAACAGAATATACAAAACTTGCAATAACTGACATAGCGTTTGTCATAAGACAAATCGCAAGATACAATGACGCAGAGGGAAAGTAGATCGAAATACTTGCAAGCAACCATTTACAGCTTGGATCAATGAAAAATAGAAAATTGATGATTAGAATTTTGAATGTAGCACTTGCAAGCAGTCATTTACAGTAATGTAGAAGGAAAGTAGCACTTGCAAACTGCCACTTCCAATTTGAATCAATGAAAATACAATATACATTGATATAATTATTAAAGAAGCACTTGCAAGCAGCCATTTACAATAATGCATCAAGGAAGATTAGGAAAATCCAGCATATAATTATGGCGGTAATCCCCCTCCATACTACGCAAGACCAGACAGAGACATAACGTGAAGACAGATCTACGCCTGACCACATGACCAGACAGAGGCGTAACATAAAGACAGATGTACGCATGACCAGACAGAGACATAACGTGAAGACAGATCTACTCCTGACCACATGACCAGACAGAGACGTAACGTGAAGACAGATGTACACATCACCAGACAGAGATATAACTTGTCAAAAATGATGAATTATTTTGTTTGGGTTTTGTTTTCTTCAGATGGACGTTTTGAACATTTACCATTTGTACCCCAAGCTTAGTTCTCCCTCAACCACAACCTTCATAATGGCGAAGGACTAAACATAATTAATCTTTGATATTTTTTCATTTAATATTTAAAGTTAAGGCGGCACATGCTAAGCCCTTATGTTTTGGAGAAAACAAAAGACCCAAAGAAGTCAATGATTTATTTTACTTAATGTTCCGTAGAGATATTTTCACTTTGGCAAGCTGAGTTTCCAACAGAAAACATCCATTCGACATGTAGAAAAAAAACCAAATGCTTCCTTTAATGTATTTCCTCGATCATTACCACGAGAATGGAAACATCAAGGACATGAAAATCAATTTCAAAAGCTGAATGTCATCAGAATTCGAATTTAAAAAAAAGCCATAGGAATCTTTTATATCTGCAATGCAAACAAATGTAAAGAATTATATTGTTTCCAAAAATAAAATGTACTTACAAGTTTTGATGAAGCAATCAAACAACTTAAAAAATAATAATAATAATAATAATAATAATAATAATAATAATAATAATAATAAAGCTATATATGGTCAAAGTTAATGATCACCAAAAGAAAAAAAAAACAAAACAACAACTTTGTTCCGAAATGCTATTTGTTGTTCAATAAAAATACGTGTTACTAAGCCGTACAAAATAAAAGGTAAGCACGACTTTGTTTTGGGCCGACTCCGTAATGGGCATGGTATGTTATGTGGATATTTCTTAATTATGGTCCGAATCTGTAACGGGCCAGTGTCTCATGGGCCCACTACGTCACGGGCCCAGATCTCCAGTGACCGGCATTCCTTAATCTTATAGCTGCGTGTGACCTCCCTTGTCCTAATAGTCTGGCTTCCACATTATAAAAGAAATACTTTTTTGACATCCACGGAACCATCCTGATGACTGGCTAGCTAGCAGTAGTTAATGGGGGCTGTTTAGGGACAATGGAAAATCCAGTCAATCCTGATAACTGGTTAGCTATCAGTAGTGAATGGGGGCTAATTAGGGACAATGGAACACCCAGTCAATCCTGATGAGTGGCTAGCTATCAGTAGTGAATGGGAGCTGTTTAGGGACAATGGAAAACTCAGTCAATCCTGATGACTGGCTAGCTATCTGATTGGATTTAGTAACTTGCTGATCTTCAAAACACAAATGGCCACCGCCTGCATCATTTCGTAATAAAGCTTTTCTGTTTTTCGAAACGCCTTATTACTCACGATTAAGCATCGGATACAAAAAAAGCAAACATACAAAGCCAAGGAAGGACAGTATACCACTCTATAGTTTCGTATATTGCATAAGGTTAGGTTTTTAAAAACAAATAATTTGCCGGATTTTCCTCTCTAGTTATACTGTCTATTTGGGAAAAAGAGACCCAATATGTCTTAGGTGTTCTTAAAATGACTTTAATTCCCCTTATTTTACTGGATAATTGATTGGTGTAATATGGATAATAGTGTACACAGCTTTGTCTTGCTTCAGATGTGCGCCTATACAATAACAAAAAAGAAAGAAAATGCTAGTTCTACCTGGTCATTTTCACTTCATGGACTTCAGGGGTAAATTGTGAAGAAAACACAATGACAACATTTTTAAAAATACATCTTATTTATTTAGTAATTCATTCATTGCACTTTCAGAAGCTATTATTTGTTTAGTCTGGATAATTAGTTTTCCCTAGTTTAATAACTGTTAAACATAGTGTACTTTACACCAGTACAGTCTGATTTTTCGAGCACATGGGAGCAGTCAGTTTAGTTAGTTGTGTGCTTAGATCATATACAATTTCCACAAGTACACTATCCAAGGAAATTTCAGCTCCTTTACATAAAAGCAACATAGATGCATAACAACATTCTATCCATTGTGCATGTTGTAAATGCAAACAACTTCACATTGTCACTCCCTTAAAGGTTTTTAGTATCTGTAGAGTGCCCGATAAAGAGCACATAGGTGTTATTATTGCTTGATTTAATTTTGGTTTTACAGTTCAAAGGTTTAAGTCGCATGCATCAAAACAGTCCTTTTGAATAATTATCATGTTTTCCCCAACATAACAGCATTCATTACTAGCAAAGTCCCATACTAGCCCAGGACCGCCCCCAAGATGAAAAGTGAGTTATTTCTACAAATGCACAGACCATTTTCTCAACCTAGCAACCAATGCTATACTGAAAGAAAGGAACAAAACACTTGCCACAATTATTCCTAAAATGTCACCAATAAACGTTGCAAAATGAACAGGGGATAAACAGGTGTGGCTATTCGAAGTCAACGGTTAAATATTTGCATATTCTTCTAACATTAGAATATGGGAGAAAGCGAATTTCGCTTTGTCCTCATTTATTTCTTAATTCTATTACAAACTGATGAAAATAAACATTTTCACTTTATATTTATTTCACTTAATGCGACAGTTTTAAATTTAAGTTGATTTTACTCCTGTGTTCCTATACGTTTAATTTAGCCATTACGAAGGTCATACCACACACAATTCTGCCACAAGGCATATCATGCAAGCAAGAGCAAAATAAGAATAATTAGCTTATCTCCATGCATAACGTCAATCTTAATGTACCAGTTTATGGAGATCATCATGCATGATGATATGAAAATAAGGAACAAAAATACAGAAATATTCATATTTGTTTTAAGGTGGCACTCTACTGTTTCGTATTTTGCATACTTATACTTTTAAGGTGGCACTCTACTGTTTCGTATTTTGCATACTTATAAAAAAAAAAGAATTTCACCGGTTTTCTAACTGGTTTTGCATACAACTTAACCTGATATCTGTCACTTCCTCCGAAACTCATATTAGAGCGCTTAAAATGGTCGGCTGACCGATGGTTTGAAAGATAACCTAACGACTTCAATGCCTTAAAATCCTCGGCTGACCGATGGTTTGAAAGATAACCTAACGACTTCAATGCCTTAAAATCCTCGGCTGACCGATGATTTGAAAGGTAACCTAACAACTTCACTGCCAAGAACCAAATGAAATATTTATAACAAAAAACAAACGATCAAATTGCAAGGAATATTTTGTAACGACAGCACCTATACTACCCATGGGAAATGATGAATCAGTGGTGTAGCCACATCCTCTCCTCTTTTGAATTTTCAGTCTATGATTTATAAGATATTTGCTCTGTTTGTATCAAGAAAGTCTTACTTGTATATGCCGAAATTCATTCATGTATCGAACGGATCATTTCTCGAGGGTCTCAGTTGTTATCAATCACTAGTTGGATGTACACCCTAGAAAGATGTTTGAGTGCAATAGGACATTATTCAAAATAATAGCTAATCAGATTCAATTAACTAAAAATACTCGTGAGCTTTCAATATAGATAATTACACTTGAAATACATATGCAATTCCATAGCCTATTCCATTATATGGCTATTTATGGCAGCTTGTTATAAAGGCGCAGCAATTAATCATTGTTAAAAAGGATCTATTCGATAACGATTTGTTGTAAATGTCAAATGTCATATATACGGATATACGCAGATCGTAAAGGAAGGCCTTTCACTCAAAGTTTGTTAAATGTTTTGAAAATCCACACGAGATCGATGCAGTCAGAACACCTCGACGCTATTCTACCGACAATCTTCCTCATAAAATATTTCGATGGAATGGTGCAGCGATAAACTAATATGAAATTTTCCACACTTATTCCTGAGATATCACTGAACAATTTGCAAGATCAAAAGGGACTAAACATATGAAGTTAATGGAGGTAAAATATATCCTTATTTTTCCAAAACTAGAACATGGAAGAAAGCGAATTTATTCTGTCGTTATTTATTTCTTAATTTCATTATAAATGAATGAAACAAAACATTTTCACGATACAATTTTCAAACTTAATGATACGGTTTTAAATTAAAGTTGACTTTACTCCTGTGTTCAAAGACGTCTAATTGCCCAATTATTCAGATCGATGCATACACAATGCTGCCACAAAGCAGCTTGGTCTAAACAACGGCAATATAATCCTAATTAGTTTATTTACATGCCTACCATCTTTGTCAATGTACTGTTATACTGAGAACACCATACATGATGATATAATAAAAATAAAATTGCATAATTTTGCATATTTATTTTAAGGTGGGGCTCTACAGTTTCGTATTTTGCATAGGGTTATATTTTTAAACAATAAAGAATTTCTCCGGTTTCCCTCACTGTTATAATGGCTATATAAAAAGCTGGGATATATTGGGTCTTAATTCATTCCCTTTATTTTGGTGTATGATTGATTGGCTTAATTTGGTTTATACAGATTTCAGATGTGCACGTATAAAAACAAATGCTAGCTCATATTAACTTCCTGGACCTCAGAGGTAAAGTGGAAAAAAGGAGCCGATAACTCTTTCACATTTGATATATTTTATAACTCATTCATTGCATGTTCAGAAACTGGTATCGTCTTGTCTGGGAAAAATTCGTTGTCCTCATTTTAATAATTGATAAACATAATGTACTTTAGAATTATTCAGTCTGGTTTTTCGAGCACATTTTAATTAACTGCTAAAGATAGTATACTTATAACTAATTCATGCTGATGTTTCTAGCACATGGGATCAACTATTTTGATTAGTTGTGTGCTAAGATCAGGTACAATATTTATAATTACAACAGATAAACGTGTTGCAGCCACAGTACATCAAAGTAACATAGAGGTATGTCAACATTATCTCCCTTGTGCGTGATGCGAATGCAAACAAATTCACCTTACACATGCTACACTCTCGGACGTTCATAATATCTGTTGAGCGCCCCTTAAATCATTAGCCGACCAGGGCAGATAACATGCTTTTGAAAATTGTAGCAGTGGATTCGAAAGATGAGCTAACGACTTCCAGTACCTCGAACCAGGCCAAACGTTTAGAAAGAACAAATCTTTAAATAGCAAGGATTATTTTGTAATGACGTCACCAATTCTCGAAGGGGCTTGGCTGTAATTAATCACCAGTCGGATGGACACCTTAGAGAGATGTATGAGGGCAATCGGATATTATTTAAAATATTGGCTAAACAAAATCTTTCAGCTAAATGTATTCGTAAGCTTTCAATGCAGGTAATTACTCTTGAAGTACATATGCATTTGTGAGGTTATTCCATTGTGCGGCTATTTATGGCAGCACGCTAGAATGAATCGGTCGTATGAAGGAAATATTCGTGAACGATTTGATGTAAAGGTCAAAGGTTTTCGATATAGATATACGCAAATTATGAAGGAATGACTTTAACTCAAAGTTTGTTAATTTATTTGCACATTGACACAACATCAATATACAGACGGAACACCCGCATGTTATTCGACCGAAAATCTTCCTCGTAAAATATTTTGATGGAATGATGCAGCGAACAGGGGGAAAATCATTGGTAGATAAGATAGCAAATGAAACTAATCGCACTAAGACATCTAGATTACTTTCCGCAATGTTCGCGGTGGAATGTTTTCTAACAGTTAAACACCTGAAAAATAAGATTAATTTTTGTACAAGAAGAAATCACAACCCATGTCATTTATTAACGCGGTGGTCATGCGTGACGTAACTATGTACACGTACATACAGTGGCCGACATTGTAATATTTCATACGAGTTTTTTCAATCAATAGTTCAAATGGGAGACGGAGTTTCGATTGGACAACAACAAAGAAACGATTCTGTCCATAATACAAGAACTTGTGTGGTTTAGCAGGTGTTTCAGGTTGCATAACTTTGACTGAAAATTATATGCACACACGAACACCAATTCGTCTGCTTGTACTCATCGTCAAATTGAGGTAGATAACTGACAGCAAAGTAATATGAACAAAATAAACTATTAATCATTGCATGATATCAAAACCGTAATGAGAATATAAGAACATATAGCAATAAAACTAGGTGTGCCTTTTAGAAAGAAAACTGCAAACTCATTTACGAAAAATATGCACCATGAACGATATATATGGAGATATTTATATATCAGTTTTTAAAAAACGAGAAAGTAAACGTTTGTATAAAAACAGCTACCATAATCAAACAAATACATAACTTAGAAAAAAAAGAAAAGGATATCGCGAGCATGAGAAGTTTGTTAATCATGTGTTTATTAAAATACGAGAGATCGCAGCTCCCTCCCCCCTCATGCTCTTTTCACCAAAATTTACTGAAAGACTCATCGTCGAAGAAACAATGTGGTTACCAAATTATTGAGCAAACACCCCATACTGAAACGGTATATATCAAGTCTTATGAATCAAAAAGAATTTCTTGTATTCAAAAGATCTCTCGTCTACGATTCCAATATTGGCATTTCTACGTCATCTAGTTTTCATTACGTGTAAGGCCATTCCTAAGTCCGATGTAACTGTTTTCCTATTCTGAAATAGTAAACATCTGTTAATGTAACGTTATAGCTGTGAAAGCCACTGTCATGAACCACTACCGATTTGTTTCGTGGTTTCTCAGTGACCATACAGATTTTGGATAACAGTTTGACTGCCTATATTCGAATTGCCGACGGTTGCTTATGCAAACATAGAGGCCTTTTTGGCGGTATTTTACGCTTATATTAATCAAATCATTGCCGAATAAATGAAAAACACCTGTTATAAGTGACTGATATTTTGAAATAAAAATGCCATGATATGCTAAATATCCCATGATATGATAAAAAAAATCCCATGAATTGCTAGCACATTACATCTAATTACCAAATACGCATGATATATGACAAAATATGAGAAATATCAGTATTCCGGATACTAATCTTAAGGCAAAAAACCTGACCAAGTTTACGAACGTTGCAGCAAAATCGGATGTGTTTGACCAAGGTTGCGAACTTTACGGCAAAATCTGTTGCCGGTGTTCTTTCGATCCAATCACCTTCGAGTAGCATATTTATGGCATCCATGGATAGCTGGCTTCTGCTTGAATTTTGTTTTATTTTTTAGATTGAGTCATTGCACTCATATGGGTTGAACAGGTTTGGGGCGCAGCCAGAACAGCAGACATTTCGTCAGATTGTAACCATGAGCGTAAAGAAAGCTGGTTTGGGGGCGCAGCCCGCAATTCACCCATTTCGTCATATTGTAACACTTGAACGTAGAGAGAGAGCAGGCTTGGGGACGCAACCCGCAGTTCACACATTTCGTCAGATTGTAACACAAGAACGTTGAGAGAGCAGGCTTGGGGGCGCAGCCCGCAGTTCAGACATTTCGTCAGATTGTAACACAAGAACGTTGAGGAGCAGGTTTGGCGTGCAGCCAGAAGTTCAGTCATTTCGTCAGACTGTAATACACGAACGTTGAGAGAACCGGTTTGGGGCGCAGCACGGGTATCGCGCCTTTCGTCCGAGTGTAAGAAATGAAAGTCTGGACCAGTCTGGGTAGTGTCGTCTTTATTTTCCATTTCTTTAAAAAAAATTCTATATTCAGTATAATAGCATAATATTAATAATTATAGCTTCTCCGAAAAAAAAACTATTTTTGTTTTGTGAATGTAATGCAATGGGTTTATCACATAATACTATGTCCTTCACTTGTTAATTATTTTCCAGGACTTCTGTGTGGCCTAGTGGTTATAGCGTCCGCCTCTGATGCAGGTGGTCGCGGGCTCAAACCCTAGCCCAGTCATACCAAAGACAAATAAAAATGGTACTAACAGCTGTCTCTCTAGGCGCTCATCATTAAGAGGTTAGTGTTAGGACTGGTCGGCCTGGTCTCAGGATAATGTGACTGGGTGGGACATCATGCTACATGTCTGCGGCATGATACTCCAGAGCTAGACATCACTATAAGCTGCCACACTGCAGACATTGAAGCGATATGACTTAGGATGTTTTAAAGCTAGGTTAAAAATTCAAATCACACACAGATACCACATATACACTTTTTATTTTCCCTTCTTTGTAATTAGCCCAGCTACTATATATGACGATGTGAAGGACACACATACGTTTGTATTTGATCATATTCTGTTTGAATGTTGGTTGTGATAACGCTGTAAAATCTCAGTAATATTGCCTGCTATAAACATTTTTATAGCCTATGACTGATGTACAAGTATGGAAATTGAGAACATAATGCAGTTTTGTCATACGGTGCTTTCTACAACACGAGTGCACTTAAGATTTATCCTATTTTGTCATCGCTTGCCTTTGCATATGTCTGTTGAACGCACTAAAATGCACAGCATCATTTTACATCCTTTCCGGAGGGCTAAGGTTGGATAAATCAAAAAAAAAGGAAATAAAACTTTTAAGAAGTACCGTATATACTGGCTTACATGTTGGGTACAATTACAAACACCATATACCCTGTCTGCTCTGCATAGTGCACCAGAAGGTCAGGCTTGTATTGGTGTTTTCTTGTCCATTAATAACTCTTAACAAACGTTACAGATCCAGATCTGCCTGCACATTATGCGATGGCAGATCTGAATGTCTCAAGTTTGCAAGCAAGTAGAGACGGTATATGTCAAGGCACTAAGGTTACATAAGGAGATTTCAAGTTAAAGCTATATCGATTAGATTACAATACATTCATGTAAGATTTACGTAATTTACAGTATTTTAAGGATTGTATCTATTGAACAGTCAATGTCAGTAGTGTTTGTATCAATGTCAGTTGTGTTTTATCAATGTCAGTAATGTTTGTAATAGTCAATTTCAACAGTAGTGTTTGTATCAATGTCATTAGTGTTTGTATCAATGTCAGTAGTGTTTGTATCAATTTCAGTAGTGTTTGTATCAATGTCAGTAGTGTTTGTATCAATTTCAGTAGTGTTTGTATCAATGTCAGTAGTGTTTGTATAAATTTCAGTAGTGTTTGTATAAATTTCAGTAGTGTTTGTATCAATTTCAGTAGTGTTTGTATCAATGTCAGTAGTGTTTGTATCAATGTCAGTAGTGTTTGTATCAATGTCAGTAGTGTTTGTATCAATGTCAGTTGTGTTTTATCAATGTCAGTAATGTTTGTAATAGTCAATTTCAACAGTAGTGTTTGTATCAATGTCATTAGTGTTTGTATCAATGTCAGTAGTGTTTGTATCAATGTCAGTAGTGTTTGTATCAATGTCAGTAGTGTTTGTATCAATGTCAGTAGTATTTGCAATAGTCAATGTCAGTAATGTTTGTATCAATGTCAGTAATGTTTGTCATAGTCAATGTCAGTAGTGTTTGTAATAGTCAATGTCAGTAGTGTTTGTATCAGTGTCAGTAATGTTTGTAAGAGTCAATATCAGTAGGGTTTGTAATAGTCAATGTTAGTAGTGTTTGTATCAATGTCAGCAATGTTTGTAATAGTCAATTTCAATAGTGTTTATAATAGTCAATGTCAGTAGTGTTTGTAATATTCAATGTCAGTAGTCTTTGTATCAATGTCTGTAATATTCAATGTCAGTAGTGTTTGTTTCAGTCAATGGTAGTAATGTTTGTAATAGTCGAGAAGTAAACTGGAGAAGTAAAAGGCTTTGGCTTTCATCAAATCGACGAATCCTTGGAAATCGTGTGTGACAAGGCCTACTTACTTTACAAAAACTGTGTTAGACATGTTACAATCAGGTGCGTAAAGAGAACGAATTGTTTCAGAACAAGACAACGAAAGCTTCGAGGGCGATGACATTGTATTTTACAAAGAAAAACAAGATAGTAGAGGGCACGTAATATGAATAACTATTGTTATAATTTACAATAATTATAATACTATGTCATGAGACCGCTCCGGTGGCCTAGTGGTTAGAGCGTCAGCCTCGGATGCGGGAGGTCGTGGGTTCGATCCCCGGCCGAGTCATACCAAAGACTTACAAAAATTGTACTAACAGCTGCCTCTCTTGGCGCTCAGCATTAAGATGTTAGTGTTAGGACTGGTTGGCCTGGTGTCAGGATAATGTGACTGGGTGGGACATCATGCTACATGTCTGCGGCATGATACCCCAATGCTAGACATCACTATAAACTGCCACATTGCAGACATCGTAGCGATATGACTGAAATATTGTTAAAGCTACGTTAAAAATCCAAATCACATCATACAACAAACACTACGTCATGACATATGTTGACTATTCCTCAGGTTAAATGAACGTATTGATCACTGAGTCAACACACACATTATAAGAATTTTGCCATACCGTCTAACAGACTTAGTGCTATTTATTAGATTATACCTGGCAGCAATGAGCGAAAAAATATATTGGTGACTGCTAATGCAACGCACGTGCTTTTAATCCGAAGCGGAATCAAGAAACACATTCACGCCGTTACACTACACCGTACCCGATACCTAAAGCGCTTTTGCTCTCTTGTGATGTTGTTGTTGTGGGGTTTAACGCCATTTTCAGCACACGATAGGCTATACATGGCGGCCAGTATTAATGATGGAGGAAGAACCCTGGAAAACCCCGGGAAGAACCACCGACCCACGAGAAGCTACTGGCAAGCTTTCTCACATACACAAATTGGCTGAATCCTAGACTCGAACCCACGCAGACAGAGGTGAGATGGCAGGGATCCGTAACGAAGAGCGTTTTGGACCACTCGGCCACTCGGGGCCCCGCTCTCTTGTGATACACATTACAGTTTTGCATGTCCGTTTCAATACGGGAAGGTGGCTTTGAAGCTACGTGAAAGACTGTTGACATTATCCCTACAATAACCTATATGGTTGATACAAATGTACCTTGATAGACCAACGAATAATAGCCAATGCAAAATATAAAGTGACTTTAGCAATTTAAGGTTATATGCTATTGGGTAACACATGATACCAAATGACTTTAGAACAATGTAAGGTTCATTGTTATTGGGTAACACATGATATCAAATGACTTTAGAACAATGTAAGGTTCATTGCTATTGGATAACACATGATATCAAATGACTTTAGAACAATGTAAGGTTCATTGCTATTGGGTAACACATGATATCAAATGACTTTAGAACAATGTACGGTTCTGTTATTGGTCAAGACAAAATATTAACTGACATTCGCTATGTAAGGTTCGTTGCTGTCGAACAACACAAACTATCAAGAGACGTTAGCACGGTACGTTTTTGTTTTGTTTTGCTTTTAGAGAACACAAACTATCAAGTGACTTTTGAAATGTAAGGTTCGTTGCTATTGGACAACACAAACTATCAAGTTCAAACGCAATCGCACATCACGATCTTCAGGCAATGCTAATATCTCAACAATAAACCATTACAAGTATTCTGTTTTATCTGCCTCTCGATATAACCTAAAACAACAACTGAAGTGAAACTAGAAACAAGATGACGAAAAGCAATCTAACTAGACAGCGGCTTGAGAATGGGACCATGTGCGTTTAACACCATACTATATACCGTAGATACTGGCTTATAAGATGAATACAACTGCAAAATGCAGAGACCCAGATCTGCCGTCGCAACATTAATCGGCAGATCTGGGTCTGTTCAGTTTGTTAATTGAACAAGCGATGTATTTCCTGATACGCAGGCACATTATGCTCATGTAGATAAGGATCTTTGTTGTTTGTAGTCTGTCTCTATTTATATGTGAGCAAATACGGTAAGAGGGTAAGAGGGAAGGGTTGTCCCTTTCCTCGTGTGTGTATTTGACTTTCATCTATAATATATCTTTACATGAAAAACAAAATTTTGATATCTTAGATAGCATCATTAAGTAAAGACTCACGGTGGTAATTCGGTTGCCATAGGAAACTTATGTAAACACCATGATATTAGAAACTAAATAACTTTCAATTTCTTAACGCTCATGATCAAACTTTTATTTATCCGTATAGACACGTCCTTGGTGACCAGTATAGACACAACCCTGATGACAGCTTCTTTGTAGAGAAAACCATATGAGTTGCATCATTTTCCTGATCGCTGTGTGTTTGAAACATGTGTTTTCGTTTCATCGACAAAGTGTTAATCGCTAATTTCAGTAATGAGTTTTCAAGATTCAAGTGTGTAAAACGAATGAAATTCCATTAATAAAACATTGTCTGTTTCAGTTACAATTAGAATAAGCTCTCAGACGGTTACTGTTACCTAAAATCTTACTTTCATCATCAACCACAACTGGTTTTCCAAACCCTATAAACTCTGTTGTGTGTTCACCCATTTCCAGACTGGTTTTCCATTCTTCCATATGATTATTACCATGAGTCCTATTGACGAGTCCATATATGACTGGTTTCCATTCTTCCATCCATATGATTATTACCGTGAGTCCTATAGAGGAATCCGTGTATGACTGGTTTCCGTTCTTCCATCCATATGATTATTACCGTGAGTCATATAGAGGACTCCGTGTATGACTGGTTTCCATTCTTCCATCCATATGATTATTACCCTTAGTCCTATAGAGGACTCCGTGTATGAAGAGGCTCTTAACAGAAAAAGGTTAGAACTTAAATCGGACTTCGTATGATAAAACCAAGTGCTTCTGAAAAGATGAAAAACGATATATTTTCCGCAATTTGATTGTCAGTTAGACATATGAAACGACCTGACATAGTGATCAACAAGTGAGGCTTATTGTCTGATTAACCATGATTCGGCTGGGGTTCAAACCGGCGACCTCCGGAATCCGAGGCGAACGCTCTAACCACTGGGCTACTGGAGCGGTCCCGACCGAATTTGAACCCCGGTCTTTTGAATGAGTACAGACAGAAATCTGGATAAAAAAACAGACGAATTTCAACAGCTGCCTATCAATATTTAATACATAAAAAGGAGAGAATGGAAAGGAAAATAAAAAAATAATCCAAAAGTATAAAAATTGGACGACCATATAATTATATTCAGTCATCAGACGGTCAGTAGCATTCATTACTATACTGAAACAAACATTGCAATATACTTTTATGTGTCACACGAATCCATGCCTTTTCGTTTCCTGGTTATACTTCTAAAAGATAGTGTCAGTTAAACCCGTGTCTGAAGCTTCAATCTTCATTAAAAATAAAGCGCGCGTGACCTTTGTCGGTAAGCTTTAGTCTATGCGAAAGTGGATGAAGCTGGGCTTACTTGCCACGCCAACGCTATGGTACAATGGTAAGACGTTTAACATAACTACCCGGATGAAAACTAATCAGGCCAACGCTTTGGTATAATGGCATAGGATTTAACGTAACTACCCAGATGAAAGATTGCCCTACTAACCAGGACAAAAAGATGGTACAGTGGTATGACGTTTAACGTAACTACCCGGATGAAAGCTTGCATTACTAACAAGGCCAGCGCTATGAGGGCGCTCACCAGTTATTATGTACTTTTGAGGGAGTGACGTAGGTAAGGTGAAGTTGTTTGCATTTGAAACATGCACAGTGGAAAGAATGTTGGCATACCTCTACGCTACTTTGATGTAATGCGGCTGACATTTTGTTGGGTATTGTAATTTTGGAATTGAGCACGATCTAAGCACACTGCTAACTAAAATGACTGCTCCCTTGTGCTAAAAAAGTCAGCCTGAATTAGTCTAATGTACACTATCCGTAGCTGCTATTAAAATAGGGACAATGTATTTTGCCCGACTAGACAATATAAGATTGTGAGAGTGCAATGAATGAATTACCAAATATGTAAAACGTTTAAAAAGTTATCAGTTCTTTTTTTTATATACAATATACCTCTGACGTTCAGGAAGTGAAAATGACTAGGTGGAGCTAGCACTTTTTTGAAAGGTGCACATCTGGAGTAAGGCCAAGCTGTATACTCTATAACCCATATTACACCATCAATCATACACCAACATAAATGGAATGAAAGGTTCTTTGAAATGTACCTAAGATAAACAATGTCTGTTTTTTAAATAACCAATATAACCAGTAAGGAAAGCCGGGGAAATTCGTTTTCTTTAAAACTCTGACTTATGCAAAAAATGAAACTGTAGAGCGCCACTTATGGTACAATGGCATATCGTTTAACGTAATTACCTGGATGAAAGCTTGCTTAATTAACCAGGACAACTCTATGGTACAATGGTATGACGTTGAAAGTAACTACCCGGATGAAAGCTTGCTTAATTAACCAGGCCAACGTTATGGTACAATGGCATGACGTTTTACGTAACTACCCGGATGAAAGTTTGCCGTACTAACCAGGTCAACGCTACGGTACGATAGCGTGGCGTTTAACGTAATTACCAGGATTTAAAATATATAAAAACATTCACAATATAGCAGTAAAAAAAATCTCCCATTAATTCTCTAAAATGGAAAATGAATTTATTGTATTAATAAGACGAAACATATACGAATCAATCTGTTTCTAATATTTTGTCAGCTAAAAGATTGTGTCAGTTAAACCCGTGCCGAATACAGCCTAAAGAGACCGCTGCTCTCGCAAAGAAAACATTGTCTTTCAACTTAAATACGTTCTACCGGATATAATGAATAAGATTGCACACACACACACACACACACACACACAGAGTTTTGCAAACATGATACAGCCACGTAATAGGGCACCACTTGACCAGCAAAGTAGATTGAGTATCGTTTATCAAATCAATAGTAACCTTGTTGCTAAACCTCTCCAAAACTTATATAACACCAAGAAAGGTACGATCCCACAAATACCATAAACATTCACTCCAAGGCAGCGTCGTGCCTGCTGACATAGTTAACTGGGTACATTTAATACCATAAACATTCACCCCAAGGCAGCGTTGTGCCTGCTGACATAGCTAACTGGGTACATTTAATACCATAAACATTCACCCCAAGGCAGCGTTGTGCCTGCTGACACAGTTAACTGGGTACATTTAATACCACAAACATTCACCCCAAGGCAGCGTTGTGCCTGCTGACATAGTTAACTGGGTACATTTAATACCATAAACATTCACCCCAAGGCAGCGTTGTGCCTGCTGACATAGTTAACTGGGTACATTTAATACCATAAACATTCACCCCAAGGTAGCGTTGTGCCTGCTGACATAGCTAACTGGGTACATTTAATACCATAAACATTCACCCCAAGGCAGCGTTGTGCCTGCTGACATAGCTAACTGGGTACATTTAATACCATAAACATTCACCCCAAGGCAGCGTTGTGCCTGCTGATATAGTTAACTGGGTACATTTAATAATGTAGTCAGGCACATCAGGTTTAAGTAATCCATTCATACTTTACTTATCTATTTATCTATTTATTTTTTATGACAATATGCCAAGCGAACATAGCACCAATATTGTCAAGAAGAACATTTATTTAACAATCATTTTTGCAGAATTTTCTGAACTTTTTCCCGCCGAAATAAACGTCAAGTTGCACCACTTCAACACTCGATAAAATGGGCCATACATTGGTCCTAGGGTCAGTATTGTCTGAATATCTGAATTTTTGGGGTTTTTGTTTGTTTGTTTCATGTCAAGTAAGTTATTTTGATATTGAGTGGGGTTCTGACGTTGTAATCCAGGGGCTAAGTACCTTGCGTGTATCGATGGACCAAGTTCGCAATATCACTTACACAAATGAATTTGTGTTTGCAAGAGCAGACAATGTATACATGATGACATGCTGGAATCTAAGTAATTTCCATGTTAAGACCCTAGGTACGTATACTGGAGATATTGAACCGAATAATCGTCTAAAATTTCACGGAAAGATGGCGTAATGGACTGATGGACGGTACGAGTAAACACAAAATCTACAGACGCTCAAATAAACCGAAGGCTATTGGAACTACAATTTGTACTGTTAATAATAATAATAATAATGACAGTCAATAATAACAACATCAACATAAAGAAGAATAATGTCTTTCCTTTAAGAGTAGAGCTAAATTTGTTACTTAGAAAGTAATCTACACGAAGGTTTACAGAAGATAAATTATGAACGGCTCGAATCAATGTATCGTGACAAATACATATCCATGCCTGTAAGATCGTTTACAAACCAATTTACGTCTGCGCATTGTTAAAGGTCCCTTAGTTATGCTGGCTACAAGCAACGTCCATTACATAAAATTGAAACAATTGAGAGTACCAATAACAAAGTTATAAAAAAAAGAATATCCTTCCCCCCAAAAAAAAACATATTTTAGAAGAATCGAAACTCCCGTAATATATAGAAGAAATGAAACTAGTAATGATAAACCTACAGTAAGAAATGGAACACGAAAAGACATCTGCCAGAAAATAAGAAAAACGTAAGACATATGTATCAGACGGAAACCCATCCGAATAATTTATACGTCTATAAGACAGCTTTCATACTATATACACAATATGTTGAATAGTTTTTCAGCTGTAATGATTAAAATAAACTGCTATTGTGAACTTTGATAATTGGTTAAACAGGACTGCAGATCTATCTAGATTGAAGCTGGAAATGTAATGCCTTTTAAAGGACCAGTCATGTCCCAAACCTGGACAGGTAAGGCCTTTACAACGAACTAAAAATGTGTCAAAACTGGACAGGTCAGGTCTTTACAAAGACAAGTGCGTATTTACACGTTATTCACGTATTAAATACTAATGAATTATCACATAGGGTTGCTGAGTTATGCTGGGCTAAACAAAACTGAACAACTTTACAACTTTAGGGCGCCTGCATCTGAATGCAAGTAAAAGATGCCACAGTGAGACCCCACCCCCACCCCCATTCTGTACTATACAAGTACTCCCTTCTGTACCACACAATGAGAATTCCCTTCTGTACAACACAATGAGAATTCCCTTCTGTACAACACAATGAGACTTCCCTTCTGTACAACACAATGAGAATTCCCTTCTGTACGACACAATGAGAATTCCCTTCTGTACAACACACTTAGACCTCTCTACACAATCCAGTCTCAGCTAGGCATGTGTCTTCTTAAATAAAATCTACATTGCAGGGTTAGTAGCAAGATTACAACTGCATTTAACATAAAACACTGTACAAACTCGTTAAAATAAAAGGATGTCCTAATGACAATGAAAAGTAGTTTTCCCTCATACGGACACAATCTCTTACTCTTTCCTTTATGGTTCTACCACTATCAACAATACCGAGATGATGCGTTGTTTAAAATACTGAGATTGTTTCATTGTCTGGTATCTGTTCTAATGCTTTAGGCAATATGGGAAATATTCTGAATGGAAACAAAATGCTTTTCTTTGGAGATTAATCATTGTATCCCTGATATACGATGCTGTACCCAAACAGTATTTCCGGTACGTAAGACGATGTGGATCAATCCGTTTCTTGAAGGTGTTAAGAGGTCTGATGGATAACACTTATGCAAAATAAAGTTGATATTTTATAGGTAATTTTCGTTTAAGACGTACGATGACAATATGATATGTGTCACTTATTTTGCTGCAACAAAAGTTTATTTTTTCATGTACTGCTTCATAACAATATTCCCTAATTATTAACTTTATCTAAATCGTCACATGGCGTCACCACCTGAAGTAAATATGAAATTTTAATAGCAGTTATTAATAGCCTTTATGTTATTCGGATATAACTTGCACATTAATTTGAACACAAAAATATTTAGTTGCCTTTTTCCCACTGTATTTTAGCATTTTATAAATGGATTTACTTATGTACAAGTTATACATGGATTTACTTATGTACAAGTTATACATACCTATGTATGTATGTATGTATGTATGTATGCATGTATGTATGTATGTATGTATGTATGTCTGTCTGTCTGTCTGTCTGTGTGTGTGTATGTATGTATGTATGTATGTATGATATAATTAAGTACTTCTTTCGAATGTCTTTTGATATAAAAAGAAAGAAGGACACTCATACTTGACATTAGCTTGGTCGGTTCCATAATATTTGTTTTCTTACCTCAAGATCCACCAGTTCCTTGGTATATTTGTTCCGGATTTCCACGAGCTGCGTCTCCCTGATCCGTGTCCTCCTCAGCGGTGCGGGTCTAGTTCTACTGTTCCGAATGTTTTTATTTTTATTAAATTGCCCATCCTTCTTATCAAACACCCTGTAACCCAGTCTTGTATTTGACTCCACATCAGCTTGACGTATATGATGCATTGATAAATCTATTGACAATTAACCAGAAATACGAAGAACCAGAGCAAAAAACACAGAGGCAAATAGTAACATGCACTTTTACATGTTCATGACTTCACGCCATTTCCTTCGTGAAATAATTTAGTTTGCCTCACCAGGGGTATACATTTTTCCAGTTCATCTAAAAATACGTTGTCGTAGATATGAACACAAACAGTGTAATTCCCACAAGAGATCTTCACAGTAATTGAGCATAGCGTCTAAAGGGCGATCGACCTAACCCTTTAAGGGAATTAATTCAGTACAAAGACATGCACACTTTCGAAAATCGTTGAAATAAAATTAGGTGCAGCTAGTACTGCATTCAATGCATCAATATATACATATTCAGCAATGTATCTCACCTCCTGCGTATGGTAATAAGAAATATTGTTTCATTTAGAAGACAACATGGTGTACTGGGCCACAAAAGTGAATTTATGTTCACCATCGTAAAAATGCATTTAGCGCTGAGGGAAATCAGTGATCACGATGCAAGATGAGTTACTCTTTCTACAGCGTTTTTATGGATGGATTTCAGCACGTGTCATTCATATGATCTCCACCATCTTAACGTTATCTGAAAACGCTTCAAAGCGTATCCACGAAAATCAACGTTAAGTGAAAGCTTATCGCCGAATTCCGCATTACGAGAAAGCTTTTCCGTTTCAGTGAGTTTACAGCTATGATTACATTTACAGGTACACGTTTACAACTAGAAAACTGATTAAAACACAATCTGCACATGCTCAGATTCATTGGTTGAGACATTCATAGTGTGACTGACCATTGGCTATTGATCCAAGGTCGGCGGAAAAGTTTGCTTTATCTGTACGATGAGCATATTGCCTGAATAGAGTCCTTACAAACTCAAGTCATGTTGAAGTAACATATTTAGAAACGGTCATTTTATTAAAAGAAAACTCGTCTACATTCACTGCAAGTTACGTGCGTCTATATTGAACGCGCGATTTGCCGAATGTGACGATTGGATCTAAAAGATGTCATGCGCAGTTAATCCTCTTTATTTCCTTTCAGACAAACTGTGGATATAAGGTAACAGCTCAGTCTGGCCCTTTGTAATTTTGCAACCACGACTGGTTACAGTTTGTTAGTGTATAAGTTATTGAAATATTTGTGTTTTGAAAGATAGATAAAAAACCAGTGTAAACACATGAATAGCACAAAGATAAATCTTCACCATGGAATACGTTCTAATTTAATATTCCATCATACATTCACGGTGAACATGTAAATATTTTTAAATTCTTCCGCTTAATGCATACGAATAGAAAATAACATTTTCTTCTTTATTTTTGTCAGCTGTGGAAAATATATTCATTCCGTAATCATTGTAATGAAATGGTACACATTTGCAATACTGAGTATTTTCAGGGTCCACAGCGCGGAAATTGAAAGCCGACGCGATTTACTCGAACTTTTAATATAACTGTTCAATTGATCTTTAGGGTTCCCTTAATATCACTCAACAAATGCTTCACGCAGTGTTGATAAAATACAAAGAGCACCAGAAACAGAAAGTTGAATTCTTTTCTGCAAAACGCAGTTCTTCAAATGCAACGAAACGACGCTGATACTGTCTTTGTGAAATCCTGACTGAATCCTGATTGGATTTATAAGGCTAAGTGATATACAAATCTCCAAACGCCTGATAACCGAGGACAGAAACGACTGAAGAAAATCTTGTCAAAATTGAAGACTGGAATGGTTTACCTGTATGACTAATGATACGTCCGAAGACAGTTCCCATCAATAGAGACGTACTTGGTTCTTAATATTATTATCTGGTCACGCATAATTCAAAACAATCTTTTCCTTGTTCTGCATTTTCATTTCCACGGAGAGTGAGACAAATACTGGTGCTAACAGGTAAAATCGAGCGACTGGCAGAAATCAGACAATTCTCCTCTTTAATCCTAATGTATTATAATGAAGCGCTTCTCGATACGGATTTCAATGTAGCAATTATCGTGACATCCAATCAGAAGCACTACATACAACTTCTGCTCTCCTGTTAACTTCCGTTGAATGTCGATCACTAATACTGATGTGTCAACACTGACTAGTCACACGTGACAGACAAATCTTATCCAAGCCCTTAATATCTATTCACACCAGGTAGTTACATATGCTTTTCATGTATTCTATTTGACAGCGAAACTCTTATCAAGATAGCTTTTACATACTGGAAGATTAAATTGATATTGTCTTAATAAGAAAGGTTTTTCGTGTAAATAAAATTGATACATGGATTCAACATTTTAACATAGATGTGCGAAATTATCTTTCGAGAGTGAATTTATGTTTCAGAGCGTGTTTTCTTTATGCCATTCTTCATTCTCTGAATCTATCTATCTATCTATCTATCTGTCTGTCTATGTCTGCCTGCCTGCCTGCATTCATGTATATGCATGCATGCATATGCATGCATGCATGCCTATCTGTCTCTCTGTCTGTCTGTATGTATGTATGTATGTATGTATGTATGTATGTATTTATGTATGTATGTATGTATGTATGTATGTATGTATGTATGTATGTATGTATGTATGTATGTATGTATGTGTTAAATCTTCTTGAAGGCTTGTACACTTATGTGCTTATGTGTCAGATACATAAATGTTTACCACTGACTGGTAATACAATATCTTAATAGACAGACCAGGCCTATAAAATTGAATTTCTTTGCACGTGTCCTCAGAGTGAAGCGATACGTTTTATCTGATTTCATTCGGCCTACGCCCTGACACAGGTTCCACGTCCGATCTCTAGAAGACAGATCATCTATTGAATAATGGCACCTGATGAGATTTGTCATGGGTGCAGAACGATATATAAAAGTGCTTATATATGTTCATGGCGATTATTGGATTTAAATAAATAAATAAAGCATTGCCAGAAAAAGGTATTTAGTTTATTTATTTTTTTTGTGTTGCGAAGTTTGACAAGCAATAAGGTGGTAAACTTGCGTGGCGTGTCTAAAGTGATTGTCGTTATTTAGTTAATCCTACTAAAGCGTGTATTGTTTGACTGGCAGACAATAAAAAATATACATATATAACTTTATCATCCTGGCAAAATTGTGTATTTAAAGCAGGACGACAAATCGGTTTAATTCATATTCTACGTCTATGCGATAATACATTTTCAATATTTATTTTATACTGTTTCTGTTACTACCTACAATAAAGCAAAGAAAATTGGACAAAAAAATGTAAAGTGCTTTTAATGAAGTAAGGTTCTCCAAATACATAAAAACGATATAATTCAGTTTTTATGCATCATTGAAGTATAGTGAGTTTTGTGGTTAGCTACAAAATTAAACCACCTGTACGAACAAAAATTGACTTCTGATTTGTAACTACATTTATCGACTTCTAATTAATAAATACCAGGTATGACAGCAATACATGCAGTCAGGTCTTCTTAGTAAATACTGGGGATGATGTTCATACACTTTTTTTAAACCGGCAGTTAGTACATACCGGGTATGAGACTAACACATTTGTTGACCTCGGATTAGTAAATACCAGGGATGACGTCGATACATGTATCGAATTCTCAATAATGAATACATTTCATGATGTCCAGTCAAATATTGTCTCCGACATTAGTAAATATTGCATTGAAGGTCAACTATATGAGTCATGCTTTTAATGGATTTGTTGAGAAAGTTTTCAATCCGCAAATAAAGTAAGAGAAATATTTATAATGAGGACTGGTATAATAATAATGCAATTACTTGTCTTTGTACACATTGGACTTTCAAAATGGTTAGAGGAAAACAATTATACCGTAGTTATCTGTATAGAGAGTTTCAAAATGTTTAGAGGAAAACAATTACACCGTAGTTATCTGTATAGAAAGTTTTATGTATGTATGTATGTATGTATGTATGCATGCATGTATGTATGTATGTATGTATGTATGTATGTATGTATGTATGTATGTATGTATGTATGTATGTATGTACGCGTATGTATGTACGTACGCGTATGTATGTATGTATGTATGTATGTATGTATGTATGTATGTATGTACGCTTGGCGCTCAGCATTAAGAGGTTAGTGTTAGGACTGGTCGGCCTGGTGTCAGGATAATGTGACTGGGTGGGACATGATGCTGCATGTCTGCTGCATGATGCCTCAGTGCTAGACATCAAAATAAGCTGTTACACTGCAAACATCGTAGCGATATGACTGAAAAATTGTTAAAGCTACGTTAAAAATCTACGTTAAAAATCTAAATTCATACACACTAGTATGTATGCATGTATGTATGTATGTATGTATGTATGTATGTATGTATGTATGTATGTACGTGTGCTGTGTGCGTGCTTGCGTGCGCTTAGGTGTTTGTGTGTGTTTCTTTCCATAATCCTTAAAGGCTTGGTGCATCCAGTGTATGCACTTTGTGTATGCGGCGTATGCGCGTTGTGTATATGGTGACATAAAGTGGAAGCCGTTACAGATTAATCAGTAACGGACAACTCCTATATGTATTGTGTGTGCTTTGCTAGATATTTACGTACACAGTTACTTTGATACTTTAGTGGTTTTGGGTTTTGGCGTTGACTGATTTATTTTCGACAATGAATCCCATAAAAAATTAAAACAAGTTTTCGTATAATAAGGATTCACAAAAATACATTTAATCCTTTTCGTGTTATGTGATGCCTAAGCCATGAATTTTCTTGAAGGTTTTGCATGAGTACCTTATCATATTGAGTAAGCTTGTCAGTAGCTTCTCGTGGGTCGGTGGTTCTTTCCGGGGGTTTTCCCGGGTTCTTCCTCCACCATTAATACTGGCCGCCACGTATAGCCTATCGTGTGCTGAAAAATGGCGTTAAACCCTACAACAACAACATTATCGTATACGATGGTGTTAACTGAGACAAGTACGAAAATCTCGCGAGACCTACTTATTTTATACCTCTGCCTAAAACTCGCGCTACATCTTACTTAAGGATGATTGTTTATGTAACTGACAAAATCTCGTGAGACATACCTCATGTAAGTACGTTTGTTTGCAAGCTATATATAGGGTAACTGCACGAGCTCAGTTGTTTTGAATAAATAAGGAGTTGTAAACAACAATGATATTTTGCAATAATACAAACCTTTAAGAACAGATTAAGTTATCTATGTGCACCTTAAAAAGTCAGGGGTATTAGAATATGACTGTATATGACGCATATGCCAGACTGTGACTGTATTTGACAAATGTTTCAGACTGTGACTGTATTTGTCATAGGTTTCAGACTGTGTATTTTTCAGAGGTTCAGACTGTGACAGCATTTGCCAGAGGTTTACGACTGTGATAGCATTTGTCAGATGTTTCAGACTGTGACTGTATTCGTGAGAGTTTCAGACTGTATTTTTTGGAGGTTCAGACTGTGGCTGTAATTGTCAGAATTATCAGACTGACATTATTTGTTAGAGTTATCAGAACGTGGTTGTATTTTTGGACGTTTCAGACTGAATGTATTTGATAAAGGTTTCAGAATGTGATTATACGTGTCAGAGGTTTCATACTATGAATGTATGTTTAAACTTATTTGTACGATAACTCGTTTAAGACTATTGCAAGAAATGAACATGACAGAAAGATCGATACGTATTCATTAAGTAATATATTAACAGCAAAATCTTACTGGCCTGAAATAATAACATTTATGACTTTTCTGCTATTCAAGATTTCAAAGATATTTGAAAAATTTGAAAAATTAGTTCTATGGATTATTTTTTAAAAAATTTGTTTTATATTGATTGAAACACATTCTTTGGAAATTGATTAACAAGGATAATAAAAGTCCAAAACATCAAAGTCACGTACAAGATATAAATTACAAGGTAGAATTTTCCTTATTGCTATAATCCTAAATTTTGTATCGAGTCGTTTTATGTTCTTTGTTTAATGGGTCACTATTAACTATCCTTATCTCGTGCCAATTTCTCTATTTAGAATCCGATCAATACCAGCCCTTGCTAACTTTCGTTATAAATGTGTGTGTTGGTGTATATACAATCTAAAAACGAAAAGTGAAATAAATATTATTTTATTGAAATGATAGTTGGAAAAGAGATAAATATTTCTACTGAGTTTGAAAACTCAAATTAATGTTCCTATTGGATCGAATTACACGATTACGATCTTCCTATATGTCACGATTTTCATGAAATAATTAACAATATATCTTTTTCTACATTTCCCTCCAAAAGGCTTTCTTTTTGTTATCTTTCACTTGTGTTTTTTATGTTCTCTCTCTCTCCATCTCTCTCACACACTCACACACGCACACACTCACAGAGAAGGTTTATTTTACCATCGACATTCTACGTGTGTGACCTAACCATGATGTTTTCAATGAAAATGGCATCGAAAAATAATTTGTAAAGGAGTTTTGAAGGAATATTTATTAACTGTATATACTGAAGTAGATATCATTTATAAAAATCATACAAAACACATGGGTATATCACAGACTTATGGATGGCACACTGTTCAGCTATCGTATTTAAAGATGGCAGCTGTAGACTCTTCCGGCTACGATGTGAGGGATAATGGCTTACAAAATCTTCAAGGACACGTTCCAAAAAAAAGAACATTAATTAATCCTGACAGCTTAACAAGAAAGACTTAATTTTATATGCCTATATTTCCTGATGTCCAACCGGCTAAATGCAAATAAAAGCATCATACACTTGTATGCAGTTGCTTGCTGATGACCAATGGGCTAAATGCAAATAAAAAGCATCATAAACAAGTATGCAGTTGCTTGCTGTTGACCAATCGGCTATATGCAAATAAAAAACATTATCCACTTGTATGTATATGCTTGCTGATGGCCAATCGGCTAAATGCAAAAGGTAAAATCATACACTTGTATGCATATACGTGTTGATGGCCAATCGGTTAATTGCAAATAAAAGTCATCATAGGCTTGTATGCATATATGTGCTGATGTCCAATCGGTTAAATGCAACTAAAAATTATCATACACTTGTATGCATATACGTGTTGATGGCCAATCGGTTAATTGCAAATAAAAGTCATCATACACTTGTATGCATATATGTGCTGATGTCCAATCGGTTAAATGCAACTAAAAATTATCATACACTTGTATGCATATACGTGTTGATGGCCAATCGGTTAATTGCAAATAAAAGTCATCATACACTTGTATGCATATATGTGCTGATGTCCAATCGGTTAAATGCAACTAAAAATTATCATACATTTGTATGCATATACGTGTTGATGGCCAATCGGTTAATTGCAAACAAAAGTCATCATACACTTATATGCATATATGTGCTGATGTCCAATCGGTTAAACGCAACTAAAAATTATCATACACTTGTATGCATATACGTGTTGATGGCCAATCGGTTAATTGCAAATAAAAGTCATCATACACTTGTATGCATATATGTGCTGATGTCCAATCGGTTAAATGCAACTAAAAATTATCATACATTTGTATGCATATAAGTGTTGATGGCCAATCGGTTAATTGCAAATAAAAGTCATCATACACTTGTATGCATATATGTGCTGATGTCCAATCGGTTAAATGCAACTAAAAATTATCATACACTTGTATGCATATACGTGTTGATGGCCAATCGGTTAATTGCAAATAAAAGTCATCATAGGCTTGTATGCATATATGTGCTGATGGCCAATCGGCTAAATGCAAAAGGTAAAATCATACACTTGTATGCATATACGTGTTGATGGCCAATCGGTTAATTGCAAATAAAAGTCATCATACACTTGTATGCATATATGTGCTGATGGCCAATCGGCTAAAAGCAAAAGGTAAAATCATACACTTGTATGCATATACGTGTTGATGGCCAATCGGTTAATTGCAAATAAAAGTCATCATACACTTGTATGCATATATGTGCTGATGGCCAATCGGCTAAAAGCAAAAGGTAAAATCATACACTTGTATGCATATACGTGTTGATGGCCAATCGGTTAATTGCAAATAAAAGTCATCATACACTTGTATGCATATATGTGCTGATGTCCAATCGGTTAAATGCAACTAAAAATTATCATACATTTGTATGCATATACGTGTTGATGGCCAATCGGTTAATTGCAAATAAAAGTCACCATAGGCTTGTATGCATATATGTGCTGATGTCCAATCGGTTAAATGCAACTAAAAATTATCATACACTTGTATGCATATATGTGCTGATGTCCAATCGGTTAAATGCAACTGAAAATTATCATACACTTGTATGCATATACGTGTTGATGGCCAATCGGTTAATTGCAAATAAAAGTCATCATACACTTGTATGCATATATGTGCTGATGTCCAATCGGTTAAATGCAACTAAAAATTATCATACATTTGTATGCATATGGTTGCTGTTGGTCAATCGGTTAATTGCAAATGAAAGTCATCAAACACTTGTATGCATATATGTGCTGATGTCCAATCGGTTAAATGTAACTAAAAATTATCATACATTTGTATGCATATGGTTGCTGTTGGTCAATTGGTTAAATGCAAATAAAAATCATCATACACTTGTATGCATATACGTGTTGATGGCCAATCGGTTAAATGCAAACAAAAAGCATCATACACTTGTATGCAGTTGCTTGCTGATGGCCAATCGGTTAAATGCAAACAAAAATCATCATACACTTGTATGCAGTTGCTTGCTGATGGCCAATCGGTTAAATGCAAACAAAAATCATCATACACTTGTATGCATATACGTGTTGATGGCCAATCGGTTAAATGCAAACAAAAAGCATCATACACTTGTATGCAGTTGCTTGCTGATGGCCAATCGGTTAAATGCAAACAAAAAGCATCATACACTTGTATGCAGTTGCTTGCTGATGGCCAATCGGTTAAATGCAAACAAAAATCATCATACACTTGTATGCATATACGTGTTGATGGCCAATCGGCTAAATGCAAATAAAGATCCTAAAAGTCTTAATTGTCTAAGTTAAAGTTTTTCTTATTAACACCTTTCTTTTGTCTTTTTGCTCATCATTTGTTAGCAAATTAATATATTCTATGAAGTAACGTCCCCCTGGGTCCTATTTGAGAAAACACGTCATTCTGTAATTATAGCGTAGGAATGATTAGATCAACGAAGCCGACAAAGCTGATAATTATAATGACATAAATGTTACTGATAATTATAGTTACAAATAACCATGTCTAAAAAAGCGAACATTTGCTGGGTTTAGAGTGATACTTTTAAAAACCGTGACAAATAAGTTGCATATTTGCAACTTTGTTGACGTACGTCATCACTGTCAGTTTTTCAACCCTCCAACAAAGGTTTTACAATTCTATTTTGACATGATTTCTTTAGCGCAGGGTATTATCGTGTTAAACTTGACTCATATTAACACAAAGAGTAATTTCAATGGCATGTGAATATTAACACATGTACACTTTATCTTAAAACTAGGCAGACCATAGTTCTTCTTGACAAAGTCTTGTCCAACTTCATTTTACACATCTTCCGTTTATCCAGCTTTCGTTTATCTCACATCCGTTTATCCAGTGATTAATTTGCGCAGTTAAAGGCAAGACAAGAGAAAGAAAAACGAGTGTGTTTTCCTGGTTATTAAAATGTAAGGACCGAAATGTCATTATAAATATATAAGTGCTATTAATGAGATAAAATTTTATTGCAAACATAAACCGCTTTTTTTTTCTTTCGGTACTGTATATTGCCATAAAACATAGCTACAAGTTCATGCGCCATTTACATGTAATTAAAATGACGTAAATAAAAATCAATTAGCCATTGGATTCAGATACAATTTATAATGTCACGTACGAAACAATCCACACCTTCCTGATGTGATAACAAATAATTTACATAATCAATATCTCATTGATTGTTACCCTTATATTTTGGAAAACTCGAATATCCTTGTAATGGTAAGGCACTGAAAATGCAAAAATGATATTTCTCAATAATAGTGGAGACGGAAGACAGAAATAGCTCGAAATGATTCAATTATTTAGAACTGAAGACTAAACAATTACTACCTTTGTGACTACATTTTCCTATCTACTGATTCCAAGACATTGGCTACATTTTCCTATCTAATGATTCCGAGACATAAATTGCAGAGACTGCTCAGTTCAATCAGCTGTCATATTATTAAATCAACCGTTCTTCACATAAGTACAGTTCAGTTGATTAGTGTTTTGGAGAGCTTGAGATTAAAGCTATCAGTGATATGAGATGGACAATCATGTCAGTCTGATCATATGAGAACGACGTTGATGTCAGACTGATCATATCAGACAGTGTGTGTGTGTGTGTGTGTGTGTGTGTGTGACTTGGATTTTTAACGTAGCTTGAACAATTTTTCAATCACAACGATACGATGTCTGCAGTGTGGCAGTTTATAGTGATGTCTGGCACTGGGGCATCATGCCGCTGACCTCAACAAATGAAAGGTGCAACGTCTGTCAAAATTAAAGAAATTATTCGTTTTTCTTTCTATCTAAATAACTTCCACTGAAATAAAAACTATGTGATAAAAGAATATCAAATGGGTAATGATTTAATATTAGATTTAAGAAACTCATTGAATAATGTCCAGTTTTCGCTCGCCAAGGGTCGCCAAAGCTGGACATTGGTCAACTCATTTTAATGTTCAAGCTGGACAGGTGAATATTTGGCAAGTTATGCAGCATACAGGTCATTCAGAATCATGTCCGTGTGGAAGCGGGACAGGTGAATCTTTTAGGCTCATGTGCTTGTTAAGGCTTGACAGGTGAATAGTTTAGGCTCATGTGCTTGTTAAAGCTTGACAGGTGAGGATTTTAGGTTCATGTGCTTGTTAAGGCTTGACAGGTGAAGATTTTAGGCTCATGTGCTTGCTAAAGCTTGACAGGTGATTTGTTTAGGCTCATTTGCTTGTTAAGGCTTGACAGGTGAATTGTTTAGGCTCATGTGCTTGTTAAAGCTTGACAGGTGAATTGTTTAGGCTCATTTGCTTGTTAAGGCTTGACAGGTGAATTGTTTAGGCTCATGTGCTTGTTAAGGCTTGACAGGTGAATTGTTCAGGCTCATGTGCTTGTTAAGGTTTGACAGGTGAAGATTTTAGGCTCATGTGCTTGTTAAGGCTTGACAGGTGAATTGTTTAGGCTCATGTGCTTGTTAAGGCTTGACAGGTGAATATTTTAGGCTCATGTGCTTGTTAAGGCTTGACAGGTGAATTGTTTAGGCTCATGTGCTTGTTAAGGCTTGACAGGTGAATATTTTAGGTTCATGTGCTTGTTAAGGCTTGACAGGTGAATTGTTTAGGTTCATGTGCTTGTTAAGGCTTGAGAGGTGAATATTGTAGACTCACGTGCTTTTAAAGCTTGACAGGTGAATATTTTAGGTTCATTTGCTTGTTAAGGCTTGACAGGTGAAATGTTTAGGCTCGTGTGCTTGTTAAGGCATGACAGGTGAATATTTTAGGCTCATTTGCTTGTTCAGACTGGAAAGGTAGGCAATTTCGCAAGTTATCTAGAATACACATCTTTTAGGCTCATTTTCTTGTTAAGGCTGGACAGGTACTTTCCAAAGTTCTGTATCACTGAAACTGGACATTCAAGTTAAATAGCATTCACATCTATTAAACATTATTGTACGTCTCTGTTTTGAAGTAAATCTCTCATACCTCTAGACTAAAATTATTGCCGAAATTCCCCGGATGTAGATAATGTGAATTTAATTCCACCAGGCATCCAGTTGCATATGAATACTTTTTGAGATATCTGAATTTAACGCGCGCGCGTGTGTGTGTGTGTGTGTGTGTGTGTGATTTGGATTTGGATTTTTAAGGTAGCTTAAAACATAATCAGTCATTTCGCTGCGATGTCTGCAGTGTGGTAGTTTATAGAGATGTCTAGCACTGGGGTATCATGCCGCAGACATGTAGCATGATGTCCCACCCAGTCAAATTATCCTGACATCAGGCCGACCAGTCCTAACACTAACCTCATAATGCTTAGTACCTAGCGAAGCAGCTGTTAGTATCATTTTAATAAATCTTTGGTACTACTCGGTCAGGGTTAGAACCCACGGCCTCCCGTATCCGAGGCGGACGCTCTAACCACCAGGCCACCAGAGCGGTGAATTCAACGTAGATTAATACAACATGGACATGTAAATAGTCATCACAGCTTAAAAGCCATATTGAATAGTAATAAACGTGTTTCTGCACCGATGTAAGTTTGATGTCTCCTTATCCAATCAAAACTACTGCAACAAGATGCCCGCATGCCCGGCCTACTTGAGAAACATCTCGAATGGCCCGTCCTACTTGGGAACCATCTCGAATGGCCCGTCCTACTTGGGAACCATCTCGAATGACCCGGCCTACTTGGGAACCATCTCGAATGGCCCGGCCTACTTGGGAACCATCTCGAATGGCCCGGCCTAAACAAATATAAGGCGAAAATTAAAGACTGAAATTATGTATCGGTTTGTCTTTTCAATCAGTCAGATGTATTTCTTATATGGATTTCTAGTACATTTACATCGTAATGGTGCATTTGCATTGATATGGTATATTTCAATCGTAATGATGCATTTGCATTGATTTAGTATATTTCAATCGTAATGGTGCATTTGCATTGATTTGGTATATTTCAATCGAAATGGCACATTTGTATGAAAATGTATGAAATACCACATGAAATTAATATGCTCCAAACCTTGACACGGAAGAACAAAGCATAAATATGTATTATTCATTCCCGTTGTGGGTCGTCTACAGACGCTTACAAGTGAACGAGGAAATGTCGCTCAGGACAAGCACATGTTTTCGATCTTTGAATAGTCTTGAGTGGTAATAATTACATTGTAGTCTTTTTTCATTATTCAATAGTCTGATATAAAGTTGATACGATAATAAAGTTGATACGATAATTTTAGTATGATTCTCACACTCTGATCAGTATTGCAGTATAATCTGTATGATTCGCACACTCTGATGCGTATTACAGTATTATCCGTGTGATTCGCACACTCTGTTGAGTATTACAGTATAATCCGTATGATTCACACACTCTGATCAGTATTGCAGTATAATGCGTATGAATCGCACACTCTGATCAGTATTGCAGTATAATCCGTATGATTCGCACACTCTGGTCAGTATTGCAGTATAATCCGTATTATTATCACACTCTGATGCGTATTACAGTATTATCCCTATGATTCGCACACTGATAAGTATTACAGTGTTATCCGTATGATTCGCATACTCTGTTGAGTATTACAGTGTTATCCGTATGATTCGCACACTCTGATAAGTATTACAGTGTTATCCGTATGATTCGCACACTCTGTTGAGTATTACAGTGTTATCCGTATGATTCGCACACTCTTTTCAGTATTGCAGTGTTATACGTATGATTCGCATACTCTGATGAGTATTACAGTATTGTCCGTATGATTCGCGCACTCTGATCAGTATTGCAGTATAATCCGTATGATTAGCACACTCCATATGATTCGCACACTCTGATCAGTATTACAGCATAATCCGTATGAATCGCACACTCTGATCAGTATTGCAGTATAATCCGTATGATTCGCATACTCTGGTCAGTATTGCAGTATGATCCGTATGATTCGCACACTCTGATAAGTATTACAGTGTTATCCGTATGATTCGCGCACACTGTTGAGAATTACAGTGTTATACGTATGATTCACACAGTCTGTTCAGTATTACAGTGTTATCCGTATGATTCGCACACTCTTCTCAGTATTGCAGTGTTATACACATGATTCACCCACTCTGATGAATATTACAGTATCATTCGTATGATTCGCACACTCTGATCAGTATTGCAGTATAATCCGTATGATTAGCACACTCTGATGCGTATTACAGTATCGTTTGTATCATTCCTAGTCTCTGACGAGTATTACAATATTATCCGTATAATTCACTCTGTTGAGTATTCCAGTACTGTCTGTGTGATTCGCACGCTCTGAGGAATATTACAGTATTGTCTTTATGATTCACACTCTGATGAGTATAACAGTATTGTCCGTATGATTCGTACACTCTGATAAGTATTACAGTATTATTCATATGATTCGCCCACTCTGATAAGTATTACAGTATTATCCGTATGATTCGCCAACTCTGATGAGTATTACATTATTATCCGTATGATCGCCCACTCTGTTGAATATTACAGTACTGTCCGTATGATTCAAACTCTGATGAGTATTACATTATTATTCGTATAATTCTAACGCTCTGTTGAATATTACAGGATTGTCCTTATGATTAGCTTTCTCTGATGAGTATTACAGTATTGTCCGTATGATTAGCTTACTCTGATGAGTATTGCAGTACTGTCTGAATGATTCACACTCTGATGAGTATTACAATATTGTCTGTATGATTCTCACACTCTGATGAGTATTACAGTATTATCCGGTCGAATCGCACACTCTGATGAGCATTACAGTATTATCCGTATGATTCGCACGCTCTATTGAATATTACAGTATTGTCCGTATGATTAGCTTTCTCTGATGAGTATTACAGTATTTTCCGTATGATTAGCTTACTCTGATGAGTATTACAGTATTGCCTGTATAATTCACACGCCTTGAAGAGTATTACAGTATTATCCGTATGATTCGCACACTCTGATCAGTATTAGAGTGTTGTCCGTATGATTAGCTTACTCTGATGAGTATTACAGTATTTTCCGTATGATTAGCTTACTCTGATGAGTATTACAGTACTGCCTGTATAATTCACACGCCTTGAAGAGTATTACAGTATTATCCGTATGATTCGCACACTCTGATCAGTAATAGAGTGTTGTCCGTATGATTAGCTTACTCTGATGAGTATTACAGTATTGTCTGTATGATTCGCATACTCTGATGAGCATTACAGCATTTCCCGTATGAATCGCACACTCTGATAAGTATTACGGTATTATCCGTATGATTCGCACACTCAGATGAGTATTACAGTATTGTCCGTACGATTCGCACACTCTGACGAGTATTACAGTATTATTCGTATGATTCGCACACTCTGATGAGTATTATAGTATTATCCCTATGATTCGCCCACTCTGATGAGTATTATCCGTATGATTCGAGTATTATCCGTATGATTCGACCACTCCGTATGATTTACCCACTCTGATAAGTATTACAGTATTATCCGTATGATTCGCACACTTTGATGAGTATTGCAATATTGTCTGTATGATTCGCACACTGATGGGCATTAATCAGGATTGAGAGATAAGTCATGCTCAGCAAAACACAAATATTCGACGTAATCTCCTTTTTTAAATTACAAAATTCAGTCTGATTCAAAACTTCATTATTAACATAACCTGCTTGCCAGTATTAGAGAAGAAAAAAAAATTCCATCTTGCAGAAAGAAGCCAAAACCCAGATATAAACACAAATATATGTTACTTCCTAACTGTCGTTGTTATGTGTCATTCAGAAAGCGAATGGCGGATGCTTATTTCCAGAGTGTGATACGGTTTTGTCATTTGGGGTTGTTCAGCAGTTTTGCATCTGTAACATTCTTCATTGCTTCGACTAAGGCAAATGTACATATTTTGTTGCACGAACATTTACAAACATTAGACTCTCATTTATACTCCTCGGTCATGTAGACGTTGAATAGAATACATTCCAGAGTGCCACTAGCGTATATCTCGGGGCCACGTTAATGGATTATCAGTTTTACTAGCATATATTTAGGGGTTACCTTAACGGATTATCATAGTGTTACTCGTGTATATCAAGGAGCCACCTTAATGGATTATCAGTTTTACTAGCGTGTATTTAGGGGTAACCTTAACGGATTATCATAGTGTTAATCGCGTATACCAAGGAGCCACCTTAATGGATTATCAGAGTGACATTAACATACATCTGGTGGCTACATTAATGGATTAGGACTTATTCAGATTAACCTTAGCGTTTGTTCCTGCGGTATCGATGGAAATTACTACCTTCCTCAAGTAACGATTGTTCACATATAGACTATAGTCAATGTAAATACAACTTTAAACGTTGCCTCCTATAGCAGCATTATTCTATGCATAATTGTATCATACGAGATTGATTGATTTGATTGATTGATTGGATTTACGTCGCGTGCGCACAGAAGGGCATGTGCAACGGGTTTATTCCCGGACAGCGGGATGCTAAATGTTCCTTGGTGAAGGACTAAGTGCCACATCCCCCAGGCGTTGATGTGCTCAAGGAGCATTGCTAATTTAGCCGTCAGGTCGTAGGACTATATGTCTCTAACGACCTGAATGAAGGGCTTTCATGAGCGGAAATGGGCCCAACACACACTCATCTTATCAATGAATTGATTTCAGTCCGAATTTTCTGTACTAAGTGTCGTCCCAAGCAGTATGCAACGCCCGTTGCGATTGGTTGAAACGATGACGTCACATCGGGAGACCTAGCTTTAGGCGGGTGGAAATTGTTCAACATCTCCGGCTTTATACGATGTCCGAGAAAGGCAAGGAACTCGGCAAGCCAGCCATGGATATCGTGCACTCCCACGAACGTTAGTCCGTACTTAGTCAGATTTAGTCTAATTGTACTAATGGACAATAAAATATGTCAATATTGAATTAGCTACATGTGCAATTGGGTCAAATCAAAACAAGTTGTAAAATTGTCCTACGTCCTAACAATCGTAAAAATTCTAGTACATAGTGTACGTTGTAGATTCCCTACAAATTTTTAATAACTAATATGTCTGAGCAACATATACAGAGTTTGGTCCCTGTTAGGTCATAAAAGGTTTGAATTTTGAACCGGTGGATTGACGGATCAAGTTAGTGTATATAATAGTTTTATCTAAACGGGACACCGAGCCAAAATGGTTCCCTGGATAAGAGGCAGTATTGGTAGCCTTTAGAAGTGCTTTTTTTAGCAGAAGTTTCCCGATTTTCTTCTGCTTCTTTACATTTCTCCACAGTCCTTTTTCCTCTCAGGTAATTTCGGGGAAATGGTAGCTGTGTAGCGTCAAATTATAGTTAGCTGCTTCTACTAGCTGCTGGACTGGGTAGTTCTTGTAGGCCTCTTGATATACCCTAAAATCAACATAATCACGGGTGAAGGGCTGATTTGTCGGCCTAATTCATTAACACCTGCAATACTCAACAGGTGTGCAGTGACGGTCAGTTTCACGTGTCACTAGGACATCCGTTGCTATGCTCATTCTGAAACGGCAGTATTTACATTCAAGTGGTCCAAGTCATATTCTTAATCAGGTTACGACGTCTGATCTTTTAAAAGTAAGTCACTGTCTAATGAGATGCTACATGCATATATTCGGAAACTGACAATGAGTTTTAGAAGGGTATTAACAATATGGGATCCATTGAGGAAGGGGACACATTGGAATAGACTTGATGATTATTGAGGTAAGATCCATGTTCTATCTTTTGATACAGAACAATCTCATGTGAGCGCAATCGTTTAATAAATAATTTAGTAAACTACGTAAAAGCATCTGTCTTTCTCCTCGTATACACGATTTTCAAAACAAATTTGGCTATTTTTTACTAGATAGAAAAACATTTCCTAAACATGATATGTTTTTTTTGTATGAATGTTCTCACCTTCTTACCTTCTTTTCCAATGCTTCTTTTACATATTCAAGAATATTCAAACTCGTAAACCCCGTCAGTAAAATAACAAGGTTGCATCTTTTGTATATCGCACTGTTGCGAATATCGTAACGTCCGAATTACGCTCCTAGGCCAAACATGTGACGAAAGTTAACCGTTATTCTGTGTCTGAATTGATTATGAAGGTAAGTGGTAGTAAGTATTGCACTTCGTAATAATCCAAGTAGCTCACGCCATCATAATAATAATTTCGGTGTACAGTGTATTGAAATATTTGAGAAATAAGGAAAAGCAACTGGAATGCAAGCAAATCAAAGAAAAGTTTAAATTTAAATTCATCTGAATCCCAGTATGCCCGCTGATGTAAAACGGTGCTTGGACCTAATAGGGACAAATGTTACGATCAATCTGAAACCGTGGAATTTGGCTTCTTTCTACCATAGAATTTAATAGAGTCTGATTAACTTTGTTGAAATGGACTCCATATACTCTTGCATTAAAGTAGTATTTTAGTTACAAAATTACATCTTACTACTAGAATATGTATCCGTTTAAACGATTTTATTTTTAATTCTGATATAGACAGCATATTTCTCCGTTTAAACGACTTAATGTTTAGTTCTGATATGGACAGAACCATTTGCCCGCATGGAGGAGCAAATGATTGATAAAGGACTGCTCCATTCTTTCTTATAAGCGTATTCTTGTAAGACACGAATCAGGAAATCCTGACATTAATTTAAGTTTCATCCATCTCAAAGAATGGATAATTGAGTCTCAAATCTTTGTTGGAATTGATTACATCGTTTAGTTTGATTAAGCGCTCGGTTTTATTGGCTTTCAGCAGGAAGGTGCATTTCCTTCCTTGTTCATGGATTATACTCTTAACTAAGTGCCCCTATAGCACGAATCACGAAATAAAAAAATAAAGCTGCAATCATGCATCCTGCTATGAAACAGAAATGCAGGTAAATGCAGGTGAAATTATGGGGCAAATAAAGTCATTGGCGATTTTTCTTATGTAAACTTAAAGCCAAAACTTAGCTCTGGTAAACAGAGAAAATGCAAAATTTATTTTATATCATTCAAAAATCTCGTGATTCCAAAGTATGAATTTTGACTTCACTATATGAGGAAGGCATCAAGTACACATTCGCTCAATGACGACATCGATCTTGTGATGTCGATTTTTTTTTAATCAAACAAAAACACACTGTGCGGTACTCGTTTTTCAGTGAATAAATTAATTTACCGAATTTGACTTTTGATTATATCTGAATACTATTAAACATACTCGAACTGTAAAATGTCTTCTCCAGAACCGGTTGAATCAAAGAAGAACTGACTACAGGTGAAATACAAATTACACTGGTCTATATACTTTGTTTGGAAGTCGTCTGCTTCAGAGATAAAATGTGATATTTATTATGGGGTTTGATGTGCTGAATTCAGATATGACAATTGAAACAACTTATTGCCTCCTGTTTCCAAGATATTTAAGTTTTTAGATTTTACGTCCATGTATGTTTTGTAGATAGTATAGTTTGAATCATAACTTGTAAACCTAGGCGTTTTCGTGTGTTAATGATTGTTTTACATGATAATATCTCATCTGTCCTGTTTGAGAAACACTTTAAAAACAGAAAAAAAGATTATATAAATAAACTCTATTATGAAACAAACGGCAATATATATATATATATATATATATATATATATATATATATATATATATATATATATATATATATATATATATATATAAGTACATATTTTTGTCGTTATTCAGTGTCTACTCGGCGCGTTTTGGCTTGTGTCTTGTATTCTTTGAATGGAGCACCTATTGTCACTGTCAAGCAATCGTCTGCAAGCATTGATGGGATCCATTTGCCCTGATACTGTTTCTCCATTGTTGCAATGTCCAGGCGAAATCGCTCGCCGTGTTCGTCCCTTACTGCTCCGCAGTTCGGTGGAAAAATAATCTAGAGTACAAAATTTGTATCTTTAGTGACATGTTGTAACCATGGTTTTTGTATGCCTTGAGGAGGTTTTCCACCAGATTCTCGTACTTGTCTCCTTTGTTGTTTCCGAAAACATTTGTTGCTACTAACTGGAAGGCTTTCCATGCCGTCTTTTCCTTGCCTCTCAGTGCACAGCCAAATGCATCATCTCGATGTTCACGAATCTGAGGACCAACAAAGACACCTTCCTTTATCTTAGCTTCACATAACGTTCGAAATTTTCCACAGAGGAACTTGAAAGCTACTTGTATTTTGTCCATGGCTTTGATAAAGTGTTTCATCGGACCTAGCTTGATGTGCAATGGTGGTAACATAATCATCCTTCATTCGGCAAGTGGCGGATGCTGGAAACTATTCTTCTCAGGCTCGAATGACTGTCGGACTGGTCAGTTTCTCTTGATGTTGAGGGACTCTCTCGTATGACTATCCCACTCACAAAGAAAACAGCAGTATTTTGTGTAACCAGTCTGCAGACCAAGCAAGAGAGCAAGAACCTTCACGTCGTCACAAATCTACCACTGATGTGGATCATAATTTACGCACCTCAAAAGTTGTTTCATGTTTTCATCTGCTTCCTTCATATGGACCGCACGACCAACTGCAATTGATGGCATACTATTGTAGTCATGCAGCAAAACAGATTCAAGACTCGTCTTCGATGAATCAATGAACTGTCTCCACTAATTTCCATCATGAACCATGTTGAGGGCTGCCATCACACCATCGATGTTGTTGCAGGCTACAAGATCACCTTCCGTGCAGATTAATGGGACAAGATCGTGTTGACGGTCACAGAGCATGTAAACCCTAACATCAACTTCCAGGTGATTCCGCTGTTGCAGTCTGGAGCCCAACAGCTCTACCTTACTCTTGGATAGTTCCAAATCCTTGACAAGGTCATTCATTTCACATTTGTGTTATGAGGGGTGGTTCAGAAGAGGAGGATGGGAGAAACTATGGGTCATGTGACATTCATCGTTAAGTTTTATTCTTTTCCTCTTTCTCGTCTGACTCTAGCGATAATGATGCTGGTGCATCAGGAGCCTGTAGTCCTTCTCCGTGGGGTAATGCGCGTATAGCTGATGGAATGTTTGGATAATACACATACCGCTTTTTTTTCCGTTGACACAACTGTCCAACTGGAGGCACCACGCGGAATAACAATTGCCGATTTGATCTGTTGACTCTCCAAAATCATTGGCACTGCAAAATGCACATATTTCCTTTTCCTGTTCAACCACTGGCAAACATTTGTGGCACAAGTGTTGCAGCACATATATGTGGCCCACCTATAGTGCTGATCCCCAATTTTGAAGCCAACATGAAGGTGATAGGCTTTCTTAACCATAGTGGTTATACTGCACTTTAGTCATGTCTGGTTTAGGTTGAGATCCCTTCCCTTTATAACGCACTCATCCTCCACAAATTTGCAAGTCATGGGATGTTTATTCTGACTCCTTGTCATATCTTTAAAACTAGAGCCAATCAACAGTTTTAAGCATCATCTGCGTTCTCACTGACCCAGAATTAATAAAGTTTGACTGCATTTATTTCGGAACCAGTGTTATAAGATTTTCACATAATACATTTACCTAAAGCAATCCACCAGCCAACATCATTATATCTGAATGATACATTCAATCACCATTATTCCTGTATGATACAGTCAATCACCATTATACCTGTATGATACATTCAATCACCATTATACATGTATGATACATTCAATCACCATTATACCTGTATGATACATTCAATCACCATTATACCTGTATGATACATTTAAACACCATTATATCTGCACGATATATTCAAACACCATCACCAAACATGGATTTCGTTTAGGTGGTTTTTAGCTGCATGCCAGAATGAAAAGCAACAAAGTGCAGATAAACTGGAATATGTATACTGCATATTATTATGATATAGTGCATAGAATTATGATATACTATATACTGTTATGACCCGCTGTATACTCTTATGTTATACCATATACTATTATAATATACTGTATAATATTAGGATATACTGTATAATAGTATGATGTACTCTATAATATTATGATATGCTGTATACTATACTGATACACCATACACTACTATTATACTGTTTTATACTATTATGATATACTGTATACTATTAGTATTGATATACTGACTACTATTATTATATACCATATGCTGTTATAATATATTGTATACTATTATGATATACTGTATATTATTATGATATACCAGATACTAATATAATATATCATATACTATTATGATATACGATATAATATTATTATATAATGTATACTATTAAGATATACCATATATTATTATGATATAATATATACTTGTATGATGTACATTATACTATTATCATATACTGTTTACTATTAAGATATACTGTATAATATTAGTAATGATATATTGACTACTATTATGACATCCCAAATACTATTATGATATACTGTATACTATTATGATATACTTTATACTGTTACGATATATCATATACTATTATTATATACTGTTTAATATTATCATATACCTTATACCATTATTATATTATGTTTACTATTAAGATCTACTGTATACTGTTATGATGTACTGTATATTATTAGTAATGATATACTGTATACTTTTATGATATACCATATACTATTATGATATACTGTATACTTTTTTGATATACCACATAATATTATGATATACTGTATACTTTTTGATATACCATATACTATTATGATATACTGTACACTTTTGATATACCATATACTATTATGATATACTATATAGTTTTTGATATACCACATAATATTATGATATACTGTATACTTTTTGATATACCATATACTATTATGATATACTGTAATCTATTATGATATACTGTATACTATTTGATATACCATATACTATTATGATATACTGTATACTATTTGATATGCCGTATACTATTATGATATACTGTATACTATTTGATATACCATATACTATTATAATATACTGTATACTATTTGATATACCATATACTATTATGATATACTGTATACTTTTTGATATACCATATACTATTATAATATACTGTATACTATTTGATATACCATATACTATTATGATATACTGTATACTATTTGATATGCCGTATACTATTATAATATACTGTATTCTTTTTGATATACCATATACTATTATGATATACTGTATACTATTTGATATACCATATACTATTATAATATACTGTATACTATTTGATATACCATATACTATTATAATATACTGTATTCTTTTTGATATACCATATACTATTATGATATACTGTATAATATTATGTTGCATTTTCGAAACAAAGCATCTGAGTCTTTCCTTATTTGTTAAATGTTTAATGGTCATATCCACTGTTAAAGCTATGTAAGTGTTTTGTACACGGATCAGTTCTTGTCAGTAGGAATTTGAGCACGTACAATTTCGATCGAGAATAGCAGCATTAACAACTGAGCCATATATCTTAACTCTAGTCCAATAAAACTAATAAAGTTGTTATCTCACGAAACATTTCTGAAATCATACTGTTGTAGAAATCACAAGAAATGTTTGTGTCTCATTCATTCTTGCATAGATAAGGAAGCCTTGTAGAGGCATAGAAACCACAAAATTCCAAATGTTTGTGTCCCATTCATCCTTGCATAGATCAGGAAGCATTAGAAAGGCGTAAAAACCAAACCATTCCAAATGTTTGTGTCCCATTCATTCTTGTATAGATCAGGAAGCATTAGAGAGGCATAGAAAACCAAAACATCCCAAATGTTTGTGTCCCATTCATTCTTGTATAGATCAGGAAGCATTAGTGAGGTATAAAACCCAAAAGTTGTTTCTATACGACACACTCTTTCTCTTTATACAGGGGGGCGCAGAGTGGAAGAATAGTCTTAAAGCGCTCTCCGTTCCGGATCACTGCCATATCACCACTGTCTGCGTGTGTTAGAGTCCAGGGCTTGGCTAATATGAGTATGTAAGAAACTTGCCGTTAGCTTATCTTGGGTCGGTTGTTCTTCCCGGGGTTTTCCATGGGTTCTTCCTCCACCAGTTATAGTGGGTGACGTGTATAGCCTATATTGGTGTTGGAAAAATGGCTTAAATCTAGCAACAACAACACTTATTTTTATAGAAAAATAATTGGATGCCATATTCATCTGATAGAAACTGTCATATGTTATGATTAAATGGGAATGCAAGTGTTTAATATCGTCGACGCTTGTTGCCAATTACTCATACGCACAAAACGGACTTACAAAAAGAAGACATCTAAAGGAGTTTTTACTCTAGTATGAATAAGGGCTTAATTCTGTTGGAATATGTCGAGCTCCTACGTTGATTTACCTCGAATAATCGTACAAATATCGATTTATCTCGAATAATCGTAAAAATATCGATTTATTTCGAATCACCGTAAAGGTATCAATTCATTTTAAATTATCTTCTCATTCTGCAAGAGCATGGGAAAATTCTGCCTTGTATCATGTACTGTATCTTTGTTGCCATTCTCTGGACTTAAAGAAATGTTTTCATGCGGTTTTGTGTAAATTGGTTACCATCATCTGGATTAAACGAAATGTTATCATGTCGTATTGTGTACCTTAGTTATCATCCTTTGAGTGTATGAAATATTCTCGAAACTTAACCTGGCGCCTTTCCAAGATGAAATAGGAAGCAACAGTCCTTCTGTTAGCGGTTATGTACAATTTGTCAATACCGGTTCATCTTGATTTCCTACTTCTCAAGGGTTAAAGTCTTTCCAAGATTTCTAAACCACTTTTTCTATTACACCATTTTTCAGTGATTATTTTGACACCATTGTAATTAAGACTTGAACATTAGCCAGTACAGATCATTGTAAATGTTTCTAATTTCACTTTCCCGTTCTCGGTTTTATTCTACGCTTAACAGTAAATCTTTCATTTGGCCCAGACGCAATTTGGGAGTACCACACATGCTTTAAATCATCATTAACACACTGAAACCAACATGGCCTATTAATTATAGTGAAACCGACATGGGCTGTCAATTATGGTGGAGTTTATGTTTTATTAACCTTATACAGTGAAAAAAAGCAACTTTATTTACAAATCGCTTCTCACCAGGATCTCGGAATACGAAAGGTAATATTAACGAAGTCAAGAGCAACGAAGTTGTGCGAGCAGACAAATGAGACACGTTTTCACCTTGCCTCATATGTATGTATGTATGTATGCATGCACGTACGTACGGACGGACGTATGTAATATATGTATGTATACATGCATGCATGCTAGCATGCATGGATGGATGGATGCGTGCGTGCGTGCGTGTGTGCGTGAGTTCGTGTATGTATGCATGTTTCTATGTGGTATCAGCTAACTACTAAATGTATTGTTTCAATGCAAAGCAAAGTTTTAAAAAATTAAATATTAAGCATTTGTGACACTGGTATCAACATTACTGTAAATTTTCTAAAACCTGACAAATAATTTGAAAATGTGTGCCAGTGGAGAGACAAGTTTACATCAGAATAAAAATATGTTATAATATAAGTCTACAAATTAAGGAGTACCATATCAAGTCTATAATCATATTTAAACTGTAAGTAGTTTTCGTTCCTAAGTCAATTTTACGTTTGTTAGGTGTGTATTACTTATAGCACTACATAATTTGTATGTGGACTAGTTCAGTGTATATTATGTAGACTAGTTCAGTGTATATTATGTAGACTAGTTCAGTGTATATTATGCGTAACCCAACATAATTTTGTACGTGGACTAGATCAGCGTATTACTATTAATAGTCCTACATAATTTGTATGTAGACTAGTTCAGTGTATTACTATCAATAGCACTACATAATTTTTATGTGGACTAGTTCAGTGTATCTTATTAATAGCCCTACATAATTTGTATGTGGACTAGTTCAGTGTATATTATTAATAACCAAACATAATTTGTATGTGGACTAGTTCAGTGTACATTATTAATAGCCCTACATAACTTGCGTGTGGACTAGTTCAGTGTATATTATTAATAGCCCTAAATAATTTATATGTGGACTAGTTCAGTCCATATTATTAAAAACCATACATAATTAATTTGTATGTGGACTAGTTCAGTGTATAGTATTAATAGCCCTTCATAATTTGTATGTGGACTAGCTCAGAGTATGCTATCAATAACCCTGAATATTATGTATATGGACTAGCTCAGAGTATGCTATCAATAACCCTGAATATTATGTATGTGGACTAGCTCAGAGTATGCTATCAATAACCCTGAATATTATGTATGTGGACTAGCTCAGAGTATGCTATCAATAACCCTGAATATTATGTATGTGGACTAGCTCAGAGTATGCTATCAATAACCCTGAATATTATGTATGTGGACTAGCTCAGAGTATGCTATCAATAACCCTGAATATTATGTATATGGACTAGCTCAGAGTATGCTATCAATAACCCTGAATATTATGTATATGGCCTAGCTCAGAGTATGCTATCAATAACCCTGAATATTATGTATATGGACTAGCTCAGAGTATGCTATCAATAACCCTGAATATTATGTATGTGGACTAGATTCTTGTATATTATTAATAACCCTACATAATTTGTATGTTGACTAGTTCAGTGTATATTTTTACTAAACCTACATATTTCAGTGTATAATTTTAATAACCCTACATAACTAGTTCAGTGTAAATTGATAATAACCCTACATATTAATTTTAATTGATCAATGTTCTTTAAATTCACGAGTTCTACAAATGTCGAAGTATAAGATCTAAAACAAATTCTTTCCAATTAGATTTTTCTTGCAGCATCCAAGAAGTTAAATTTTAAATAAGAAACAGTTGATCCCATTGTGTTAGACTGTCATTTTTGCGATTGCTTTAGATGGTTCAGTGCATGGTTTCGTTACTTCTCCCTCGCATAGTAGTGTTTTTATATAGCTGGAACTGAAGACGTTTTCCGAAATGAATAAGTATTGTAAGGGTCAAGTTCGTGCCCAGATCCAGATGAAATATATACAAATAAAAGATGTCCCACTGTCGTCCATAAAAATGATTTCATTTTTATCATGGACCGCTTATAACAATGTAAAGTGGCCATTAAATAACCAATCGGTTTCTTCTCCATTATAAATACGTTAGTTATAAAGCTACCATCAGTGAGAAACATTTACATCCTGAATTATGCATGTCCACGCAATGTGCATAACACTCAGTGATAAAACTAATACAAATTATATATTGGTTTGCAACATTGGTTGAACGATGTGTATGTTCCATTAGTATAGCTTGATTTCTTATGACACGTATTTTGGTTTTCATTTAAAACATTATCTTAGATCTTGACAGAATTGCAGCAGATAAAACACTGTGTTCGTTTCTTAATCATTTTCTTCACAAATATTCAGTACATACACTTTGTACATTAAAATAGTCGACTGTCGATGATGTCTATTCATAAGAATTGCAATATTTAAAACGTCAGCGACAAAAGTTATATTGTATATGGATTGTTTACTTTATGTCATTATTTCGAAAGAATTGTTCCTTGTGATGATGGCTGATCCATTCATCAGATATGTTTATTGAATTATGAGAGAGAGAGAGAGAGAGAGAGAGAGAGAGAGAGTAACTATAAATTATTAAGCACTTCAAGTTCTTGTCCGACATATAGGACAGTTTCTTCACCGAACGAGGATATCGGTTTTGTTTATACATTTATTGTCCAGACAATGAATTCACAGGCACTGGTTTCTTTTATATATCAAATGGGTCTCAATAATGAATGGAATAAAAACAACAATAGCAACAGTATGACAAAATAATGCAAATATATTTTGTTCCATGTCGCGCTTCTCCATTTCCCATGATTTTATCACTTACAGCATTACTGTGAAATAACTAGTTACAACTCAAAATTATCTCAGTCAGACGTTTGTTGTAATATGTATTTTTATTCTTTCTGAAATAAAGGGCTTTAGTCATTTAAGTTTACGTGTATTCAGTGGCTAATATTATGAGGAAACGGTTTTGGATATGTTGTGAACAAAATATTGACTTATTATTACATGCATTTCCCCGAGTTGTTAACATTTATTTTAAAATACTTGGAAATTAAGGATGGTCCATTACGAATGTCCAGCACCAAATCAATTTTCTTTAATAAGATATAGTTTGTATTCCCAATCCATTGTTCTTTAAATAACAAAGTCAGATGTCATTTTGTTTTATTTTTACATGTTTACATGCCTACTTGTAAGCATGGGAACACTTAACTAAGTCTGGTATACATGTACAAACTAATCAAACTGTGAGACAGAGTATTGCCCCTTAGTTCATCGGTTATAAAATAATTCAAAGCGTTTCTTTTCTTCCCTCCCTCTCCATTCTCTTTGTAACTTATAATAACATACACGTATCTTGCTTGCTCTCCCCATTGATATCTTTACCAGTATGCATTTGATTACACTTAATACGACGGTTCGTTTATCTTATGCAAGTATGTTTCAACGAAGCTTGCATGATGTATCTTGTTTGACTCAGTATGAGTATCTTACAATAGTCTACTGCCCGTCCCGTTTATCTGGCCTTGTTGGATTCAAAGATGTTAACATAGGTCAGTGCTATTCAGGTTTCTATTTCTATGTTGGATCCAAAGATTCCAACATAGTTCAGTGCTATTCACGTACCTCGGGCATTGTTTTATTGAAAGATACCAACACGGTTCAATGATATTCACGGTTCTCTGGCCCTATTTTATCCAAAGATACCATTACAGTTCAATGGTATTCACGTTTCTCTTGCTTTGTGTGATTCAAAGATGCCAACACAGTTCAATGCTTTTCACTTTTGTCTTACCTTTTTGGATTCAAAGATGCCAACACAATTCAATGCTTTTCACGTTTCTCTTGCCTTGTTGGATCGAACAATACCAACACAGTTCAATGCTATTACCGTTTCTCTGGCCATGTTCGATCCACAGATGCCCACACAGTTCATTGCTATTCACGTTTCTCTGGCCTTGTTGGATTTTAAAGAACGGCTTTTGTAAACGATTTAATGATGGTTAGCTTCACATTATTATCATGTGTTGTGTGTGTTTGTTAGTACGTGTTAATTAATGAACAAAGCTCTCATAAATCTATAATACAGTGAATCGTCAGAGCACATTAAAGCACATTAACAACTGATAGAAAATGGCGTGTCGCAGAACAAATCAAGACGCATGACAGAATGATGTAACCTGACTAACAAAATAGTACACTTGAACATCAAAATATTGGCAAAACATGACGTAGCACAGAATGCATCAAGGTACATGACACAATGGTAGAACATGACGTAGCACAGAATGCATCAAGGTACATGACACAATGGTAGAACATGACGTAGCACAGAATGCATCAAGGTACATGACACAATGGTAGAACATTGACGTAGCACAGAATGCAATCAAGGTACATGACACAATGGTAGAACATGACGTGACTAAAAATAATTTAAGCAAATAGAGGAATGCTAGAAACTGACGTGACATAAAAGATCAGGCACATGAGTCTGACAGGATAGTGGAAACTCAAGTAACAAGCAACAAATCAACGCAAATGAGGGAACGTATCAAGGCATATTACAGAATGGTACAAACTGACATGACAAAGAACGGATCATTTGGCTGAGTTTACCTTCCTTAAAATATCGAACAATCAATTAAAATTGCACACGATTATGTTTAAAACACTTTGAATAAATTATCGAAAAATAATATCTTTAATCCACGAAGACTGGTAAATCAGTATTCTCCTTGTGAATCATTTGTTTGGTTTTAATCATTTTCTGTCGACCTCCAGGAGTGCGTATTAAAGGCATTACATCATACTAAATAAGCTGAACGTGCAACAAGACTGGATGCGGCTTGCTTGAAGAGGACCAGATGTGGTTTGGTGGAAGAAAACTAGATGTAGTTTGGTTATTAGAGACTCTGTGTAGTTTAGTTGTTAAAGACTTAGTAGTTGGGTTGAAGAAAACTGGTGCGATTTATTTGAACACGATTGGGTGTAGCTTGGCTGAAGAAGAATGTATGTTGTTTGGATGAAGAAGACATGATTTAGGCTGGATACAGCTTGTTTGAAAGATCGGATATCGTTTTGGTTGAAGAAGACTGGACGTAGATTCCTTATACAAGTCTGGTTGTGGTTTGTTGGTTGAAGAAAACTGGATATGGATTGGTTGAAGAAGACTGTATGTAGTTAGGTTGAAGACCACTAATGTTCGAAGCTGTTTTAATAGTAAAGTTTAAGATAATGTAGCGTTTACATTATGTGCTTTGGTACTGAAAAACACTTATATACTGTTGTGGGATGTTTGGTATATTTAGGATGGAGAATGAGGGCATTTTACTGACAAAATATTTTGAAACAATTAAAACATTTATTCGAGACAACTGATAAAAGTACGTTGAAGGTCGAGAAGTTAGCAAGTTAAGACTTGAGTGTAGTCCTAACGTATTCACATATTTGACAGGTTCACATACTAGTTCGACAAGCTCTCGTATCAATTTGACAGACTCTCATACATAGGGGACAGACTCGCATTTGAATTTGACAGGCTTATACCAATTTGACAGACTTGCATATATATTTGACAGATTCCAATACAACTTTAACAGACCCGAATACAAATTGGACAGACTTGCATACGTAAAGTGGGTAAAAATATGGATTATGGGACGGAATCAGATACTATATTAAAAGCTTGCAAACTTGCGTTAACTTTTTGCGTAAGGCAGAGCTTGTTATATCGGTATCGGAACAATATTCTTCATAATTCTTAAATACACCACTCATGCTATTGTACTTGCTAAGCTCTATCATGCACACTAATCAATTAAAATGATTACATAGATCAAACAACTTAATTAGGAATACAGACATTATGTCAAGATTTATAAGAAGAACAAGTCCAAGTAACGTGCAATGACGTCTTTGTACAGACCATCAACTGAAGGTATTAAACCTAATGATACGAACTGTCGACAAACGAACAAAGACTTTACGATAATTTACATCCTGAAGAAAAAGACAAGAGTCGGCACATGAACGTTACTGTAATTTATAATAGCCTTAAATCAATTCATACAATACAGCTCTAATGTAAAATCTGGTTAGGTAAAAAGTGAAATTCAGGGACTACAGATGTGGCCATTACCATTATCAACGTTGATAAATAAGATAGCAAGGTTTGCAGAACAATACTCCGGGGATGAATAAAGTTATGCGACGCACATTTCTCTTCTTCAGTGAAGTACCGTATTTTATAGCTAATTCATGTTATGCCCTTATTTGGAGGTTCTTTAATAACGGCCCTTATTTGGAAGCAATTAAATGGCCCTTTTTTGGAAACAACTCAAAGGCCATTAATTGGAGGTAACCCAATAAATGTCCATTTTTTTTTAATCAACCCAATAAAAGCCATTATTCAGAGGCAACCATAATAAAGGGTAATTACTTATAAGCAACCTAATAAAGGACCATTACTTAGAAGCAACCCAATAAAGACAATTACATAGAGGCGACCCAATAAAGGTAATTACTCAGAGGCAACCCAATAAAGGTCCATTACTTAGAGGCTACCCAATAAAGGGCCATTACTTACAGGCAACCCAATAAAGGCAATTACTTAGAGGCAACCCAATAAAGGCCATTACATTGTATAAACCCAGTAAAGGCAGTTACTTAGAGGCAACCCAATAAAGGTAATTACTCAAAGGCAACCCAATAAAGGGCCATTATTTAGAGGCAACCCAATAAAGGACCATTACTTTGAATCATCCCAATAAAGGCAATTACTTAGAGGCAATTCAATAAAGGCAATTACTTGGAGGCAACCATAATAAATGGTAATTACTTAGAGGCAACCTAATAAAGGGACATTACTTAGAAGAAACCCAATAAAGGCAATTACATAGAGGCAACCCAATAAAGGGCTATTACTTAGAAGCAACCCAATAAAGGCAATTACTTAGAGACAACCCAAAAAAGGACATTACTTTGAATCAACCCAATAAAGGCAATTACATAGAGGCAACCTAATAAATGCAATTACTCAGAGGCAACCCAATAAAGGGCCATTACTTTGAATCATCCCAATAAAGGCAATTACTTAGAGGCAACCCAATAAAGGCAATTACTCAGACGCAACCCAATAAAGAACCATTACTTGGAGGCTACCCAATAAAGGGCCATAACATGGAAGTAACCCAATGAAAGGGCCATTACTTGGAGGCTACCCAGTAAAGGGCAATTACTTATAAGCAACCCAGTAAAGGGCAATTACTTAGATATAACCCAATAAAGGCAATTACTTAGAGGCAACCCAATTAAGGGCCATTACTTAGAGACATGCTAATAAAGGGGCCAGTACTTAGAAGCAACCCATACTTAGAGACATGCTAATTAAGGGCCATTAGTTAGAAGCAACCCAATAAAGGCAATTACTTAGAGGCAACTGAATAAAGGGCAATTACTTAGAGGCAACCCAATAAAGGGCAATTACTTAGAAGCAACCTAATAAATGGCCATTACTTTGAATCAACCCAATAAAGGCAATTACTTAATTGCAACCCAATAAAGGGCAATTACTTAGAGGCAACCCAATAAAGACAACTACTTAGAGGCAACCCAATAAATGGCCATTACTTTAAATCAACCCAATAAAGGGCCATTACTTGGAGGCTACCCAATAAAGGGCCATTACTTAGGCACAACCCAATCAAGGCTATTACTTAGAGGCAACCCAATAAAGGGCCATTACTTAGAGGCAATCCAATAAAGGCACTTACGTAGAGGTAATCCAATAAATGGCCATTACTTTGAATCAACCCAATAAAGGCAATTACTTAAAGGAAACCCAATAAAGGGCCATTACTTAGAGGCAACCCAATAAAGGCAATTACTTAGAGGCAACCCAATAAAGAGCCATTACATTGAATCAATCCAATAAAGGCAATTACTTAGAGGCAACCCAATCAAGGGCATTTACTTTGAGGCTACCCAATAAAGAGCCATTACTTAGAGGCAATCCAATAAAGGCACTTACGTAGAGGTAATCCAATAAATGGCCATTACTTTGAATCAATCCAATAAAGGGAATTACTTAAAGGCAACCCAATAAAGGGACATTACTTAGAGGCAACCCAATAAAGGCAACTGCTTAGTGGCAACCAATAAAGGGCCATTACTTTAAATCAACCCAATAAAGGCAATTACTTAGAGGTAACCCAGTAAAGGGCCATTACTTAGAGTCAACCCAATAAAGGCAATTACTTAGAGGCAACCCAATAAAGGGCCATTAATTTGAATGAACCCAATAAAGGGCCATTACTTGGAGGCTACCCTATAAAGGGCCATTACTTAGAGGCTACCCAACAAAGGGCCATTACTTAGAGGCAACCCAATAAAGGGAATTTCTTAGAGGAAGCCCATTAAAGGGACATTACTTTGAATTAACACAATAAAGGCAATTACTTAGAGGCAACCTAATAAAGGGCCATTACTTGAAGGCTACCCAATAAAGGGCCATTACTTAGAGGCAACCCAATTAAGGGCCATTACTTAGAGGCAACCCAATAAAGGGCAATTACTTAGAGGCAACCTAATAAAGGGCCATTACTTGAAGGCTACCCAATAAAGGGCCATTACTTAGAGGCAACCCAATAAAGGGCCATTACTTAGACGCAACCCAATAAAGACAATTACTTAGAGGCAACCCAATAAGGGGCCCATTTCTTTGAATCAACCCAATAAAGGCAATTACTTAGAGGCAACCCAATAAAGGGCAATTACTTGGAGGCAACCCAATAAAGGGCCATTACTTGGAGGCTATCCAATAAAGGGCCATTACTTGGAGGCTATCCAATAAAAGGTCATTACTTAGAGGTAACCCAATAAAGGGTCATTACTTGGAGAATTCACCAGTTTAATGTGACATCGTGCTCCAAACAACAGGAAATTACACTTTTCTTAATATTGCTATGTGCCGTGCCTTGTAAAATAAATCGACTTTGATCAGTATTGATTATGTGTATATATTTATATATACAGTCGGCTCCACTTAAATGCATATCGCTTAATTGCATAGATCGTTTAAGTGCATAGCGAAAGTATTGTCCCGTTTTACATTGTAAATATACATGAATTCCTCTTAAATGCATATTCCGTTTATATGCATAGCTTGGGTCCGGTCCCGAGGCTATGCATATAAGCGGAGTGGACTATATATATATATATATATATATATATATATATATATATATATATATATATATATATATATATATATATATATATATACATATAAACAAGTACTTTTATCGTTATTGCAAAGAAAGTTAAATGTTTCTTTGAATCGGCCTATATATCAACAATTAATGTGGACTGCAAATATTGTTAACAACTCAAAACAGGAATTATATATGCACTGTTGAGCATGTGATACGCATGTTACACGCGTATGAATGGGTAGCACGAAAGTGTAAGCTTTTTATTTTTCTAGTATGGATAAGTTAAAGATAGAAATAAAACACGAATAATCATGGGCAGATAACTGTGGTAGGGGGACCGGAATCAATTTATGGAGAAGTTGCAGCCTTTGATTTGGCTTTAACGATAAGTCTACAAAATGTGTGAACAGAAATGAGACGTTGTCTATGATAGCTTTCTGAACAGATTTTTGCCAGTAGTTACTATAGCATGTGAGTGTATCTCTTTAACATGTAAGCCATTGTTTATCATGCCATCGATTAAAAAATGGCAAAATGAAGATAAACAGAAGAACAAAAATACAAAGATTTGCAAGATGCAAGCTAATGTACTAAATTCCTCTTGAAACGAATTTACTTAGATGTTTCTTCCTTAACCTGGATTCGTGGCTTTGATGTGAACGCGACACTGAGTAGGATCAAGGATTTTGTTATTGTTTTTCCGTTCTATTTTTGTGTTCACTGTGTTTCCGGAACAGCGTCCCTTAAGACCCGTATACTCCAGTAATCTGCACTTCTTAGTGTAGACGAGCCATTGAAAATGACAGGCCCTGCTAATTACAAAGCAACATATTTCGCGTTTGAGAAGGAGATCCATAGGTGTCAATTATAGTTAGATACCATTGTTTGCAGAAACTAGAAACAGCGAGATTCGATAACGGTGCTATGGATGCTGTGTTTACAGAGTTTTTAGAGAAACAATCGAAACCACTAACACCCTGTGCAAAGATAACTGACTTGAACTATTCTAAATATAAATATTACCACCCGTTACGTCTTAAATACCGATTTGTGTTAGGCGTGACACAGCCAGCCATTCATTGTCCACTCTTACTGTCCGAATGCAAGTGAGGCAAGGATTTGAGTATGGTTCTTATAGCTGATGTAAAAATGGAGGATTTGTCATGTGAAAGATCGAGATGATGCAATGGTAGCTACAACCTTGTGTTTTTCTTTCGATCTCTCTCTGCACAGGAGCGTTTGGCCTCAACCGGAGGCTATGACTTCATTGAATTTAGTCAGACAAACAAGCCCATATAAGAAGATTTTTGCAAAGTCAAAGATCATCTATTATTTTGAATAGTTTTAGAAATTTACTTCGTAATATGGGAAAAAAGAAATTTACAGTATCATCACGATTCCGTATTGCTACGATATTGTCATCCGTCACAACTTGGCTACTGTAGAATATGTAGCTACATGACCGTTTATACTTTCTAATGATGTCGCAACGGACTTCGTACAAATGTTCTATTTTGATCCTAGGCATTCAATACGCAGATCACGTATGATCTCATTTATTGGTTTAATCATAAAATCCCCCCCCCCCGTCTGTCCGGCCTATACTGTCCTGACGTTCCCTATCTGTCAGACCTTTACTGTCTTGTAATGTCCCCATTTGTCAGACCTTTATTGTTATGTGATGCCCTCACCGGTCAGACATTTATTTCCTTGAAATGCCTCCATCTATCGGAACTTTAGTGTCTTGTAAAAGGAAGTAATTCGTTCCTGGCTGCTCTGGGTTTTATTTATATAATTGATTTCATCAACTGAGAATGGTCTTCTGTATTAAACAGTACCTGTCCAGTGCTTATGTGTAAGATGCAAACAAGGCAAGCGGCATAAGTTCGCCAAAGCCTTAATATACATTTTTTTCTTTGGGTCCTTTCTTGATTAAGTGTTTCATTGCCTTTGATACATATACGGGAATGCCTTCATGATTTGCGTACAACTGTTATAGATCGGATTCGTCTGGTATAAGAAAATGTTTTCGTTATTTGAAACAAACTCAATACCATACACGGCAAATGCTTTAAACATCCGTAAATATGCTTTCTAATGTCGAAATAAAGGTGGAATTTGTAGCTTTATTTCATATTCTCTGGTAATGTAACAGTTATGTTTTAGTCGATCCAATGCTAGTATAAAATATGGCATCCAGATCGTGCCAGCTACACTGATACAGATTAGGTTTTATTTCTACCAAATTTTCACATCCCACTGTGATCTTTATCGCTTTCGCTTGAGTTTCGCTGGAATTCCTCCATTGTAATACCCTGTTAATATCGCCTGATTTGCGTAATCTCTACAGCTCTAGTACAGTATAGTTCCGTTCCCTATTTTGCCAGCTTGACTAGTCGATGTGTATCAGTTTAAATTGCTATTGTTTTCTTCAATGTTATTTATTACCTTTACATGTAATTCTCTACATTGCAGCCGTCAATGACTTTTCTTCGCATCCATTTGTTGTTTAAGTGCAGTTTTTATGGTGTATGACGTGCATGTTTTAAATCCTTTGTTTTCTAGTGCACTAGTTTATTACATCTGTCAAATTTCTAGAAACTCGTTCACTTTTAAGAACGTGAAGCTGTCGTGTTGCTTTTTACTGCTTTCTAAGTACTGAACGTATAAAGTTTATATTAGTGGAAAAATGTTTTCTTCTGATTCGTCGTATCTCTTCCGTTCCACGACTCTGTACTTTTCTCCATTCATTCTCTAAGGCTTCAAATTCTTTTCAACTTCGTATATGTTATCGTTTTTTGTCCGATAAGTATAGTGATAACTACTGCAAATAAAACACGTCCTCTTATCCTCTACTTTCCAGTCCTCCTATTGTTAAATAACGAGATCACATATTGTTGCGTCATCCAATGAAACTTTTGTCGAGATGTCCAACATTTTAGCTGTCCTTTTAAAGTCGGTTATGATTTCAGATGGATGTAAACTTTCTCGTTTCTAATCATGTTTATCATGTGCTCTTGAGATTAACTTTACATGCCACATATTTTGACGATTTTCTTGCTTATTAACTTTACATGCCACATATTTTGACGATTTTCTTGCTTATTAACTTTTTAAAGCGGACGAGATCTTCGAGTTGGTGCAATACGCATTTGTCTCATGATTCACACCCGAAACGTAATTGAATCCCCTTTGTACACACTTTTGATCATCTAATTTTTAGTTCTGATGCTATTATAGAATCAATCCTCGGGTATCTTTCTTGAAACATTGCAGTACGTCTCCTTTGTTGTATGAAGCAGCCGAATCATCACGTTTATAGGATGTTGCTTTATATCACGACTTCCTTTGACAACACTTGAATCACATCCAAACTTGTAAACAAAAATATCTTATCTTTTTTTTTTTTGCTCTTATTTAGAAGTCATTGAGTATCTCTAACTTTTCAGACAATTTTTAAGCTTATCAGAATGCAGTTTCGCTCCATCCTTTATATAGATGCGTGTAGCTATTTAAAGTACCACAGTTATAATACCATATTTTCCATATTTCAGGCAATGCTCATATTTCGTGAGTATTGGCCCGTTTATTAGTAAAGTGTGTGTGTATATGTGTGTGTGATTTGAATTTTTAATGTAGATTTAACCAGTTTTCAGTCATATCGCTACGTTGGCTGCAGTGTGGGCTTTCATAGTGATGTCTAGCACTGTGGGCATCATGCTGCAGGCACGTAGCATCATGTCCCCATCCGGGCATGTTATCCTGACACCTGGCTGGCCTGTCCTTACACTAACCTCTTAATGCTGAGCGTCAAGCGAGGCAGCTGCTAGTACTATTTTTATAAGACTTAGGTTCGACTTGGCCAGGGTTAGAACCCACGACCTCACGCATCTGAGGTGGATGATGTAACCGCTCAAGCCACCGGAACGGTCTCGTAGTAAGGTGTATGAGGTTCCTGGTACGGTTTCGGGACCAAATCCCAGAAAATCCAGTAGGTGAGGAAGCGACCTTGGCCAAAGTTGTGTTTTATTTCGAAGTAGTAGCGAGGTGGGTTGCATTACATGCGCATATTTAAGATTGTTTCAATAAATGGTAAATAATTAGTAGTCGATAGTGCAGCAATTTAGGTTAATCAGTAAACCAATTAATTTGTCATGATGACAGTGTTAACATATTTTATATTAACTAGTCGAGTCAGGTGGTCCTCATTTATCTATTCCTATAATTACTAATTGAGGCCAGCATATGAGAGAGAGAGAGAGAGAGAGAGAGAGAGAGACGGGGGGGGGGGGGCATTTATTGCTGGATTTCAAGATGTATGCTTTGATACATGATTACCTGAGGAAAGTGTATATTGGTTTAATACATGATTGCCTGAAGAAGGTATATATTATTTTAATACATGATTGCCTGAAGAAAGTGTATATTGATTTTATACATCATTACCTGGGGAAAGTGTACATTGGTTTGATGCATGATTACGTCAGGAAAGTGTACATTGGTCTGATACATGATTACCTGAAGAAAGTGTACATTGGTTTGATACATGATTACCTGAAGAAAGTGTACATTGGTTTGATACATGATTACCTGAAGAAAGTTTACATTGGTTTGATACATGATTACCTGAAGAAAGTGTACATTGGTTTGATACATGATTACCTGAAGAAAGTGTATATTGATTTTATACATCATTACCTGGGGAAAGTGTACATTGGTTTGATACATGATTACCTGAAGAAAGTGTACATTGGTTTGATACATGATTACCTGAAGAAAGTTTACATTGGTTTGATACATGATTACCTGAAGAAAGTGTACATTGGTTTGATACATGATTACCTGAAGAAAGTGTACATTGGTTTGATACATTATTACCTGAAGAAAGTGTATATAGTTTTGATACGTGATGCCTGAAGAAAGTGTATACTGATTTGATACATGATTACCTGAAGAAAGTGTACATTGGTTTGATACATTATTACCTGAAGAAAGTGTATATAGTTTTGATACGTGATGCCTGAAGAAAGTGTCTATTGATTTGATACATGATTACCTGAAGAAAGTGTACATTGGTTTGATACATTATTACCTGAAGAAAGTGTATATAGTTTTGATACGTGATGCCTGAAGAAAGTGTATACTGATTTGATACATGATTACCTGAAGAAAGTGTACATTGGTTTGATACATTATTACCTGAAGAAAGTGTATATAGTTTTGATACGTGATGCCTGAAGAAAGTGTATACTGATTTGATACATGATTACCTGAAGAAAGTGTACATTGGTTTGATACATTATTACCTGAAGAAAGTGTATATAGTTTTGATACGTGATGACTGAAGAAAGTGTATGTTGATTTTATACATGATTACCTGAAGAAAGTGTATGTTGATTTGATACATGATTACCTGAAGAAAGTGTATACTGATTTGATACATGATTACCTGAAGAAAGTGTATATTGATTTTATACATGATTACCTGAAGAAAGTGTATATTGATTTGACACATGATTACCTGAAGAAAGTGTATATTGATTTGATACATGATTACCTGAAGAAAGTGTACATTGGTTTGATACATTATTACCTGAAGAAAGTGTATATAGTTTTGATACGTGATGCCTGAAGAAAGTGTATATTGATTTGATACATGATTACCTGAAGAAAGTGTATATTGATTTGACACATGATTACCTGAAGAAAGTGTATATTGATTTGATACACGATTACCTGAAGAAAGTGTATATTGATTTGACACATGATTACCTGAAGAAAGTGAATATAGTTTCATACATGATTACCTGAAGAAAGTGTATATTGATTTGACACATGATTACCTGAAGAAAGTGTATATTGATTTGACACATGATTACCTGAAGAAAGTGTATGTTGATTTGACACATGATTACCTGAAGAAAGTGTATATTGATTTGATACAAGATTACCTGAAGAAAGTGTATATTGATTTGATACATGATTACCTGAAGAAAGTGTATATAGTTTGATACATGATTACCTGAAGAAAGTGTATACTGATTTGATACATGATTACCTGAAGAAAGTGTATATTGATTTTATACATGATTACCTGAAGAAAGTGTATATTGATTTGACACATGATTACCTGAAGAAAGTGTATGTTGATTTGATACATGATTACCTGAAGAAAGTGTATATTGATTTTATACATGATTACCTGAAGAAAGTGTATATAGTTTGATACATGATTACCTGAAGAAAGTGTATATTGATTTGATACTTATGACATATCTTTAGCAGAAATTGAGCCCGTTTTGCGTGTTGCGTCTAATACAAACGCTGGCGGGCATTATGGTGGAGTAAACGCAATGGTTACGTATTTAACTAGCCCAATAAAAATATTACTTGTAATATGGTAGACTACATGGCACTGGTTGGATATTTGGTTCTCTCCGTATTTAACGCTGGCAGTAATAAAACGGAATACGTGGAATGGTTACATATTTAATTTGCCCCATAGTAAACGCAGGTTGTAAGATGTTGGAGTACACAGAAAAAAGTGCACATTTAATTTGCCTTCTAGAAACTTACGGTCGTAAGATGGTGGAGTTCACGGAAAAAAATTAAAATTTAATTAGCCCCCTAGGATGTGCTGGCTGTAAGATGTTGGATGACAGGAAAGGTTTCATTGTTTAATTAGCCCCATAGAATGTACTGGTTGTATGATATTGGAGGACTGGGAAAGATTTCATTGTTTAATTAGCCGCTTAGAAATGTTCGATTTAAGATATTGCTGTACACGGAAACAAGTCACGAATGTATTTTATTTAACCTGAGACTGGTTTTAGTATTATTCATATTATAATAAATGGTGATATTAGGTAATTATATTATCCAAATGGCGGACTGGTTGTACACCTTGTTTAATCTGAAAATATAGTCCTGGGCGAATGCAGTGAAACTATAAATATAACCAGTCAGAAAGAGTACATATTTTGTCGTATAACTTGAACAATGTTCTTCCTTTCCTCGGTGGCTCCGAGCGGCCGAGTGGTCGAAAGCGCCCGCCTTTACTAATACGAACGAATACTGTCATACTCAAACACCTCCGAATGGTAGAAAAACGGAAAACAATTAAACTTGTTACTGTCACTTGCAGAAACATATCTTTAGACCAACCACAGTAGACATGGTACGTATCAGAGGCGTAGCTATGATATTTTGCGCCCGGGGACGAACTATAAAATTGGCGCCCCAGCCCCCTCCCCGTTTAATCTCATTTTTGGATATTACCCTTGTTTACTTATTATAATGTAACGCTGTAAGCCTCATTTTGGTTCCCCTGTACCTTGGCGCCCGGGGTCATAAGTACCCCCCTACCCCCCCCCCCTCCCAGCTACGCCTCTGATACGTATAGGTCTACTTCATAGAACCATTTACCTTGATCATTTAGACCAACCACAGTATACATGATACGTATAAGGTCTACTTCATAGAACCATTTACCTTGATCATTTAGACCAACCACAGTATACATGATACGTATAGGTCTACTTCACAGAACCATTTACCTTGATCATTTAGACCAACCACAGTATACATGATACGTATAGGCCTACTTCATAGAACCATTTACCTTGATCATTTAGACCAACCACAGTATACATGATACGTATAAGGTCTACTTCATAGAACCATTTACCTTGATCATTTAGACCAACCACAGTATACATGATACGTATAGGCCTACTTCACAGAACCATTTACCTTGATCATTTAGACCAACCACAGTATACATGATACGTATAGGCCTACTTCATAGAACCATTTACCTTGATCATTTAGACCAACCACAGTATACATGATACGTATAGGCCTACTTCACAGAACCATTTACCTTGATCATTTAGACCAACCACAGTATACATGATACGTATAGGCCTACTTCACAGAACCATTTACCTTGATCATTTAGACCAACCACAGTAGACACGATACGTATAGGCCTACTTCATAGAACCATTTACCTTGATCATTTAGACCAACCACAGTATACACGATACGTATAAGGTCTACTTCATAGAACCATTTACCTTGATCATTTAGACCAACCACAGTAGACACGATACGTATAGGCCTACTTCATAGAACCATTTACCTTGATCATTTAGACCAACCACAGTATACATGATACGTATAGGCCTACTTCATAGAACCATTTACCTTGATCATTTAGACCAACCACAGTATACATGATACGTATAGGCCTACTTCACAGAACCATTTACCTTGATCATTTAGACCAACCACAGTATACATGATACGTATAGGCCTACTTCACAGAACCATTTACCTTGATCATTTAGACCAACCACAGTAGACACGATACGTATAGGCCTACTTCATAGAACCATTTACCTTGATCATTTAGACCAACCACAGTATACATGATACGTATAGGCCTACTTCATAGAACCATTTACCTTGATCATTTAGACCAACCACAGTATACATGATACGTATAGGCCTACTTCACAGAACCATTTACCTTGATCATTTAGACCAACCACAGTAGACATGATACGTATAGGCCTACTTCACAGAACCATTTACCTTGATCATTTAGACCAACCACAGTATACATGATACGTATAGGCCTACTTCATAGAACCATTTACCTTGATCATTTAGACCAACCACAGTAGACACGATACGTATAAGGTCTACTTCATAGAACCATTTACCTTGATCATTTAGACCAACCACAGTAGACATGATACGTGTAAGGTCTACTTCAGAGAACCATTTACCTTGATCAAGGTCTTTTGCTCCACAAGTTCCAAAATTAGATTAGCTAAATTAGTAGGATGAACGCTGAAAAGCTATTTGATTATTGCCACGTAAAGACATGAGCACAGGACGAAGGTTGTGTAATGCTATGTCAGGTGAGCTTTTTGTGTATTGCACGTTACATGAAAATGACCCGCCACTAAGACGGAAGTTTCAATTAATGCATATGTTGTGAATATTAATGTCAAAAGTCGTCCCATCTCTGTACCGTGTACTACCTTAAAATTTAACTACCGTAAACATTAACTACCGTAAACATTAACCGCAGTCAAAGCTGGATGAGATGTTGAAAATATTTGGCAAGAAATCTAAATTCAATATTTAGATGGGATTTCCAACATACAGATTTAGACAACACCATATTCCCATTTTCTCGTGATCTGAACTGACTCATTATTTTATCTCTATGTAAGGACTCATTAATTTATCTCTATGTACTGACACATTAATTTATCTCTGTGTATTGACTCATTAATGTATCTCTATGTAATGACTCATTAATTATCTCTATGTACTGGTTCATTAATTTATCTCTATGTAATGACTCATTAATTAATCTATATGTATTGATTCATTAATTTATCTCTATGTAATGACTCATTAATTTATCTCTATATGACTCATTAATTTATCTATATGTATTGATTCATTAATTATCTCTATGTACTGACACATTAATTTATCTCTGTGTATTGACTCATTAATGTATCTCTATGTAATGACTCATTAATTATCTCTATGTACTGGTTCATTAATTTATCTCTATGTAATGACTCATTAATTAATCTATATGTATTGATTCATTAATTTATCTCTATGTAATGACTCATTAATTTATCTCTATATGACTCATTAATTTATCTATATGTATTGATTCATTAATTATCTCTATGTACTGACTCATTCATTTATCTCTGTACTAAATCATTCATTTATCCGTTAGTACAGATTGATTATTTCGTCCTTAAGTACTGACTCATTGATTTATCTCTATGTACTGATTCATTAATTTATCTCTATGTACTGACTCATTAATTAATCTCTGTGTACTGACTCATTAATGTATCTATATGTACTGATTCATTCATTTGTCTCTATGTACTGATTGATTCGTTCATCCGTCAGTACAGATTGATTCATTCGTCCTTAATTAACGACTCATTCATACACCCCTCTGTACTGACTCGTTTATTCATTATTTTCTACTAACTCATTTATTTATTCCTTCCTTCCTTTCTTCCTTCCTTCCTTCCTTCCTTTCTTCCTTCATCACTCTGTACAAACTCATTCATTCATCACTCTGTAAAGACTCATTCTTTCATAACACTGTACAGACTCTTATATCTCTCTGTACATACTCATTTGTTTAATCATGTCTTACTGACTCATTCATTCATTCATTCATCGCTATGTGCAGACTCGTACATTCCTCTCTACAGACATTTTATTCGTCACTCTGTAAAGACTCATTTATTCATCACTCTGTAAGGACTCGTGTATCCCTCTTACAGACTCATTCACTCATCACTGTGCACTCTTCATTCATCTCTCTGTACAGACTCATTCTTCACTCTGTACGAACTCAATCATTCATCACTCTGTACATGACTCAGTAATTCATCACTCCATACTGACTCATTTATTCATCCCTCTGTACATACTCAGTCATCCACCCCGCTGTATCAGCGAACTCGTTCATTCATCAGTCTGCTCAGACCCGTTCATTCATCCCTCTGTACAGGCTAATTCTTCCCTCTGTACGAACTCATTCATTCATCCTGCTGTACATACTCATTCTTGACTCTGTACTGATTCATTCATTCAACACTGTACGGACTCGTTCATTCATCCCTCTGTATAGACTCGTTAATTCTTCACTCCATACTGACTCATTCATGCATCTCTCTGTATAGACTCGTTCATTCATCTCTATGTATAGACTCATTAATCTATTACCATGTACAGAGTCATTCATTTATAACCCTGTACAGAGTCATTCATTTATTACCATGTACAAAATTCAGTTACTACCATGTACAAAATCATTCATGTACTATTCTGTACATAGCCATTCATTTCATCCTTCATTACGTAGCTGCCTTGCATGTCTGAAGGCCGGCTAGAAAGGAGATACATATCGTCAGCTTTGTCGAGGTTCTCCAGTGATAAAATGTACAAGCATTTACGTTTTGAATATCACCTTTAATTTAAACTTGGAAAACCGTGAAAAAGCAAAGAAAAATATCAGGTGTATGCAGCTGTTTCCATCCTGATGTATCCAAAATTTCCACGGGGGTGGGGGTGTTAGGAAATTATTTGTTATGTCTTTCATTTTCGGCTAAAGAAATATTTAATATTTCCACGTCCTTGTATTGCTTTTTACGTACGTCAGCGTGTGTAAATTGACCAAGGAAAAAAATGCAGTGTAATAATGTCTATATGTTATGTATAGCAGAACGAATTCCGATTTAAGACACAATCAATGTCCGATTTAAGACATATTCGATGCTGATGTCATGGTTTGAAAATCAATTGAGATGATGGTATAATCTGAAATTGTATGAGATTCAGCATTCTTTTTTTTTTACTGGAACCGTTACAGAATTATCATATTATTTATAGCAGACAATTTTTAATAAATCACACGTACAAGTATTTATTAAAAAAATTAAATAAATTTGTATCTATTTCATTAACATGTAAGAAATATGGGCAAAAGTTTTGAACGCTAATTAGATTCTACAGATGTGTTCCAGCGGAATTGATTACAAGATTAGTAATTCATAAATAACTGAGAATTGTGTATTTATACCCCGGTTTACTGTTTACTTGGAGGCAAAATCAATTCTCAAAGCAAACGAATACCGCAATTAATCAGAATCATTATGACGTTAATCGTATTTTATTTCAAAGCGAGATTTCCGTAATAAACTTTACTGTACGATCAAAGAACTAAAGATTAGTCAAAGGGGGTTTTGTGTTTATTGTGGGCCCATGTGCTAATAGCCAAGGCGATCATTTTACATGCCGATAATTAAAAGAATATAATGCGAAAAAATTGATTTTCTGGGTAAGCTGTTGTATAATACAAGCTGTAAGTTTCCATTGGAGAACTAAATCTTGGACAATTTTCATAGAGTAGGAGACTTACGCTCTTGTTGTAATCAGTCTGAACATTCTCGTCCTTTTCGACTAGATTCAAGGAGAAACTTCGAGCGTACGTTACGGTCTTTGTTATCACGTTTTGATCAATCCACACAAAGACTTGCTGACATAACGACACTAACAGTAACATACGCAATGGTTTGGGGCTACCTAAAGACAAACGATTTCTCAATTTTTGTAAAAAAAAAAAAAAATTCTTTAAATTTTTTTTGGCAAGACTAACATTAAAAATGAAAACATGAAGGTATTTAATTGATATAGAAACATTATGGCGTGTTTTATGGGAATGGCGCTTGTACTTTTTACCTCTGTGAAACGTCACAAGCAGTGATATCAGTTTCTAAAAATAGCCATTCGGACAAGGCGAACTGACATGATCATGGCGTCCAGTCCGTGTTATTATTCTTATTATTGTTCTTACTGAAAACCATGTACCAGGCATTAAATTTGTTAATCTGAATATGGATGTGAATTCCAATATTAAGTTACAGTGGTGCTAAAACCTGCATACTGTATAAATCATATAATCAAATTTGACGAATCCTCTAGAACAGTATAGTACATAAATTCCTTGTATTTCATCACCGATAGATATACCCTGAATGTTTTAAGATGAAAATTCCAAGAGAAACTGCCAGCCCCCACCCCCATTAAATAATGTCGATGAAGTATACTTATATGTGATTCATGTTTTAGCATATAAATAGAGAGGGATGTATGTAGGAAATTTACTATTTCTTATATTTTGTTTAGTGCATAAACCTTACGCTCTGCTTTGTTGACGTGATGTTATGCATGCAGAATCTAGAAATGTTTAATATGTATTCCATAAGTTTAAAAACAATGTATCATTGTTTGTTTGTTGTTCTTGTTGTTGTTCTTGTGTAGTATGCATCAGTGATTTTATTAACCCTTTATGATTCTGATATGTTAATCAGTTACAAAGTTAAGAAAAAATTGAGAGAAAATTGATACGTTTATTTCAATGTCTGTTTTAGAAACAAATCTTAATTTTGAATGACAGTTTAGAACATACAAGAATGCATTAGGTTCATTGGAGTTATGGTGTTGAAAAGAGCAACACTTGCTAATTATATTTATACTACGTGGTTAATAAATGTCCTTAATATATATATATATATATATATATATATATATATATATATATATATATATATACGATTACATTTTGACGGGAAGTATGATCTCATGCATGTGTTGATAAAAACAGCAATACAAAAACTGCTGTCCCTAATGACGACATCCACCCTTAAGATGATACACATTTTGCACACAAAAACTAACTGAAAAGGAAACAAAGTAGATATAAATGAATATTACTGGCTTCAACACATTCTTTTGGGACACACACACACACACACACACACACACACACACACATATATATATATATATATATATATATATATATATATATATATATATATATATATATATATATTACTTTGATGTGTACATACAACAGCTTTTCCTCGACGTAGATTTGAAATCAATATAAAAGCATGACAAAGAAAAAAAATGTACACAGTTATTATTGTACACACTCATATATTATAGTAGAATATATCAAAGTTTTACATAATGAGGGAAGAGCAAATAAAAACACCCTTTATTTTTTTTTTGCCTATATGTCGTAAATTCCGACGTGCTTCGAATCATCTCTCGGTGCTTTGTTCGAAAACAATATAGCGACAGCCGGGCACAGAGATGTCATGGTCCATTTTTAGCAAAATGTTGAATTCAGTGCAAGCGCTATTTGTTTCTCGCGCACCTGGCCTCATGTTCGTCTGACAAAATCTTATGATTACCGCTGGTGTCTTTCAGATAGTTTATATTCTTAGACTTCGTCTTTCTTTTATCCTTTGCAATTTTATAACTGAATGATACCGGGTAATTCCTGTAGTTAGAAATAGCCACGATGATGATAAACACAGTACAGTATCCATTTCCTATAAATTATTAGGTCGAATGTTTGACATAAATCTAACATCTCGCTCAGTTCTTGCATGAAGCTTTCTCTCGACTTAAATCATACATAAATTCGAACAGCCGATGATAACTCGAACAAAATATTATATTACGCAGAACTTGGAGTTTGCTATTATGCATTTTTATAAAAGTCTGTATGAAATGTTGCAATGAACGATGAGTTCTTTTATTCTCAATAGGTCACGACCCGCCCGACCACAAAGGGGCACCGAATTAGGCGGAAGTGAGTCAAAAAAGTGGCAAAAAGACCTTTGCCCCGGCCGTGATTTATGCACGCACATGCAGAAGCCTATATATTGTTTGGGCCATGGGAAAAGGCAGTAAACATATATTTTGGGAGTTTGTCCGTTCGTCTGTTCGTCGTTTACGAAATTGAGGTACAAAAAAATCTACAACTAAAAGTAGACTTACAGTATATGGTACCGTTGTTGCGTTTTGATGACCTTGAAGAGATTTAGTAACATCATGAATGCGGACAGCTCACGGCAGAGTCGAACACGCCCAGGCGTATAGCTTCGCTCGACAATTTTGAACTTTGCACTGGATTCGTTTTACAAAGGGCATACCCCCCCCCCGAATATTCTCACAGGTAATGCTTATTATCTAAATGACCTTGTATATATTATATGAAGAACCTTTAATTCCCTTAATCTGATGGATGGGTGTAATGTGACTGGAGCGGAAACCTATGTTTGATGGATGGGTGTAATGTGACTGGAGCGGAAACCTTGGCTTGATGCAAGATGTGCCTCCGCTTCATCATTTTCAATTTCTGGTCTTCAGAGTTAAAGTAAATGCAATGAGGTGTTTTGTTCTTAAACATTCCAAGATTTCTTTGCATCAGGCTTGAACTCAGCTGAGTCTCTCTCTCTCTCTCTGTGTGTGTGTGTGTGTGTGTGTGTGTGATTTGGATTGTTAACGTAGCTTTAACAATTTTCAGTCACATCGCTACGATGTCTGCAGTGTGATAGCTCATAGTAATATCTAGCACTGGGGCATCATGTAACCTCATGTCTCACACCGTCGCGTTATCCTGACACCAGGCCGACCAGCCTTAGCACTAACCTCTTAGTACTAGTATGATTCACCCGGAGTTCGAACCCAACCCCCCCCCCCAACCTCCGCATCCGAGGCGGACTCTCTAACCACTATGCCACCAGAGCGGTCTGAACTCAGTTTAGAACTTTCCTCAATTTGCGCAAATAATTTCATAAAGCTGTCATATACATAGATTATGTAACATGTACGTTTCCAGAAAGATATCCCATAATCATTATTCTGCCAACAAAGCATGCTCTTATGTCACGTGTTTAGGCTAGAATAAACAGTAACTCAAGAAAGAATGAAAACAACAAGCTTTAAAAAAATAAAATAATTTATTTCCCTGGAGACATTCTGTAAAAATTATTTAAAAAATTAACTTACGGTTTTAATAGAATCAAATCCAAATAATACAAGAATAATTTGAGAATAAAATTGTATTAGTCCTAATAACAAAATGTTCTACTGATTTTAAGTTCCAATCCCGACGAAGAATCCAAGATGGAAGACGATGATGTATGTTGTGACCTGTGGTGTTGAAGTCTACAGTTCCTTGTAGAAACAAGAATTATCAATCCGGTTTTTGACATCTAAATAAATTTCTTATAAGAACTGTCTTTGATTAAGAATCTCACATGAGCACATATATTTTCCAGGAAAAAAAGAATTAATCATTTTGAATCCAAATAATTTGAAATAACTCGAAACAGCGCGACATACAAATTCCAGCGTAACAGCCCACCTTCTACTGAGAATAGTTCTCCAAAACAAAGGTTATATCGTCTTCTAAAACGTAAACGGGGGTCAAGTGATCATGTTCTGGAAGCTCGTAGAAATTAGGTACTTGTTAAAGATCACATCAACCCAGTGTGACCGTGACGAAAGCCAATCATTTTACTCTGAGAAAAAAATTGTTTGCATCCTAAACACGCAGTCCCATCATGACCTCGACAACAACCAATCATTTTAATATAAAATTAGAACTTGTTTGCGTGGTTGCTGCAAATTTTGGTTCAAGGTTATGATATAGATCAACTCCTGGTGTTTATAAAACGAACAGTCAAGGTCAAACTATTTCCTGAAAAAGTATTATCTCTAGTGAATATATTTACATTACAATATCATGTAATGAAATTTTTTTTTTGTAAAAACTGACAAACAATTAAATTAAATATATATTAAATCAGATAGAATAAATTAAATATACATAACAATGTACTTAAATGAGATCTATAAAAATGATAATAACTGAGTTATTTGGATTTATTCACTACGTATCCTTAAATGAGACTTGCCAAATGATAATGACTGTGTGATTTGGATTTATTCACTACGTATCATTAAATGAGACTTGCCAAATGACTTGCCATATGATAAGGCCAAAAACAAAAATATATGTATGGCCCGGTTACCCGACCGACTATATTTATTTCTTGCAGACATTAGTTTGTTTAGGGAAAAAAAATTTGGACGAAAACAATCCGGAGAAGATCAACTTAACTAAGAGATGTAACTACAATCTATGTGATATTCAGGATGGGAATGACGCTTGTTTTCTAGTCCATGCTTTATTTAAATCCATCAGGTTTCTGCCTACCAACCTACCCTTTTTCAGTGTAAACAGAACCACTAATATAATTTGTATTTGACTGAAAACGTAGTTTGTAGCATTCACTATATGTATTTTAATGACCAACTATTGTTATTTGGATTTTTAACGTAGATTTAACCAATTTTCAGTCATATCGCAACGATGTCTGCAGTGTGACAGTTTATAGTAAGGTCTAGCACCGAGGCATCATGCCGCAGACATGGGCATGATGTCCCACGAAGTCACATTATCCTGACACTAGGCCGACCAGTCCGAACACTAACCTCTTAATGCTGAGCGCCAAGCGAGGCAGCTGTTATGACCATTTTTGTAAGTCTTCGGTATAACTCGGCCTGTGATCGAACCCACGACTTCCCGCATCCGAGGCGGACGCTCTAACCACTATGCCACCAGAACGGTCTGAACTCAGTTTAGAACGATCTTGAATTTGTGCAAATACTTTCATAAAGCTGTCATATGCATAGATTATGTAACATGTATGTTTCCAGAAAGATATCCCATAATCATTATTCTGCCAACAAAGCATGCTCTTATGTCACGTGTTTAGGCTAGAATAAACAGTAACACAAGAAAGATGAAAACAACAAGCTTTAAAAAAATATACAATAGAGATATCCGAATACATGTGTAATTAAATGACACCGTCCAAGAATTAATAACCGAGTCATTTGGATATATTCACTATACATACTTCTTCATGTGTGTTGGCCGTGTTAACGTTCCATTGGAAACTGGAAACGCAGCTTGTATGCTACATTAATAATCCATTTGAAACTGAAAACGTAGCTTGTAGGCCATGTTAATAATCCATTTGAAACTAAAATAAGACGTAGCTTGTAGGCTATGTTAATTATCTATTTGAAATTGAAAACGTAGCTTGTAGGCCATGGCATTAATCAACTGGAAATTGAAAACAAAGCTTGTAGGCCATGTTAATAATCCATTGTACATTGGAAACGTAGCTTATAGGCCACGTTACTAACCAACAGGAAAAGATGCTTTACTCGATGTATTGTTGATCATTCGAATTCATGGTGGAATAAGTAAAATAATGTTTCACAGTTTTATTATAGGGTGCCATCAATCGTCGATAAATGCTGAATCTATGGAGACAAAACTTGATTGGAAGTGAGTGGATTAAAATCATTACCTAGTATTCAATTTTGTTATATGCTTGGTTTAATAATACTTCAGGGTCCTATCAAAAGCAACCGTTTAGAAGATTGCTAGATCAGATTATGAATCGATCTCTAGATTCGTTTGGTAATGTAATATCTAGATTCGTTTGGTAATGTAATATCTAGATTCGTTTGGTAATGTAATATCTAGATTCGTTTGGTAATGTAATACTTTAAATGTATCAACAAACCAATACCATACCAGACGTAGGGATGTTTTCAGTTTCTCCGTTTCTCTTAAAGGCAATTGAAACACAATTTGAGCATTAGAAAACCCGTACTCAACTGTTGTTCTAACGTAGCATAATAACATCAACGAGAGTGAAGGGAATGAGGGGAGAGGAGCGGAGCGGAGGGGGATGGGGAGATTGGCAAATGATCCTACGTCTGCTTTAAACTATTTTCTTCAAAAATGACGCTCACAGCGAAGATATGAAAAAATACTGATGTAGTTGATGTTACTGTATAATTGTCGATCCATTTATTTCAGTTATAAATGTTCGTCGTTTGCCGGGCCGACCAATCCTAACACTAACTTCTTAATGCTGAGCGCCAAGCAAGGCAGCGACAAGTACATTTTTTAAAAGTCTTTGGTATGGTTCGGCTGGAGTCCAAACCCACGACCTCCCGCATCCGATGCGGATATTCTAACTACTAGGCCACCGGAGGAGTCATCCAGAATTAAAATATTTGAAAAATATATATGCAAATTGTGTTACTGCCTCATAAAGGGTCCAGTATGATTGCACTGCAGATATTTGTAGATGAAGGAATCCATTAGCTGATCAATGTTTGCTAAAAGGACAATATGTGTCATACGACTTAAACTACTAGACATGAGTTATTGGCCAAAGCGTATTGACCTTTATAATAGCACTGGTCCCAAGTCACGTAAACCAGAGCTAATCTGGCACTTGCCAAACTCAAAATAAAATTATCAAGCCGTACGCTTTACTTTTTGGGTAATAGGTCTCACTTTTCACGTTCAATGTAGAGGATCAAAGTTGACATTTTCTGGAATATTTTCCTTTGATATCCACATCGACGCGTGCGTTGGCACGTGGTGGTGGATAAAAGTTGTTTCGATTTCTCCAGGGTCTCAGGTTTTCCTCACATCGATGGTCACTTCACACCTAAATTCGACCTGTCAAACGTATTTATTATTAGTTAAGGAGAACGTGTAGAACTGATGTTACTTGTGCAGGTTAATTTTTACACTTGCCAGTGTCCTTCCAACGTTTTGCCTTAATTGGACAATCAATACTAATTTTGAAGCTAAACCAGTCAAATACTATTGTCAGGAAAATTATGTCGCATACTATAGTTATAATTCATTGGAAGTATCATCAAAAAGATAAGCAGTTTTTAATAAACGCATTACATCAACGTGTTAAAGTGTTCTTAAAATGAAGTGATGTACGAGAGAGAGAGAGAGAGAGAGAGAGAGAGAGAGAGAGAGTTGTTATTGTAGGTTTTAACGCCATTTTTCAGCACACGATAGGATATACATGGCAGCCAGTATTAATGGTGGAGGAAGAACCCAGCGAAAACCCCAGAAAGAACCACCGACCCACGAGAAGCTACTGGCAAGCTTTCTCACATACCCACATTGGCTGAATCCGAGACTCGAACCCAAGCAGACAGAGGTGAGATGGCAGTGATCCGTAACGGACAGTGCTTTAGACCACTCGGCCACGATTTTATGATTGTGTTATTGTTCATCTCTATTTCTGTTTTTCGATTAGCATGTTGGTTTTACAGAGAGAGAGAGATAGAGAGAGGGTTTAGTATGTACCTTGGATCATTGATATACCACGAGATATACCACGAGGATTGCCGAGATTCCTTTTAATGAAAAAATTATACAACTGGTGGTAGGTTAAAGATACCTGACACATACTACAAATATATTTCAAACCAATCACATAAATACACATACTAGCATTTACGATCAAGCTAAATGCATTCCCGGTTGGTCTAAGCCAATATTATGATTTAATTTACAATGCTATACAGTTGTTCAACTTGCATTGTTTAATTTAGTTTAATTTAGTTTCTCTTTCCCTCATTCATTTGATCGGTTTGTTTTTAAACTTTACCATCATTTATATATCGAGAGACATCGTCGCATGACACAGATGAAAATCCATTACGCTAGTTTATTCACAGTTTCCTTTTGCTCCTTTTGCTACCACGAGAGAGAGTGTGTGTGTGTGTGTGTGTGTGTTGGCAGATGTTTTGGGTCATTTTATATATTAACCACCCCTGTTGGTCGATGAGTCTGCTGACTGACCAACCAACAACATGAGAGATAAAGAGAGAAGGGGTATGGGAGGGTGAACTTCGGACATTTGAATATTTAAACGTAGTCTGTATTTACAAAATTATTGCAGGTTGCTGTTTTGTTTAAAGCATCTAAAATGCTATGAAAATAGTACAGTTTATGTTTGTCTCTTACAATTAGTCTCGACAGGCTATTGGTATTGTGGACCTGTAGATGAATCCCATTGACCATGCACATATACCATTACGATGACCATGGTCCCTGTATGTTACTTGGTATAAATTCAGTTTCAATGGTTTCATTAAACCCAAATTCGTTTCCATTCTCGCTCCACAGATTTGCACGTATTTTATTCATGGGGGGGGGGGGGAATTGAAGGAATAAGCTTGTAATAAGCTTTCAGACTGGTTGATAAACGTAAATCTTAAACCTTTATAAGTAGTTCAATCAATTTAGTTAAACCAGTATATATGTGATGAGAGGCTAACAAAATATGGTACTAACAGCTGTCTCGCTTGGCGCTCAGCATAAAAGGTTAGTGTTAGGACTGGTCGGCCTGGTGTCAGGATAATGTGACTGGGTGGGACATCATGCTACATGTCTGCGGCATGATGCCCCAGTGCTAGATATCACTATCAACTGCCACACTGCATACATCGTAGCGATATGACTGAAAAATTGTTAAAGCTACGTTAAAAATCCAAATCACACATATACATACATACATACATACATACATACATACATACATACATACATACATACATACAACTGGTCTCAGGAATGTTGACCTAACCTGACCTTTAAGCAACATCTGATAAAATATTGAGGTTATTAATAAATGTGAATATGAATTTGATATATCCGTAAATGTACGTGAAATATACCGTGACAGTTTTGATATGTTCTAAACATTATAATTTTAGATACAGACCTTCTAATTATAACGAAGATTTCGTCTTGTAAATATTTGGAACTTTCCAGAATGAAATGTTCTATTATGTAATCGGTTTCTTTGTGAAAATGCTAATTGTGACCTGAAGTCAGGTAGAGGACTATATAATCTTGTTACTGGAGAGATTATTCGTTTGTGCTCTAAGATCTGAACAGAATCAGCAATATTATTGTTGCGTCTAGTATTTCATATGGGCAGCAATTTATTTGTTCATATTATTAAATTCAAGTGATTCTTCTCTTGAAATACAAAGTGCTAAAATAACATTCTTGGAAATAACACAGACTATTGTTGGCACATCACCACGATACAGGCCACCATAAATGCATAAACACTTCCAGCGTTGGATTTATTTTAGAATATCATTAAATTTTAGGACATGTGTTCAAAAATTTACGTTTATTTGAGATTTAATTCAAAGTACTGTTAAGTTCTTTTAACATTTGCACTTTTTCTTGGGAAAAATATTTGATAAATTTTACAAAATTTGTTCGTTCTCACTCTTTTTCATTATTTATTTAAGATCATATAGTCGTAATACTAGGGCTCAGTCCCAGAACAACAGAGGTGAATTCATCCATTCTGCATGCTGAATCGTACGGAATAATTAGCGCAGATCATGCAGACAAGATGCATGCATAACAAAACCTAATTCGAGAGTGCAATTGTCCCTAATCCTAATGCATATTCATCTGTGTATTAAAACTGACGGGACATTCTAGTCAATCTATAGCTGCAGATATGTATTTACTGGAAAGCAGATATCAGCCGCCAGTTAAGCTCTGATCAAGTACTGGTGCAAATTCCAATGTTGATATATTTGTGATATCAGTGTTACTGCAATCCAATACAAATACAGGTATGTTTGGAATACAGATATAAACATATATTGTTGAACAATGCAAAATATCCAAAGCATGCATATAAAGTGAAGCTGCTGTGGATTTTGATACGACAGGGTATCTAACAAATGTCACAAGACGGCGAATAGCTGACCAAGCATTTAGAGTAAAATAATTTGCTTTTTCATCACTGTCGGATACCTAATGAGCCTTGCTAAGATAGGCGTTTATGGTGGTGCCATTGTTGTGATGTAATCATTTGGGCGGGGGGCGCATTGTTGTGATGTAATCATTTATGGTAGTGCCATTGTTGTGATGTAATCATTTATGGTGGTGTTATTGTTGTGATGTAATCATTTATGGGGGTGTTATTGTTGTGATGTAATCATTTATGGTGGTGTTATTGTTGTGATGTAATCATTTATGGTGGTGTTATTGTTGTGATGTAGATGTAATCATTTATGGTGGTGTTATTGTTGTGATGTAATCATTTATGGTGGTGTTATTGTTGTGATGTAATCATTTATGGTGGTGTTATTGTTGTGATGTAGATGTAATCATTTATGGTGGTGTTATTGTTGTGATGTAATCATTTATGGTGGTGTTATTGTTGTGATGTGGATGTAATCATTTATGGTGGTGTTATTGTTGTGATGTAATCATTTATGGTGGTGTTATTGTTGTGATGTAATCATTTATGGTGGTGTTATTGTTGTGATGTAATCAGTTTTACTCTACTTTAAAATGTTTGCTATGTAGTTGCTTGAAATCAAATTTAATAAATTTTCTAGTATGTCGACTCGAGCTTTCGTAAGTTAACACTCTCAGAAAATTACAGAATACGAATGTTGCTAATAATAACCCTCTTATTAAGTCTAAAATCAATCTGGATGCAGAAATAATTACCGAGACAGATCCGGATTATATTTTTACCTGATAGCTTTTATTCAGGAATTTTTCTTTTTTACCGCAGCGTGCACGACTTTATTAAGTAACTGTGTTGTGCTCATCTGCAGAAATCAAACTAGATTATCGGTGGCTGATTAATTAAAGCCAAAAGCGCGAGTGCTCTTGACGGCACCCTGCAAGAAAATTAGGTTTCTTTAGCCCAGAAAATCAGATGAACTAAATAATTAGAGACTGTTATTGACAAGGTTGTGTCAGATGAGATAAGAAAATCTCTAAAATTCGTCATTGCCTGCTAGAAAGCCTGCTGATACCAGAGAGACTGGCCTCATAAGGTATTGACAGAGTTTAAACATGCCAACGTGCAACTGATGGAATCTCAAACTGCTAGATATTACTAAAATGGAAATTTCAATTTTAATTTCGAAAATTTCACTGGTGGAGTATCAGTTATTAATTTGCTACACCTAATTACATAAGTATCCAGTGGGCTTGATTGGTTGTAAACGAATTCAGAACAGTCTCACTGTCACTAATTTGTGAAAATGCGATGTTTAAATGATCAGCACGAGAGACAGTTTCTTATTTTAATATCGATGGACAAGTAACAAAGACAATTACGTTATATCACTGTCTATTTCTAAAGTTGTACAAGTGCATGCCATGCAGCACTTTGTTTCTAATGTTTTTTTTGTTTTTTTTAGCTCCCAAAGGTCATCAACGTTATAAGCGAGACTAACTTGTAATGAGGCATGCTCCAACAAGGCTGCGTCAGACCGTTATAAACATAATAATAAGGCAATTGTTGATTCAGTCTGACTAACCGAAATTGCTTGGCGTCATTAAGAAGTTCTGAGAAAGATTAATGTGCGGAGCATGAATTATGTGTAGCGGTTATACCCTTTCACTACGCATCTCTCATTCCTACTAAGTCCACTCCCACCCCCATCGTTGAATATGGTTTCCTTATAAATGCGACAAAAATTACTCCGTAATCAGATTTTTGTCCTTTATAATTTGTCCATATGTATGTGAAAAGTTAGGTTTCTTTATAAGACTATTTACAATTATTAGGGTTGTTTTTGTTTTTCTTTCTTCTTTCTAATTGCATGCTGCCTCCGAGAAACTAAAAGGATTTTGTAAATTAGGACACGACTGGGGTGGATATACAACCATTTATACCGGTACCAGATAGCTGAAAGGTACACTGACCCAAAGGCGATGCTTTGTATGCTTAAATTCATTTTCCTTATAAGAGAAAGCAAACCAACGGATGCCATCTGTCTATTGTAGTTGCCCCCATCCCCTCCACTCGAGTTAGCAATGCTGGTAGTACGTGCAATCTGAATCCAGTTTAATTTACGAGATCCTTATATGTCCATATACGGTTTCTGACTTGCCAAGACATTATAACGTCAGAACATGTGTAATTATATGGCGTACTTCAGATTGTTGGAGAACATTCGCTGGTAAGAAAGATATGCTTCCAATGCCAACTAATTTATAAAAGTTATTAAATAACTAATGATATTAAAATAACAGTAAGAGCAATGACTTTTGCAGCTCAATTAAGCCACATTTCTAACTAATGTAGTTAAATGATACCTCAAATGAGGAGTTATTCCACTGGGAGGACATAATCATGACACCATTGTGCTTCGTTACCATATCTATTAAAACATTTAGCAAATTCTGCTTCATTAGCATCCTGACCTCAATGAACCAGTTTTACGTGTAATGTTTTGCATTATTTGAAATTAATGCTCTGTAATTAGGCACAGTCTGTTGAATCTCTACATCGTCTCAAACGGTAGTGTCTATCACTTGTGCTTTCTTGGTATACAAATGGAAAAGCTCGTGTCTGTTATGTGTGCTTTCTTGGTGTACAAATGCAAAAGCTCGTGTCTGTTATGTGTGTTTTCTTGGTGTACAAATGGAAAAGCTCATGTCTGTTATGTGTGCTTTCTTGGTGTACAAATGGAAAAGCTCGTGTCTGTTATGTGTGCTTTCTTGGTTTACAAATGGAAAAGCTCGTGTCTGTTATGTGTGCGTTCTTGAGCAACAAATAGAAAAGCTCGTGTCTTTTATGCATGCTTTTTGTATTTAAGAAGAACAACTGGTGAAGGATTTGTTTGCTTTCTTTGTGTATAAATAGATAAGCTTGTATATGTTATGTGTGTTTTCTTCGGGTACAAATAGATAAGCTAGTGTCTATTATGTGTTGTTTTCTAGGTGTAAAAGTAGAAAAGTTCATGGCTGTTATGTGCATATTCTTGGTGTACAAGTAGAAAAGATCGTGTCTGGTAAGTGTGCTTTCTTAGTGTACGGGTAGAAAAGTTCGTGTCTGGTAAGTGTGCATTTTCTTGGTGGACAGTAGAAAAGATCGTGTGTGGTAAGTGTGCTTTCTTGGTGTACGGTTAGAAAAGATCGTGTCTGGTAAGTGTGCTTTCTTAGTGTACGGGTAGAAAAGATCGTGTATGGTAAGTGTTAATTTTCTTGGTGGACAGTAGAGAAGATCGTGTCTGGTAAGTGTGCTTTTTTGGTGCACGGTTAGAAAAGATCGTGTCTGGTAAGTGTGCTTTCTTGGTGTACGGGTAGAAAAGATCGTATATAGCTCGTTAAACGTGTATAGACATAATGTTATCTAGGTCACAAATTAGTTTTATTTTAAATGTGTAATAGTTGTTTACGATATTTAATTTTTTTTTTAAAGTAGAACCTGTAAAGCTAACAAACTATTTTCAACTGAGCAAAACCTAAATGCAGTTTACTTGAACATCCATAACTTTGGTAACTAATGCAAGATGCATACTCAAAAGGTCTTAAGTTGAAGTTGCAGACGCTGATAACTTTCGATTTTCGGTATTATTTGAACAAAACATTTATTGAATCCCCACTTCATTAATTATTTGTATTTCCTCTCTCACCAAAACATGATTTATATAAACAATTTTGGAATGAGAATAAGTAATCCCAGTCGACTAGAACGTAAGGAACTCTTGGAGTGTATGTGGTATGCATATGACGTTATTTTCTATGCAAGGAACATGCAACTGCGGCTACCATAATTTTTCCGCGATGGATTTTTGTTCCTCAGTTAGCTGAAAGGCGTGAGCATGAACCAAAATTAACTTACACTTACTGTCTTTACTCAAATCACATAAAGGAAAGTTTTGAAAGTTGTCTCTGTGTACTTGTAAAAGTTTCGTTTCATTATAGTTATAAAGTTACTCTTAGATTGATTCTCAAATACAGACCTTAGGAGGATAACACAAGACAGCAACCTATAGATGACGATATTTAACAGGCTCAGCTGAGTATTTGCATTAAAACTCTGACTTAGAATCAAGTATGTTTTCCATTTATACGCTGAGAGCTATGTGTTTTAAGAATTTGCTGGAAACGTGACGACTGTTCTAGTGATATATCATCTGTGGCAAATATGCCACTTCAAATACCTAGAATTTAGATCACCACTTCAAATACCTAGAATTTAGATCTCCACTTCAAATACATAGAATGTAGATCGCCACTTCAAATACATAGAATTTAGATCACCATTCCAAAATACCTGGAATTTAACGCTACTTCAAATACCTAGAATTTAGATCGCCACTTCAAATACCTAGAAATTAGATCGCCACTTCAAATACCTAGAATTTAACATCACTTCAAATACCTAGAATTTAGATCGCCACTTCAAATACCTAGAATTTAGATCGCCACTACAAAATACCTAGAATTTAACGCCACTTCAAATACCTAGAATTTAGATCGCCACTTCAAATACCTAGAATTTAGATCGCCACTTCAAATACCTAGAATTTAGATCGCCACTTCAAATACTTAGAATTTAGATCGCCACTTCAAATACCTAGAATTTAGATCGCCACTTCAAATGCCTAGAATTTAGATCACCACGCCAAAATACCTGGAATTTAGATCGCCACTTCAAATACTTAGAATTTAGATCGCCACTTCAAATGCCTAGAATTTAGATCACCACGCCAAAATACCTGGAATTTAGATCGCCACTTCAAATACCTAGAATTTAGATCGCCACTTCAAATACTTAGAATTTAACGCCACTTCAAATACCTAGAATTTAGATCGCCACTTCAAATACTTAGAATTTAGATCGCCACTTCAAATACCTATAATTTAGATCGCCACTTCAAATACCTAGAATTTAGATCGCCACTTCAAATACTTAGAATTTAGATCGCCACTTCAAATACCTAGAATTTAGATCGCATATTTAGAAATCATCATGTTCTTGTCCTTTCTACGCACTGTCATGGATGTATACGGTACATGTCAGGAAAACTTTAGTTTCCTGAAATAGATTCCTTGGAGACCGGTTTCTGCGTGGCATCATTACTGTTCGTATCAATTAGTCCCTCACGACTAAAACGAGTTGCAAATTATTGAGAAATGTATAGTGTCATGGAGACGCAAATAGAATTAAAAAAAGGCAATTATTCATTAGACAACCATCCATCATAGTCGTGGGAATAAAGGAAACAATCATCATCCGTTACAAAGGTTTACATGCTTTTTAAAATAAATGTTTCATTACTGTCAATCAACCACAAAGGAAGGGTCCAGAATTTGTATGTGTCTTCTTGATGTTCAATTTCTTTAATTATACACCGTTATTAATTTCATAATAAACTAGTATTATTTAGGGAAGACTCTCGGTTATAGTGAAATGAAAGGATATTGGTGCGGACTGATTTTGTACTGGCTTTCCTACAGTATTTCAGAGGATTCCTTTATTTTCTGTGCAGTTAAAAGGGACAAAAGACTGTATTTAGAATATTATTAGTAGATTCACGCCATCGGCACCAGTTTTAAAATGTGCAATTTGCAGTATGTTCAACGAAATTTGGCAATTGTAAGCAGAGTAAAATATACACGCTTACTCGGTGGCAATTGTAAGCAAAGTGAAATATCCACGCTTACTCGGTGGCCATTGTAAGCAAAGTGAACTATCGACACTTACTCGGTGGCAGTTGTAATCAAAGTGAAATATCCACACTTACTCTGTGGCAATTGTAAGTAAAAATGAAATATCCGCGCTAACTTATTGGCATTTGTAAGCAAAGTGAAATATCCACGCTTACCCGGTGGCAATCGTAGTTAACGTTTTACCACGTAGATACGAATTGCGTAGTATTAAATCACGAGAATTAATTTTTTTACCACGTAGATACGAATTGCGTAGTAATAAATCACGAGAATTAATTTGCCTTAACTTTTAAGTACATAAAAATGCTTTCCGTTTTTTTTTTCACTGAATAAGACAGGAGTTATAATACAAAAGGAATTTTAGTTCTCGATAATGTTGATTGACCTTTCTGAAATCTGATTCAAGTCCAACCCATGCTTAGCTACATGGGTAAATCCTTTTTTGTTGACCGCTCCGGTCGCCTAGTGGGGATGTCATGGGTTCGGACCCCGGCCGAGTCATGCCTAAGACTTATAAAATCGTACTAACTGCTGCCTGGTCGGCCTAGTGTCAGGATAATGTGACTGAGTGGGACATCATGCTATATGTCAGCAGCATGATGCCCCAGTGCTAGACATCACTATAAACGGTCACACTGCAGACATATGCGATATGACTGATTTTTTGTTTTTGTTTTGAAGCTGCGATAAAAATCAAACAACTTACATACACATACACACACCTTTCTTTGTTGACCAATTTTTTTGTGCTAATTTATCACTTTGAAAGAAAGTGAGATATCTTTCAATTTTGGGTCAAATCAAAGCAACAGGTTCTGGGTTATTTTAGAACACAGTTACGCCATATGCTTCCCACAGTTTTCTCCCGCTTTGCGAAAGAATTCCTACTTTTTTCCTCATATATATATATATATATATATATATATATATATATATATATATATATATATATATATATATATATATACTTAGACGAAGGAATCATACATACATACATACATACATACAGACAGACAGATATACAGGCATGAACGCATGCATATATACACATATACCTAAGTAAATTATGTTACCTGTACTTAAATTACCTTATGTGTACTTATATGACATTACCTGTACTTAAATTACATTACATGTACTTTCATAATATTACCTATACTAATGCGAAAGGATCAACTGATAATGTGCAACGCAAAATAATTGTATACGGGTATGATGAAGTTGGACTGAAAATTACTTATGTAAAAAGGGTAATTAATTCTCTGCAAAATATATCGGATCCATATACACGACAGGAGCGTACTGGAGTACAATTATGCTACAAGGTTTTACATTTTCAAATAATATACGACATCCAGGACGAATTACACCGAAAGGAGCCTAACAAACGTTGTTAACATATTTACAAAAGATGGTTTACATCACAGATATTTAAAAATAATTGATCCAAAGACATTTAGGGATTTTAGTACAGAACATGTGATGGATAATGGAACCATTAAGCCGTTTTCTATATTCATGTAAGCAACAAATCAAATAAATAAGGTTGAGAGCCGCTTTTCTACATTCATCTAAGAAATGAATCAAATTTGTAAGACTGTGAGCCATTCTATATTCCTTAAGGAAATGAATCAAATTTGTAAGACTGAGCCGTTCTGCATTCTTATATGAAATGAATCAAATTTATAAGGTTGTTAGCCGTTTTTATAATCCATGTAAGAAATGAATTAAATATGGTTTTACAATATGCAGTTTTTACAACATGCAGTTTTCTACAACATACAGTTTTTAACAATATACAATTTTTACACTATGCAGGGAATATTGACTGGGTTAAATTATAATTGATTCAATATGGTGTCCCAGCATGAGATGTTGGAAAATCCTGGCTCCCCCATACTATTTAAAACTATAAGTGCGTGTGAATATATGTATAGTGTTTTGGAAAGAAATCCAGAAATACTATAAGTAAGAGCTTTAAACAAATGGCATACACATATTAATATACGAGGCCAATTTTTGATTAAATATTTCGAACTTTTATCGCGCATAGCGTAATCTAATAGACCAATTTGACTGGATAATGCATTGTGCTTTATCGTGCATAATGGTATCTACAAGACCAATTTGACTGGATAGTTCACTGTGCTTTAGTATGCACAACGTAATCTACTAGACCAATTTGACTGGATAGTTCACTGTGCTTTAGTATGCACAACGTAATCTACTAGACCAGTTTGATTGGATAGTTCATTGTGTTTTGGCATGCACAACGTAATTTATTAGACTGATTTGATTGGATAGTTCATTGTGCTTTGGCATGAACAAACGTAATCTACTAGACCAATTTGATTGGATAGTTCATTGTGATTTGGCATACACAACAAAATCTACTAGACCAGTTTGACTGGATAGTTCACTGTGCTTTATTATGCACCACGTAATCTACTAGACCAGATTATTTGGATAATTCATTGTGCTTTAGCACGAAGAACGAAATCTACTAGATCAATGTGTCTGGATATTCATTGTTATTTAGCATAAAGAACTTAATCAACCAGACAATTTGATTGGATAGTTAATTTTGCATTAGCATGTCAAATGACTAAAGTTTCAAGTCTTATGCGGTTTCACTAAATATTATAATACATTATTCATGTGTCTTAAAAACTATTATCACATTGTCTCTAAACTTTACATATAGTATGCGCAGCTTCATATGTTTTATATGACATGTTAAAATATCACTTTATGCGATTCTGATTTGTCCAAATTAGCCCATGAAGTTGGTGCGCAGTATTCTCTTTACTGGTTGGCTGCGATCGTAGGAAATTCGCCTTACTGAGCTTTATGAAACGTTTTGTTTTGACTATTACTACAGACTATTGGTGGCCATTTTTTCCCGAATCTATAGACGAAAGGGAATTGTGGGAAACGATCACGTATATCTACATATGGCATATTTACCCCACAGTGGCTTATGTATAAATTATCATGCACTGAGAAATGGTTATAAACCCCCCGAAAAGAAGAACAACATCAAATAAAACCAAGGAAATGGTCATTTCATTGAGGGCTTGGGTGTATATGGGTTTGCTGTATTCACCATGTGTACAAGATTGGTTTAAATGTTAACTTACAGGAATGAATACATTCTCCTCTGTTCACAGAAAAATGTGGACATAAATCAATCTCTCAAATGGCAGAAAAATATCTAACCACAGCATATTTAAGAGGTAAAATATGAGATGCATTTCCGAATAAATGAAACTTGTATACATATACATGCGTCAAATCAAATGTCTTCCGGATATAATGTAGTCTACTGTCCGATCACAAAGACAATACAGTAAATCTGAAATCTCCGCAGTAATCATCCATTCACATAAATATCCTAACAACTCGAAATGTTTTGTGGTGAAACTGACACTTTTTATACACGAACATTAATAGTGTACCCTAACACAAGTCCAACTGTGACATCACACAGAATTTCTATTGGATATCAAACTGTGACATCACACAGAATTTCTATTGGATATCCAACTGTGACATCACACATAAATATCAAACTGTGACATCACACAGAATTTCTATTGGATATCAAACTGTGACATCACACAGAATTTCTATTGGATATCAAACTGTGACATCACACAGAAATATCAAACTGTGACATCACACAGAATTTCTATTGGATATCAAACTGTGACATCACACAGAAATATCAAACTGTGACATCACACAGAATTTCTATTGGATATCAAACTGTGACATCACACAGAATTTCTGTTGGATATCAAACTGTGACATCACACATAATTTCTATCGGATATTCTGCGTTGAAAAATGAGTGTGTCTATGTAAAATGTTCAATTTAAACGGAATGACAGTTGCTTTTTGATGTCTAATTTGTAACAAAATCTTTACAAACATTTGTAAAGTTTGTAGAAACAATACACTGAATTTTTTATTTTAGAACTGTCCAACCGTTAAGTTGTGGTGGAATAATTTAAATCAGTTAATTAAAAATAACATTAATTTGTATTCCTAATTATTATTTAAAATCACTATTGTGCATATGATTCAAGCTGACAATCCATTTTATATTATTGATACATATAATGCATATACAAACACATAACTTTGTGATGGTGCAATTGAAAAAACAGTTCCTCAAAATTTAGACCTAATTAGGTTGTCCATAAAGGAGTGTAACAACATAAACTAACAAGAACAAATACTAATTATAAAGACGACAAGGAAATCTTGACTATTACATTCGTTAATGATGGAAAGTCTGTAGAAGGAGTTATATTATGGAAAAATTAAAGAAATAAATATTGAAAAACTGTCATAAATCTTTTATGTTGTGTTGTTGTCAGATTAGGAAGTCTGTTTAACAATAACCAAAGATGAAATGGTAAAATTGATAATCGTATAGATAATCTATCTATCTATCTATCTATCCCCACCCAAAATCCAGCATTTGGATTGATTTGATAAACTTCCATTTCTTCCTCGTTTATGGAACTCACAGACTCAATACCATATTCATATAGACAATAAATCATATTATCATCCCCTTAATATCACAAACTGGTATTAACATGCAGGAATATCCTTAATTTCACAATCTGGTATTAACATGCAGGGATCCACTTAATATCACAGACTGATATTAACACACAGGGATCCCCTTAATCTTACAATCTGGTATTAATATGCAGGGATCTCCTTAATATCACAGACTGGTATTAACACGCAGGGATCCCTTTAATATCACAAAATGGTATTAATATCCAGGAATCTCCTTAATTTCAGAAATTGGTATTAATATGCATAGATCTCCTTAATCTTACAAAATTTTACCAACATGACGAGATCGCCTTAATCTCACAAACTATTAATAGCATGAGGGGATTTCCTTTACTACGAGAACCAGGAGCACCTCGTGATGGGACATTTGCGCACTTTCTACAAACTTATAACTACACTGAGTTTTAAAAAGGATCACTGCATGGCTCCATGATACAGCTGGTCTTCGATTCCGCCAAGTGTCCAGCAGGTATGTAATAGACAATTTAGTGATTGGGCAGCCCCAGGTCGCCTTTCCCCAGGACAAATATCTCAATACAACGTTCATTTTTATTAAAGTCTGTTGCGGATTTAAAATCTAACGTTCATTGCACTCGGGCAATCTATTGTACATTTGACTGGCACAATCTACTGCACATGTGAATAATACAGTCTACTATTTATCTGACTCAACCAGTCTACTGAACAGTTGGCACAAGCAATCTACTGTACATTTGACTCGGAGTATCTACTGTACATTTGACTGAATCTAGCGTACATTTTAATCGGACTATGTACTGGACATTTTACTCGGACAATCTACTGTGCATTTGGCTTTGACAATCTGCTGTACATTTGATTCAAATTATGTTTTGTATCGTCTGCATGTTTGGTCATTCCTGTTTTTTTTAATAGAATCATGCCTATGTACGATAGACTGGCTGTGTCATTCGGGGTTTGATTATAAACAGAAATGCATGTTCCTTGCTCAAAGAAATATTTTCTAAACATTTGGTTGAATTTAATAACTTTTGAAACAAAAGGAAATGTGCGTCAACTAATCTTCACCGATATAGAGAATCTCAAAAATCGATAATGATTTTATTTTGAATTCATGAAAAGAATTAAATGATTTCCATTTTTTTGCGAGCGTTCCGAATTTATTCAACCAGTTGAAAAAAATTAAGATTAAATAATTACCCATTTAAGGTTCAGTTTGGATTAAAAGAAGAACACGCTTTTCGACATTTCATTAACTTCTGTCTTGGGGATCCGAGTGGCCGAGTGGTCTAAAGCGCTCACCGTTACGGATCATTGCCATTTCACCTCTGTCTGCATGGATTCGAATCTCGGATTCAGCCAATGTGGATATGTGAGAAAGCTTGCCAGTAGCTTCTCGTGGGTCGGTGGTTCTTTCCGGGGATTTCCCGGGTTCTTTCTCCACCATTTATACTGGCCGCCATGTATAGCCTATCTGAAAAATGACTTTAAACCCTACAGGATTTTGGCTCAGAGGCTGCATCTATGGCGTGCAAAAATAGTCACAGATGCGAGTTAAATCAATAATGCTCATTTTGATAACCAGTAACATTCAAATGCAGACTTTTTCAATTCTCATTTTGTCTTTCCAAATTAACTGAACAATTAAGAAGAACAGTACCATTTTCAGAACTAGTTCTCCAATGGAAATTCCCTTGTGAATACACATAGTTAAGTCGGGGCAGGCCAGCCGGAGCAGTTGACATACAATGTATGTCTTTGATTATAAACAGATTAATTTCGATGAGACTGTTGACAACGTTTCACAAAAAGGTTTGGCATTTCCATCAAGGACATTCACACCATGTATATCATCGTATAGCAGAGATCGACGACGCGTCATGTAAATGTATTATGCGTATCACGTGATACACAAAAGTGAAAATGTAGGACAAACAATGACAGCAACTGATAATATAACATGTGTAAGGAAATACAAAAACCATGGTTTGGAACTGCATTTTTATTGCTGCTTTTTTCTTACAGCCTTCAACAGTGGAAAATTTATATCCATGGTGTGTATATATATATATATATATATATATATATATATATATATATATATATATATATATATATATATATATATATGACAGAAAAATATAAATATAATGAAGTAATTGACATGATTCTGTTTTGATTTAGTCTATGTTAAAGACACTTTTAATTCATGTTTTTCGAACATTTTGAAGAGTTAATCTACATGTATCATTTCAAAATAATAAAGTTGTATATTCTTTTAGTGAAAATACACTTGTACAAACAAGAAGTTTTAAAACTGATGAGAATGTAGAAATATTTATCATTTGGTAAATAACATGTCATCCTGAAATATTCATGAATCATTTTACTTTTAGTTAGAATATCAAAATAAAATCTACTAGTGATGCAACTTTTGTCTTTTTTAAAGGAAGTTTCCACCGTTTTGGAATCATTGTTTCCTTTATGTTTTTATTGGCAACCACATCACTGCCATATTAGGTAGTTTTTATCCCAGCATCACAAACAGGGGTTGCTCGATACATTAATGGCCTCTTCTGGTATCTACAAAACGATCCAGAAGACATGTAAATATGTTACATATCACAGTTGAATTTTGAATGTGTGAGATTTATAAGTTTGTTTACTCGTGTTTTTATTTTTACCCTTAAAAATAAATACCTGAATAAAAATTCCTACATATTAAATAAGCTGCCATTTGATAAGCTGCCACTTGAACATTAACATTGTTTTACTATGTAATATATAAACTGCAAATTTTGGTAATACATAAATTATGCCCCATGGGTCCCACTGCTAGTTTATTTTTTGTATATAAAGATCTTTGTACAGTTTTGTATATGCGGGACCCTTAGTACCCCCGCCCCCTTGCACTGAGCAGGCCTGTATATAATTCTGAAGTATACAAGTGAGTGAGGAGGCAGGACTATATATATATATATATATATATATATATATATATATATATATATATATATATATATATATATATATATATATATATATATATATATATATATATAACATGTTCTAATTTCTAGATAGATGTAAATGACGAACCTGATTTGGTGTAAGTGTTGCTGGGATAGGGTCGGGATGATCCGTAGTCGGTCTATTCCCACCTACGAAATGTTTACAGCACATATATTTCCATTTCCATCTTGTGATTTTGTCAGTAGTAAAAGTTCCCCTTCCACAAGCACGCACCTAACGCCCGCAGTTCTCGAGATTTTTTGTTCGGTTTGGAAATGAAATATAAAATACACACGTTATATGTTCACGATCTGAATATCTACTATCGCTAGTACAAAGTCCAAAGCAACAATATCTTGAAGCACCGCTATTTTTTCGCTTTTCAGGGATAGATGCAATCTCTTCAGTGTGTTCCGCCATTTATATTGTAGTAGAAAAGCCGGTTTATTTATCTTACATTCTGCAGCTGAGTCTACAAGCTAATACTATGCGTGCTACTTTTAGCAATTAACAGTGTCGGTCGATCTCTGCTATACGGCAGAAAAAGGTAGTTATGTCATTTGTTGGGTACTCTTATAAAGGGATGATTACTAAGAATAACTGTCGAGGTACCGCTGTTAGACGAATAAATCAACCTCTGACCTATGATACTACTGGCCAGCTGTTTGGGAGCCGACGAGGTGTTCCCACTGAGACGGGTTTTATAGTGAGCAAACAAAAGGGAATGTTTGTTAAACACGAGCCTTAGTATATCATCAGAATCATCTTGAGAGTTTCCTCCTGGACAGGGCATTTATTAGATGCAAACATGTTTTATTGGTTTTACCAGAAGAGTATAGTAATTTGGCAAAATGAAAACGTTACCTTGTAAGGAAATTGCATTAATTGTCGCTGGTGATTTATATGCACAATAATGTCCATTCTAAGCATTTTATAAATCAGATGCTAACTCCGTTAAACATCAGCTTTGATTATTGCTTGGGCAATTTTGTTGAGACTGCAATGAAAGTTGTTATATAATTGTTTCCATTAACATTTATTAGCTTGTCGTTTCTAATGAGCTACTACGTGGGATTCGGATTGCTTCTGGCAAATAAGGGTCAAATGTCTTTCTGACTCAGCACTAATGTATGCCATTTCTCACAAAATATCGACCCACTGAGAAAAGTCTATAAAACGAAATATACTAAACATATCTGAAAAGGAGAAGAAAAATATAGATATATATAATTTGATGAACTTTTTATTTATCAAACCCTTAAATACACAAGCATGTGAATAAAATGTTATCATCCAACCCTTAGATACACAAACATGGGAATACGCGGTTTTCATCCAGCTCTTCAATACACACACTTGGGAATACGCGGTTTTCATCCAACCCTTAAATACACGATCACGTAAATACATATTTGTCAATAATATGTGTTACAACTTGATAGCTGTAACACGTATGTGTGTAAAACAATTAGTGGTATGATTTTATTTATGTGAACACAGCAGTGTGGATGTGTGTGTATGTGTGTGTATGTGTGTATCAGATTTCCGATACCTGACCATGGGAGGTCAAGGTCAAAACTCAGGCATAATACCAATGACCTACTTTAATTTTTCATCGTTCAAAACAAGATCTTTTGTGCCACGATAATATTTTTGTGACACAATATCTTTTGCGACACGATACTAGTTTTGTGATACGATAATTCTTCTCATAAGCAAATTATACTACATTTGGAGCTCTTCGTTACGGATCACTGCCATCTCACCTCTGTCTGCGGCGGTTCGAGTCTAAGATTCAGCCAATGTGGGCATGTGAGAAAGCTTGCCAGTAGCTTCTCGTGGGTCGGTGGTTCTTTCCGGGCTTTTCCGGGTTCTTCCTCCACCATTAATACTGGCCGCTATGTATATCCTATCGTGTGCTGAAAAATGGCGTTAAACCCCACAACAACAACAACAACTACATTTGGGAAGGTAAGGAAACCTTTGTATTCAAATTAAACATAATTTATACTCGTAAATCACATGTAACATACTAGAAAATCACATACTAGTAGATGACATTTAACATACAAGTAGATCACATTTAATATACTAAAAGAATACATACTAGAAGATCACATTTAACATACCAGTAGATCACATACTAGTAGATCACATTTAGCATACTAGTAGATCACATTTAGCGTACTAGAAGATCACATACTAGTGGATCACATTTAACATACTTGTAGATCACATTTAACATACTAGAATAACACATACTAGAAGATCACATTTAACATACTAAATGATCACATTTAGCATACTAGAAGAACACATACTAGAATATCACAGTTAACATACTAAATGATCACATTTAGCATACTAGAAGAACACATACTAGAATATCACAGTTAACATACTAAATGGTCACATACTAGAAGATCACATTTTACATACTAGTATATCACATTTAACATACTAGTAGATCACATACTAGAAGATCACATTTAACATCCTAGTAGAACACATACTAGAATATCACATTTAAGGTACTAGTAGATCACATTTAACATACTAGTAGATCATATACTAGAAGATCACCTTTTACATACTAGCAGATCACATTTAACATATTGGTAGATCTCATTTCACATAGTAGTAGATCACATTTAACACACTAGTAGATCACACTTAACATACTAGAAGATCACATGCTAGAAGACAACATTTAACATACTAGTAAAGTGCACTTAACATTCTAGTATATAACATTTAAAATACCAATATATCACATTTAACATACTGGAAGATCACATACTAGATCGCATTTAACATACTAGTCGATCACATTTCACATACTAGTAGATCACATTTAACATACTAGAAGATCATATAATAGAAGATCACCTTTAACATACTAGTATATCACATATAACATATTGGTAAATCACATTTAACATACTAGTAGATCGCATTTAACATACTAGAAGATCACATACTTTTACAACACATTTAACATACTAGTAGAGCACATTTAACATACCATTATATCACATTTAACATACATTTCGATTACATTTAACATACTATAAGATCACATACTCTTAGATCACATTTAACATATTAGAAGATCACATACTAGAAGACAACATTTAACGTACTAGTAGATCACATTTAACATACTAGTAGATCACAATTAAAATACTGGTAGATCATATTTTTCCCTTGTTAGAAACAGTCAGAAGAAAACCAAGGCAAAATTTAATTGACAACATGGAAGGGAAAAGATGGTTCAGTGGTAAAGTAAAAACGCCAGCAGCAAAAATTTATTTGACGACTATTGTGACACAATGTTATTAAAAGAAGTAATATAAAAGAGTGAGAAGAAATAAGCTTTGCAAAATCAACAAATAATTTCCCTAAAATACAAAGTAAAGATGTAACAATAATTTACGGTACCTTGATACTAATCATGTAATTACTAACACAAGTCCTTATAAATATGAACTTTGGTAGTATTCCAAAATTCCAACGCAGGAGCTGGAGATGTGCCTGGGATGGCCTGGTAGCTCCTCTTATATGTGACCATCAAAATTGGCCATTTTGAAAATTGCACAATCAACTATATATATATATATATATATATATATATATATATATATATATATATATATATATATATATATATATATATATATATATATATATATATATTACTAACAGAAAGCATGTTTAGCGTTCTGTTTATGCATGTGTGCTTCGTAACAGTATCTTGAGATTCAATTAATTTAATTCAACTTCCAAACACTATCTAAAATCAACGGTAAATCTGCCTGAATACCAGAAAATAAAAATAAAAATCATTCGGGATCTTTCTGTCAGAAGGTCTGTTGCAACAAAACAAGTGACAAACATCAAGTACATACGATCTTGCTATGCGAAGAAATACAAATGTCCTTGACTCAGCCTAAGTTAATATCCATAATAGTTATCCAATGTTGTTTACAGAACTGTCACGGATCTTGGACAAATCAGCTATTAGACAGAATTTTACATTATCCAGCTATTAGAAACAATTTTACATTATCCAGCTTTTAGAAACAATTTTACATTATCCAACTATTAGAAACAATTTTACATCACCCAGCTATTAGAAACAATTTTACATTATCCAACTATTCGAAACAATTTTACATTACCCAGCTTTTAGAAACAATTTTACATCACCCAGCTATTAGAAACAATTTTACATTACCCAGCTATTAGAAACAATTTTACATTACCCAGCTTTTAGAAACAATTTTACATCACCCAGCTATTAGAAACAATTTTACATCACCCAGCTATTAGAAACAATTTACATTACCCAGCTATTAGAATTTGTTTACATCACCCAGCTAGTAGATACAGTTTTACATCACCCAGCTATTAGAAACAACTGTACATTACCCATAGCATATAGCGAAATAAAAAAATCCGAACTAACAAAAAAAGAAAATTAAATATACGTAGCGTCACAATGAATGGAAAAATTGGGAACAATGGTAAAAAATGTAACTGATCCAATTAAAGAAAAATATGGGCACCGTGCTAACGAAAACCGAGTAAATTGATCACTATGAAAGGAGAAGACGGACAAAATGAGCAATGGCTGCAGAACACACATACGTCAAACACCTTAAAGAAAGGTGTTACTAAAATAAAGAATACATAATTTTTTAAAAGTTCTAAAGGCATTCAATGTCTAGCCCTGATTCATCTGTATAACGTTCAGCCCTGAATCATCTGTATAACGTCTAGCCCTGAACCATCTCAATCATCTATATAACGTCTAGCCCTGAATCATCTGAATCATCTATATAACGTCTAGCCCTGAATCATCTGAATCATCTGTATAACGTCTAGCCCTGAATCATCTGTATAACGTCTAGCCCTGAATCATCTGAATCATCTATATAACGTCTAGCCCTGATTCATCTGAATCATCTGTATAACGTCTAGCCCTGAATCATCTGTATAACGTCTAGCCCTGAATCATTTATATAACGTCTAGCCCTGAATCATCTATATAACGTCTAGCCCTGAATCATCTATATAACGTCTAGCCCTGAATCATCTGTATAACGTCTAGCCCTGAATCATCTGTATAACGTATAGCCCTGAATCATCTGTATAACGTCTAGCCCTGAATCATCTGTATAACGTCTAGCCCTGAATCATCTGTATAACGTCTAGCCCTGAATCATCTGTATAACGTCTAGCCCTGAATCATCTGTATAACGTATAGCCCTGAATCATCTGTATAACGTCTAGCCCTGAATCATCTGTATAACGTATAGCCCTGAATCATCTGTATAACGTCTAGCCCTGAATCATCTGTATAACGTATAGCCCTGAATCATCTGTATAACGTCTAGCCCTGAATCATCTGAATCATCTGTATAACGTCTAGCCCTGAATCATCTGTATAACGTATAGCTCTGATTAATCTATATAATGTATCGCCCTGATTCATTTATGTAACGTCTAGCCCTGATTCGTCTGTCTAGCCACGATTCATTAGTATAACCTCTAGCCCTGATCCATCTATATAACGTCTAGCCCTGATTCATCTGCATAATGTACAGTCCTAATTCATCTATATAACGTCTAGCCCTGATTCATCTGCATAATGTATAGTCCTAATTAATCTATATTACGTCTAGCCCTGATTCATTTATATAATGTATAGTCCTAGTTAATCTATATAACGTCTAGCCCTGATTCATCTGCATAATGTATATTCCTAATTCATCTATATAACGTCTAGCCCTGATTCTTCTGCATAATGTATAGTCCTAATTCATCTGTATAACGTATAGCCCTGATTAGTTTGTATAATGTATAGTCCTAATTCATCTATATAACGTCTAGCCCTGATTCGTTTGTATAATGTATAGTCCTAATTCATCTATATAACGTCTAGCCCTGATTCATCTGCATAATGTATATTCCTAATTCATCTATATAACGTCTAGCCCTGATTCGTTTGTATAATGTATAGTCCTAATTCATCTATATAACGTCTAGCCCTGATTCATTTGTAAAATGTATAGCCCTAATTCATCTATATAACGTCTAGCCCTGATTCATCTGCATAATGTATATTCCTAATTCATCTATATAACGTCTAGCCCTGATTCGTTTGTATAATGTATAGTCCTAATTAATCTATATAACGTCTAGCCCTGATTCGCCTGTCTAGCCCTGATTTATCTGTATAATGTGCAGCCCTGATTCATCACTATAACCTCTAGCCCTGAATCATCTGTATACATACAGCCCTGAATCATTTGTATAACGTATAGCCTTGATTCGTCTGTCTAACCCGGATTCATTAGTATATCGTTTAGCCCTGATTCATTTGTATAATGTATAGACCTAATTCATCTATATATAACGTCTTGACCTGATTCATTTGTAAATGTATAGCCCTTATTCATCCGTATAATGTCTAACCACAATTCATTTATATGATGTCTATCCCTTATTCATTTGTACAATGTTTAACCTGATTCCTTTGTATAATGTATAGCGCTGTTTCAGTGATATATTGTTTAGCCATGATTGATTTGTATAATGTTACCGATAAATAATACAATCAGATCTCCTTTTATTTATTCGTATTGTTGAACAAGGATGAAAGTGTAGATTTTACTTTACTAATAATGTACGTCAATAATGAATATTTACATGTTTGCTAGATTCTGAATGTACCACAATGAAGAATACGTACATGTTTGTTTGATTCATAATGTATCACAATGACGAATACGTACGTATTTGCTTGATTCATAATGTGCCACAATGAAGAACACGTACATGTTTACTTGATTCATAATGTACCACAATGACGAATAAGTTCATGTTTGCTTGATTCATTATGTACCACAAATGAAGAATACGTACATATTTGCTAGATTCATAATGTACTACAATGAAGAATACGTACATGTTTCCTATGACGATGTTTGCTCTATTCATAATGTACCACAGTGATAAATGCTTACATTGTACATTTTTTTTATAAATAAAAATTCAGTCTTCATGCACGCAAACGAAATTGATACCAAACAAGATAAGGGAAGCAACTCTAGGAAGTTACACAGAAATTTCCCTTGTGAAGGTATGGCTCGTGTCGTTTCATTGTACACAAATGTTAACAGTCAGCTCTAATAGAAACATATATAGATTGATCGTCTGATTGAGTGATTGATTCTTCGATTGATTGATGAAAATGCATAACATAGATATTGATAGTTGATGGGGGGGGGGAGAGGACATGAGACATACATGAATCTTAAATAATTGCAATGTTTTGAAAATCTTTCAACAATCTTATATCTAATTCATGTTTTGATTGACATGATCGAATATTCTTTCTTTGAAACAATCAGATCAATAAACCAGTAGCAAACACGGTTGAAAGTAAAGGAAAGTTAAAGACGGACAAATTTATCAATTGACCACAATGAAAGTAAAAGACGGACTAAGTAGTTAATTGACTACGATGAAAGAACAAGACGAACACACTGGCCAGATGCTGCAGAATAAATGTACATCAAATACCTTAAATGCGTGTGTGTGATTTAGATTTTTAACGTAGCTTTCAGTCATATCGCTAATATGTCTGCAGTGTGACTGTTTATAGTGATGTCTAGCACTGGGGCATCATGCCACAGACATGTAGCATAATGTCCCAACCAGTCACATTATCCTGACACCAGGCCGACCAGTCCTAACACTAACCTCTTAATGCTGAATACCAAGCGAGGCAGCTGTCTGTACCATTTTTGTAAGTTTTTGGTATGACTCGGCCGAGGTTCGAACCCGCGACCTCCCTCATCCGAGGCGGATGCTCTAACCACTAGGTCTCAAATACCTCAAATAAAGATACTAAAACTTTGAGGAAAAAAAAAGATCAATTAAAACCATATCATGTGGAAGCGAACTTCAAAGGTGTAATGTCTAGCCCTGAACAATTTTATATTATTATGGATAATAACATAATCATAATGCACCATAATGATGAATACGCAGTTGTTTGCTATGATCGTTATATATTACAATAATGGATACATAAATGTTCGCGCAGTTAATAATGTACCAAAATAATGGATGCGTACATTGTTTTCTTTTTATTCAATCTTAAACCCGTTAAACAAATATCGCTAGGATACAACTTTATTTAATTACAAGGTAAGGGAAGCGACTCTTACAAGCTCCATTAGGAAGTTAAACCTGGTGAACTTCCTTGCTGAAAGTTTCTCTAAGTTTCTCTGATGTTGTTGCATTGTAAACGCACACCTTAACAGTCAGCATTGTTGCATCACTGTCTATATTAGGCTTTTTATATCATAATATAAAAACAAAACAAATTACGCGCACAAACTATTTGCTTGCTTGCTTGCTTGCTTGCGCGCACACACACACACACACACACACACACACACACACACACACATATATATATATATATATATATATATATATATATATATATATATATATATATATATATATATATATATATATATATATATATATATATATATAACAATCTTTCATATTTGAAAAGGTTGCTAAATTTAAACACTGATTTAAACGAAGGTGTGTAGCGGTCAAGATTAGTAGTGCATTTTCCATTTGTGAAAACATTTATTATACGTGTCTAAATAGTACTAATTATGTGTTGAAATAGATCATACGTCCAAAGTCTTTTCAAATCACATACTCAATGTCCTAAGTTTACTATCGAGTAGTCATACTGTCTACTTCAAGATGAATATAGGTCATGAACTGAATGAATAACAAGTTACGTCTTAGTACCTAACTATAATGGCCATCATATTGGTTTTGTCATGATATTTATGTTTGTTTGGAGAAAATGCTGTATTTCTTTGTATATAAGAAATACATATAAATGAAATAATGCATCAAATTTAATTTGTCAAATTTATCAAACGATTCATTTTAAAGAATATCAACACTGCTGACGGAATGTGCGAAACATTTTAATTTGTGAAATTTATCAAACGATTAATTTTAAGGAATATCAACACTGCTGATGGAATGTGCGAAACATTTTTTTTTTATGAATGACAGCCACCCCAGCTCATCGAATGAAACTACAGTGCGACAATAACACGATTGCACGACAGTAACTCGGTGTAATGACAAAAACTGTCATTACATAGTGATACTTTAATAACTCAAACAAAGGTGGGTAGACTGCTTGCTTCAATCAGAAGTGGTATGTAAATATAAATTCATAGGTCAGAGACTTCATTCTGTATTACCTAGTGTGACTTACTTAAGAAGTATATGTAAATTATAAGTAAAATATACCAAAATAGAAACAGTACCAAGAATGAAATGCAAGAAGGGACAACTATTACAGCCTCAGTAACTGTAACCGCTGTCTCCAACCTCTCTGACGTTTCCATTTACTATTATTACGCCGTCAACAAGAATAAAAACAGCAACAACTGCTAAAAAGCCACCATTACTATTAATATTACTTATAGTTCTATATACTACTAAACCTATCAATACTATTCACAACCAACGAACAAAAACAACACGAACTACTAATACTATTGTTAGAAGTCCTTTACATGAGAATTACTGATAAATTAATTTTGCGACAGAACAAAGTGTTCTTTATAATTATGCAGCTCAGGCATACTATTCCAGGACTGTTGTTTTTATTACTACCTTCAGTAGCGAACTAAAGGGTGGGGTGGGCCACGGTGGGACGGGGTGTTTGCCAGAGTTATTGAAACTCCTCTGAGCTATCATCGTCGCCCATGGCGCCATTTACCCTTATTACGCCACTGATTACTATTAGGTTTATAACTAATCACGCTTTACTCATGTTTTATAGCCTCCTTAAGTGAGATTTATAGGTTGATTGGTTCTTTTTAATTTTTAATTTCAGCACAATATAATGCTGAGAAAATGGGAACTAATTGCCTGTCCCCAAAACAGAAACCCGCCAACTATGGGATTACTCCACTACAGTGGTCTCAAACTCAAACAACCCTGAGGGCCGCATGTGGGCATTTTTGATGGCCCAAGGGTCGCACCACCCTTATTATCTCTCATGACACATTGTGATGCCAGTTACCCCGGCTACCGTTAGATTAAGAAATCAACAGTTAAATCGAAAAGAACACGGCAAATAAATGGAAACTTACCTGTATCGAAGATCACAGGACAGACCGGGTGGATATGAAAAAAAGGAAAAGAAGCATTGGCATTAGTGCTAAAGAAAAATCATTGTTTAATACAAAAACGTGAATATATATTTAATTATGATCACGGTATCACTGACGTCCACTTCATCGGCGGACAAACCTATCTTGGTTGTACATGTATTACAGTGGCAGCCATATGGACTTGGTTGTACATGTATTACAGTGGCAGCCATATGGACTTGGTTGTACATGTATTACAGTTGCAGCCATATGGACTTGATGAATAATAATACAAGGTAAATATTTGATTAAAAGCCTGCGACATTCAAAACACATCTGCAAGCGTGACTTTCAAACGTAGCCAATGTTTTTTTTTTTTGTTTTTTTTTTTTCTGGCAGGAAATTTCTATCTCCTGCCGGCGACATTCTCTCTCTCTCTCTCTCTAATATATATATATATATATATATATATATATATATATATATATATATATATATATATATATATATATATATATTGTCATTTGCGAATGGCTTTCGTGCTAAAATAAAAGAAGCAATTACTGAAACTGGTACTGTACTAGTAATTATATTTTTGAGATGACAACCTGTCTCTATCTGTTTTTCTCCATTTCTAATTGACCCCCAAACAAACTCGAACGAACTAATGCTTCAATGTTTGTAAGTATATATTTCCTTGAGGTGACACCTCGTTCATAATGTCATAATATAAATTCCGTACGACATGGTGCGAGGAACATAGTCTAGAGATGAACATTTGTGGATGGAATGATTTTAATAATAAAACTATACCATGATATGAACCGTGGGTGTAAAGGCCGAGGTTATTAACTGGTAAGGTGGGTAAAAAGCCAATATTGTAAACTGGCCAGGTAGGCAGAAAGACGGAGGTTGTAAGCTGGCCAGGTGGGTGAAAAACAGAGATTTGAAGATGGCCAGGTGGGTGAAAATGCAGAGCTTTTACGCTGGCCAGATAGGAATAAAAGGCCGAGGATGTAATATGGTCAGATGGGTGAAAGGGCCGGGGTTGTAAGCTGGACAGGTGTAAAAAGGTCAAGTTTGTAAATTGACCAGGTGGGTAAAGAGGTCAAGTTTGTAAATTGACCAGGTGGGTAAAGAGGTCAAGTTTGTAAATTGGCCAGGTGGGTAAAAAGGTCAAATGTGTAAATGGGCCAGGTGGGTAAAAAGGTCAAGTATGTAAGTTGGTCAGATGGGTGAAACGGTCATGGTTACACTTGACAGGTAGATGAAAAGGCCGAGGTTTTAAATTGACCAGACGAGTGGAAAGGTCGAGGTTTTAAATTGACCAGAAGAGTATTTGTTATAGGGGTGTACATAATGTAATGAGTTATCACCCCTTTGTAAGCAATCAAGTTTAATTCTTCAACAGTCGGTGACTCAATCCAATCAAACCTACCAAGGATGATTACTTCATAGTGCGTGGCTTCAAAACTCGCTTATCCGTCCCGCGACCTGGAGGAAGTTGCTCACATCTGAGCTACGCCAAGAAGACACCGAGATCCCGAGAAGGAAACATGATTTTATGGCTAATTTTCGACTTAAGTCACTATAAAATGTTCATTTTGTACAATTTCTACATATCTATTCGGAAGTTCTCGAATGCACAAAAGTGGAGATTTTAGTATATCAAATTCCATTGTTCATACATTATTCACTAAATGGTGCCTTCATTCTGAGCTTTTGTAATGGTTTTGGGGAAACGATTTTGTACTAATACTAACTTAAGAATTGTTTGATTGAATCAAATATCTATTGCGTTTCCATTTAGAGGATTAGTTCGTTCAATATGATTGCCTAATTGGGGTCAAAACGTCAATACGACGCTAGTGCTCCTCAACGGAGATATAAACGAAAAGGAGGTCAGGCGCTGCTAACTTGGTTCCACGTGTATTTAATGATGATGACGACTCCGTCGAACCTAAATCAAAGACAGCATTCCTACACTGTATTTCGATACATACGTCTCCATTAACATATTACAAATATATGACCACTGTAGCAAACTACACTGTATTTAGATACATACGCCTTCCTTAACATATAACAAATTTGTGACCAATTGGATCAAACTACACTGTATTTTGATAGATGCGCCTTCCTTAACATGTAACAAATCTATGAACACCTGTGGCACACTACACTGTATTTAGATACATACGTCTCCCTTAACATGCAACAAATCTATGACCAACTGTGGCACACTACACTGTATTTAGATAAATACACCTCCCTTAACATGCAACAAATCTATGATCACCTGTGGCACACTACACTGTATTTAGATACATACGCCTCCCTTAACATGCAACAAATATATGACCAACTGCGGCACACTACACTGTATTTAGATACATACGCTCCCTTAACATGCAACAAATCTATGACCAACTGTGGCACACTACACTGTATTTAGATAAATACACCTCCCTTAACATGCAACAAATCTATGACCAACTGTGGCACACTACACTATATTTAGATACATACACCTCCCTTAACATGCAACAAATCTATGACCAACTGTGGCACACTACACTGCATTTAGATACATACACCTCCCTTAACATGCAACAAATATATGACCAACTGTGGCACACTACACTGTATTTAGATACAGACACCTTCCTTAACAAGCAAAACATCTATGAGCAGCTGTAGGAACGATACTGTATTTAGATACATACGTCTCCCTTAATATGTAACAAATCTATGACCGACTGTATCAATCTACACTGTGTTTAGATACATGCGTCTCCTTTATTATGTAACAAATCTATGACCGACTGTATCAAACTACACTGTATTTAGATATATGAGTCTCCCTTAATATGTAACAAATACATGACCAGCTTTAGCAAACTACACTGTATTTAGATACATGCGCCTCCCTAAAAAGGTAACAAATACACAACCAACTGTATCAAACTACACTGTATTTATATACATACGTCTCCCAAAACATGTAACAAATCTATGACCAACTGCATCGAACTACACTATATTTAGATTCATACACTTCACTTAATATGTAACAGAAAAGTTGTAAAATGGAAATTGTGGACCATCGATACATGAAACTGGGAACAATTATTTCTGAGATGTCACTAATACATTATACGGTTTGAACAGGTATGGAACAGATCAGATTCATGGAGGTCAAAGGTCAAAGGATAAGATGCTTATTTTTCAGGCACTAGAAAGCGAATGTGCTTTGTCGCCATTATTCCTTGTTTTCATTACAAATTAATGGAGAAACATTTTCACTATATTTTTCTCTCAATTAACGCATCAGTTTTACTTTAACTTCACTCATGTGTTCTAAGACTTCTAATTCCCCATTAATTAAGGTCATTGCATACACAACACTGCCACAAAGCCATATCGCGCAAGCAAGAAGACAAAGATGACAGGAAAGAAACACAAAGTTTCTCAACGATTTACGAAACCCACGTACATAAGAGTCATGAAAACACGCAAAGATACGGTGTTGTAAAATAAAGATTGACTAAGCGGTTTACGTAATGTGTGTAAATATGTTCTACGTTGGAATACAGATATAGCGACTATTCCACAAAAACTGTGAAAATATATTCTATATTGGAATAAATATAGAACAACCAGTCTCAAACCCCGTGAGAAGTAGGTATTCTATGTCGGGATAAAGACAGAGCAACCAGTCCACAAACAATGTGAAAATATAGTATATAATGGTATAAAGAATAGGACATCGTTAATACGAAAACAGTGATTATTTTTGTGAATATAGGTGTTGTCTTAAATATTGAAAAATCTTCACAATTACATTCAGTTAGAGTTGTAAATCTAGTTCACACTAACGTCTTATTTGTGAAAAAATGTAGTTTACGCCTACATCCAGCTAGTGGTACCAATGTAGCCTACGCCTACATCCAGCTAGTGATACCAATGTAGTCTACGCCTACATCCAGCTAGTGGTACCAATGTAGTCTACGCCTACATCCAGCTAGTGGTACCAATGTAGTCTACGCCTACGTCCAGCTAGTGGTAACAATGTAGTCTACGCCTACATCCATTTAGTGGTACCAATGTAGTCTACGCCTACATCCAGCTAGTGGTACCAATGTAGTCTACGCCTACATCCAGCTAGTGGTACCAATGTAGTCTACGCCTACATCCAGCTAGTGATACCAATGTAGTCTACGCCTACATCCAGCTAGTGGTACCAATGTAGTCTACGCCTACATATAGCTAGTCCCGCAGAGGTGGGCAAACTTTCCAGTGCAAGTGCCGCATACACAAATTTACACCTTGTCGCGGGCCGCATAGTTCATTAAGTAAAATAATTAATATTTGAAACAGCAAAAACAAAAGGTTTTTCTAAATAACATCATAATTAATTTTCAGTTGTTAATATGTTGTTAATATTTGAAAACTTAAACTTAAACTTCAAAAGAAGCACATTTATTTGATAAGCAGAGTAACATAATGTAGTTTACGCCTACATCAAGCGATTGGTACCAATGTAGTTTATGCCTACATCCAGCTAGTGGTACGAATGTAGTTTACACCTATATGCAGCTAGTGGTACAACTGTAGCTTACGCCTACATCCATTTAGTGGTGCAAATGTAGTTTACGCCTACATCCAGCTAGTGATACAAATGTAGTTTACGCCTACATCCAGCTAGTGGTACAAATGTAGTTTACGCCTACATCCAGCTAGTGATAAAAATGAAGTTTACGCCTACATCCAGCTAGTGGTACAATTGTAGTTTACGCCTACATCCATTTAGTGGTACAAATTTAGTTTACGCCTACACACAGCTAATGGTACAAATGTAGTTTACGCCTACACACAGCTTGTGGTACCAATGTAGTTCACGCCTACATCAATCTAGTGATACCAATGTAGTTTACGCCTACATCCAGCTAGTGGTACCAATGTCATTTACGTCTACATCCAGCTAGTGGTACCAATGTAGTTTACGCCTACATCCAGCTAGTGGTACCAATGTCATTTACGTCTACATCCAGCTAGTGGTACCAATGTAGTTTACGCCTACATCCAGCTAGTGGTTCCAATGTAGTTTATGCCTACACCATGCTAGTGGTACAAATTTAGTTTACACCTACATCCAGTTTGTGGTACGAATGTAGTTTACGCCTACATCCAGCTAGTGGTACCAATGCAGTTTGTGCCTGAATTCAGCTTGTGGTACCAATGTAATTTACGGCTACATCCAGCTAGTGGTACGAATGTAGTTTACGCCTACATCCAGCTAGTGGTACCAATGTAGTTTGTGCCTGAATTCAGCTTGTGGTACCAATGTAATTTACGCCAACATCCAGCTTATGGTACCAATGTAGTATACGCCTACATCCAGCTAGTGATACAAATGAAATTTACGCCTACATCGAGCTAGTGGTACAACTGTAGTTTACGCCTACATCCATTTAGTGGTACAAATGTAGTTTACGCCTACATTCATTTAGTGGTACAAATGTAGTTTACGCCTACACATAGCTAGTGGTACAAATGTAGTTTACACCTTCACACAGCTTATGGTACCAATGTAGTTTACGCCTACATTCAGCTAGTGATACAAATGTATTTTACGCCTAAATCCAGCTAGTGGTACCAATGTAGTTTACGCCTACATCCAGCTAGTGGTACCAATGTAGGTTGCACCTGCTTTCAGCTTGTGGTACCAATGTAGTTTACGCCTACATCCAGCTGGTGGTACCAATGTCATTTACGTCTACATCCAGCTAGTGGTACCAATGTAGTTTAGGCCTACATCCAGCTCATGGTACCAGTGTCGTTTACGTCTACATCCATTTTTAGTGGTACAAATGTAACTTACGACTACATCCAGCTAGTGGTACAACTCTAGTTTACGCCTACATCCATTTAGTGGTACAAATGAAGTTCAGGCCTACATCCAGCTAGTGGTACAACTGTAGTTTACGCCTACATCCATTTAGTGGTACAAATGTAGTTTACGCCTACACACAGCTAGTGGTACAAATGTAGTTTACACCTTCACACAGCTTATGGTATCAATGTAGTTTACGCCTATATCCAGCTAGTGGTAAAACTGTAGTATACGCCAACATCCATTTAGTGGTACAAATATATACCATCCAGCTCATGGTACCAGTGTCGTTTACGTCTACATCCATTTAGTGGTACAAATGTAGTTTACGACTACATCCAGCTAGTGGTACAACTCTAGTTTACGCCTACATCCATTTAGTGGTACAAATGAAGTTCAGGCCTACACACAGCTAGTGGTACAAATGTAGTTTACACCTTCACACAGCTTATGGTACCAATGTAGTTTACGCCTATATCCAGCTAGTGGTAAAACTGTAGTATACGCCAACATCCATTTAGTGGTACAAATATAGTTTACGCCTACACACAGCTGGTGGTACCAATGTAGTTTACGCTTACATCAAGCTAGTGGTATGGACATAGTTCAATCGTACATCCAGCTAGTGGTATGGACATAGTTCACACGTACATATAGCTATTGGTATGAACATAGTTCACAGTTACATCCAACTAGTGGTATGAACATAGCTAACACGTACATCCAGCTGGTCTTATGAACATAGTTCACACGTACATCCAGCTGGTGGTATGAACATAGTTAACACTTAAATCTAGCTAGTGGTATGAACATAGTTCACACTTACATCCAACTAGTGGTATGAACATAGTTCACAGGTACATCTAGCTAGAGGTATGAACATAGTTAACACTTACATCCAACTAGTGGTATGAACAAAAATCACACGTACATATAGTGTGTGGTATGAACATAATTTACACGTACCTCCAGCTAGTGGTATGAACATAGTTCACACGTACATATAGCTAGTGGCATAAACATAGTTCACACTTACATCCAACTAGTGGTATGAACATAGTTCACACGTACATATAGCTAGTGGTATGAACATAGTTCACACTTACATCCAACTAGTAGTATGAACATAGTTCACACGTACATCTAGCTACTGGTGAACATAGTTCACACGTACATATAGCTAGTGGTATGAACATAGTTAACACTTACATCCAACTAGTGGTATGAACAAAGTTCACACTTACATCCAAATAGTGGTATGAACATAGTTAACACGTACATCTAGCTAGTGGTGAACATAGTTCACACTTACATCCAACTAGTGGTATGAACAAAGTTCACACTTACATCCAAATAGTGGTATGAACATAGTTCACACGTACATATAGCTAGTAGTATGAACATAGTTAACACTTACATCCAACTAGTGGTATGAACAAAGTTCACACTTACATCCAATTAGTGGTATGAACATAGTTCACACGTACATCTAGCTAATGGTGAACACACTTCACACTTACATCCAACTAGTGGTATGAACATAGTTCACACGTACATCTAGCTAGTGGTGAGCATAGTTCACACGTACATATAGCTAGTGGTATGAACATAGTTAACACTTACATCCAACTAGTGGTATGAACAAAGTTCACACTTACATCCAAATAGTGGTATGAACATAGTTAACACGTACATCTAGCTAGTGGTGAACATAGTTCACACTTACATCCAACTAGTGGTATGAACAAAGTTCACACTTACATCCAAATAGTGGTATGAACATAGTTCACACGTACATATAGCTAGTAGTATGAACATAGTTAACACTTACATCCAACTAGTGGTATGAACAAAGTTCACACTTACATCCAATTAGTGGTATGAACATAGTTCACACGTACATCTAGCTAATGGTGAACACACTTCACACTTACATCCAACTAGTGGTATGAACATAGTTCACACGTACATCTAGCTAGTGGTGAGCATAGTTCACACGTACATATAGCTAGTGGTATGAACATAGTTAACACTTACATCCAAATAGTGGTATGAACAAAGTTCACACTTACATCCAACTAGTGGTATTAACAAAAATCACACGTACATCTAGTTTGTGGTATGAACAAAGTTCACACTTACATCCAGCTAGTGGTATGAACAAAAATCACACGTACATCTAGTTTGTGGTATGAACAAAATTTACACGTACATCCAACTAGTGGCATGAACAAAGTTCACACGTACATCCAACTAGTGGTATGAACAAAAGTCACACGTACATCTAGCTAGTGGTATGAACATAGTTCACACGTACATCCAACTAGTGGCATGAACAAAGTTCACACGTACATCCAACTAGTGGTATGAACAAAAGTCACACGTACATCTAGTTTGTGGTATGAACATAGTTTACACGTACATCCAGCTAGTGGTATGAACATAGTTCACACGTACATCTAGCTAGTGGCATGAACATAGTTCACACTTACATCCAACTAGTGGTATGAACAAAGTTCACACGTACATCTAGCTAGTGGTGAACATAGTTTACACGTACATCCAGCTAGTGGTATGAATATAGTTAACACCTACATCCAACTAATGGTTTGAACATAGTTCACGGGTAATCTAGCTAGTGGTATGAACATAGTTCACACTTACATCCAACTATTGGTATGAACATAGTTCACACGTACATCTAACTAGTGGTGCAAGCTCAAGTTCAAACTTACATCAAGCCAGTAGTATACACACTTGGTTGAAGCAAGTGTTGGTTCACATATACATATAGTTATTGGTGCAAACTCCAGTTCACGCTTGTTCAGCTAGTGGTATAATTTAGATTTTGCAACCCACAAAAGCAAATACAGTGTTTAGCTGCATTTATCAATTGTATTTAAGTTTTATATATGGAACACGTATTGTATATTTTTCCTCATTTCTCATAACGGGCTATTGGTCTTGAATGAAATATACCAAATTTGCAGCATGAATGTATTTTCTTTAATTTGATTGCTTAAACAACTATCAAGCAGGGTAGTCCAATATTATAATTCATAAATGCAAATGGTCTTATGATTACGTAAGGCACTGCTCCGTTTGCCTAGTGGTTAGAGCGTCCGTCTCGGATGTAGGAGGTTGCTGGTTCGAACCGCGGCCGAGTAATACCAAACACCTTTAAACAATTTGCTTGCAGCTGCCTCGCTTGGCGTTCGACATTAATAGATTCGTGTTAGGAATCTTAGTTAGACTTCCCATGTTACATCGAGTACAATGGCGTTGTACATGATGCAAATTACTAACCAGGATAGTCAGTCCGAACCAATTAATATATCGGTTCCTTCGCTGAATGCGAAATATACGTAATATACGAACCTGTTTCTCCTCTTGTTAAACTTGCTCATTTCTTGTTAAATCAAACTGCGTCAGTCTTGTTAAATCGATCTGAGTCAGTCTTGTTAAATCGATCTGAGTCAGTTTTGTTAAATCGATCTGAGTCAGTCTTGTTAAAGTGATCTGAGTCAGTCTTCTTCGATCCATCTGAGTCAGTCTTGTTAAATAGAACTGAGTCAGTCTTGTTAAATCGAACCGAGTCAGTCTTCATGCTTGGCTCTCTAGCTTTTATTAAACTTAATTCAACTCGGAATGTAAGAGCTTTTTATTTCGTATATGCTTATAAAGATTTTATCTCATATACGTACATTTCCTTTGAAAAGGATGAAATTACCCGAACGATTAAATGGATATGAATCGTGCATTTACCTAACATATTTTGTGCGTTACTTTGTATGGAAGGGTGAATTGGCTACACAATCATATATTGACCACTGGAAAGAATGCGTGGGAAATCTCAGTACCCCCCCCCCCGACTTTACCTAATAATACACAAAAACGGGTGAAGGAGTCGAATGTACAAAGCGGCGACTAAATTTAGTTTGAAAATTGAACCAGTTTTCTTATTAAAAGGTAACTGAGATGGTTTAATCTCAAAACACATTAATTGCCAACATATTTTATAATTGCGTTCATTATCGTTGTTTTCCCCATCAAATCTACAAGGAAACTTCGGTTGTAATTCGCTGCCGGTGACAGTTATATTTGGAACTACGTTGTTCACATGGCAAAACGTATCAATAAACGAAGACAAAAATAACAACCCGAACATAGCTGTCCTTTTCTGTCGCAATATATGCGGTGCACTCAGAATGGTTCAGACTGTGGCCAGTGCTCTATACGGTCTTTTAAAATAGCACAGAAAAGCATGTTGAGGCCAAGGGCTATCACATATCCGTCAGAGACGTACCATTTTGCTGGGTTCCGAATAGTCACCTACCACATTACAACATACGTCGATGAGTTCCGAATAGTCACCTACCACATTACAGCATACGTCAATGGGTTCCGAATAGTCACCTACCGCATTACAACAAACGTCAATGGGTTCCGAAGGATCATCAAGCGCATTTTAACAGGCATCAATGGGTTCCAAAACGTCATCCTAGAGTATTGTATCATGTTTCAGTGAATTCAAAAACTAAGTCCAACTGGTTTACCGTTCACACGTGTTCTCGAAAAGCTATCCCTTAGACTGGAAATGAAGTAAATCTTAAAAAATTCACAAACCAACCCTCTGAATCCGGAGTTCTAGATCTATCACGAACATTGTCAGGCCTCGAAACAAATTGCAAGCTTAGATATTTGTATTATTTAATTATTAGAAACTAATATATTCCCAGTACAACTTGACATACATCACTAGAAGTAACATTATATATTTTGATAAATAAAATGGAAAGGACCCATGCTATGATGTAATGATGTAATCCTGACTGGGATTGCCCATAACTCAAAATCGAGAACAGCAATTTGGAAATCAAAAGAAACATATTCGATTCGCCGGCTGCGTACACCCAAACCCAGCGGCTTAAATCAGGAAGAAACAAAACGATAATTTATCAATGCATATGTAATAAGAAACATTCACGTTAACATAATCACATTTTCCTGCCATTCCTTCGCTCTCGGAAACATACGGTCTTAACTACCACAAAAAAACCCAGTTATAAACTTACAAAAATGCACTTATTAATCTAATAAATATTACAAAATCAATGACGCAATTTTGAACATAAATGCATGCAATGTTTAAGATACAACCAGCTCAGCGATATACTATATCAAAGATGAAATATTACATCCTTGATGTAAAACTTTGTAGACATGGCAATCAGTTTCTTGCGATATATTAAAATTTAATTATAATGAATTGTTTTACCCTATCTTGCAGTGCTAGAATTGAAAAGTAACAACACTTACAATCGATCAAACTTTATGTTGTAATGAATTGTACCTATTTACAGCAAATGGAATTGAGACTGCTCAGCACTTGCTTTATAATAAAAGACACATGCTTTTACATACATTACAAAATGTTCCATATTTCTATGACTTTTATGAATTACATTCCACATTTGAGGATTACTTAAAAGAGGACATTTCCAAGCAAATATTAAGGCATTCGAAAAATGAATATTGGAATAATATCCAATAGAAAACAAACAAAATCCCCGACAAAACTACAAAGGATGAGGCTCCGCAAGTTATGTAATTAATGTGTTTGCATTTTCCGATGATAACCGAACGTCAACGCAAACAGGTCATTGTAATACATAAAAGTTTAGTTGATAGATCTCAAACCAAACTTAATTATGTATATCAGCAAATTAAGCTTGCTGTGAAAATCGTCATTACTATTTATTAAATTGCAAAAGGTGCGCATGTATGAGATAGAAAACGGTTCTGAATCCCTTCATTCCTTTAAGGGCATGAAAATCAATAGATATGTGTATAAACGTCCGAAATAAAAGACCAAAGTGTTCGTGAAAGTGTCAGGTCGTAATTACTACCCAGTACTCTATTTGTCCGTGGATAATTGAAGCCGATATAATACGTGAACAATTACAGTTAAACAGTGTAATGCCCCACGAGAGTAAAATGGACCATGCAATATTAATGACGAGGTAGTTTACCATTGATGATGGCAATTTGAATCGATCGCACAGGGAACAAAAAATCAATGTTTACTATTCGATGGGTCATAACTTGAAGTAATCTATATTACATATATTCCTCTGCATATAAAAGAGCATGATGATGAAAGTCAGGAAATGTAACAAAGAGAACTTTCGAGAGAGAAAATGCACGCATTGACATTGGCATCACTAAGGTTCGTGTCACCCAGTGCGGTGACTCATGGTGTCACCTCCAAGGACCCCCTTCCTGCACAAAAGTTCAAACATTTATAGACAGCCATGTGCGGTAACTCATGGTGTCACTCCTTTGACCTCCTTCCTGAACAAAAATAGTAAAATTTTATAGAAAGTCATTTTGGTGTCACCCTTTCTAATTATGTCACCCAGTGCTGTCCGAAGCCCCCGCACAACCCTAGATACGCTACTGCGTATGGAATCGACCATATTTTATTATATTGACCGTACCCAAAGCAGTTCAGACCTTTATGAAAAGTTTTCACAATATGCAAACCCTATGTATTTGAGAATAAAACAACCTAAGGCGCTAAAACCTTTAAAAAATTCAATAAATAGTACTATATACTGAATTGCCAGTTAATTAATGGAGCATATCGGAGATACACAATGCTTCGCTTTGGTTGGATTTTAACCACTGTACTACCACTCCTCCTTTTAGTGTGATAAAGCCACAGAAACATTACAAAGAAATATCTCTCATAATTAAAGAAATTATTTTGTTGTTGCTAATATTTTATACCATCATACACTAATGGTCGTTGTGACTCTGCATTATAAAATCTGTATGTTTGGGATGGCTCGGTTTAGTTCACACACGCACACACACACACACACACACACACACACACACACACACACACATATATATATATATATATATATATATATATATATATATATATATATATATATATATATATGTTCATATATTGAAGGATAATTAATCAAATATCACTTTTAGCGAATCATTTTATGATTCCCTTTTTTAATGAAAGTAACTATGAAGTAATTAATACCCGAACGTCTATCCGTAATCCACTTTGCAAATAAAGCAGGATTTAGCAGGTTTTCACTGAATATAGAAATAGTTTATACAAGTGAAGGTATACAGAGCTAAACCAAATCAAGGCATATATATATATATATATATATATATATATATATATATATATATATATATATATATACACACACACACACACACACATATACACACTGGAGACCAAACAAAAAACTTCAAGGATACCCTAGCCAGGGCGAAGCTAACGCCAGTTACTGATCAAAACCACCCAAATCAATCTTGCCCCTGTGGCGATAAAGACTAGGACATTTTATACTACTGTGGCTAGAGAAAAACTAAACATACTTGGCCCAAATAAAACGTGCAAATCAGAGAATGTAATTTATCTCAACACGTGAAAGATCTGTAGCCTTCAGTATGTCGGAGAAACTGAAAAGCTGCACAAAAGGATCAACCTTCATGTATCTGATTGGATGACAAATAAGCTGACAGAAGCCCCGTCGCAGAATACTTCTCTAAATTTGCTTAATAAGTGCAAAAGAAAGCGTACATTATACTAATACGGGCTGATTTTTCGAGCACATTGGATCAGTCATTGTCTGTTTCGATCTTTAACATTTTCGACAGGTACAATATCCAAAGAAAGTACATGAAAGTAACAGATGTATGACGATATTCTATTCATAATGCATGTTGCAAATTCAAGCAACTTCACCTTACATCTGACAGAAGTATATATTATACGTAGTACGCCCCGATAAATGGGTCCCAAAAAAAGATCCATATTGCCTAGCTAAAAATGGACACATATTACCAGTCCCAAAGTTATGTCACAAACGTTGTTTGCCGTTTCCGATGATCATAGAACTTTGACGTAAAGCATTCAAACCGGTTTTGTAATTGTCAAAGGTGTAATTGTTAGATCTCTTGCCAAGTGTAATCATTAATATACGCTAGGAGTCATTAGTCGTGAAACATTGAATTTTTTTACAGTCTCATCAATTTCTCGAACAAATCAGATATTTCGAATTGAAATAAAATGCATTATAAAATTATATTAATATTTATCAATAGCATCGCGTTCATCGTTATTGGCATACAAATCAATAGATGTGAACAAACGTTTGCAATAGCGGAACAAAATGTTCGTTAATGTGGCTAGTCGGTAATTACAACCATGTCCAGCGATAATTGAAGCCGATATTCTCTGTGAACAATTACAGTCAATAATGGCGCATAATGATAAGGTAGCTTAATATACAATATGGCAAAGTGAAGTGATCATGTTTACTATTCGATGAGACACAATTTGAAATAATTTAAAGGTCACAAATCCCCCCCCATATATAAGCGTAATGATAAAACTTACTAAATATACCCCCAAAAATAACTGTTGTTGTTGTGGTAGGGTTTATCGCCACTTTTCAGCATAGGCTATACATGGCAGCCAGTATTAATGGTGGAGGAAGAACCCGGGAAAACCCGGGAAAGAACCACCGACCCACGAGAAGCTACTGGCAAGATTTCTCACATACCCAAAATTGCCGAATCCGAGACTCGAACCCACGCAGACAGATGTGAGATGGCAGTGATCCGTAACGGAGAGCGCTTTAGACCACTCGGCCAGTCGGAGAGCGCAAAGGCACGCAATGAATTGACCATATTGTATTATGTTGAATAAGAAGATTCCCAATATATCGTTTCCGAATATATTTATTAGAAAACAAGCATACTTAAAGCGCTTCAATTTTTACCTGATTCAATAAATACTGTTTTATAATGATTGGCTAGACAATTAATTATTGGTGTATGTTAGATACTGGAAGTATCGATATTGGCTTATATGGTTGTGGAAAATTGTAATAAATCAGCATGACCGTGTTTCTAACGGATCAGTGTTTCACATATGACATGTTTTCTTTCGTTATCCTCATGCTAGAGAAATTCCACAGATAATATTCTACGGGTTCTCTTTCCAAATGAATCTTACAGTGTTCGTTTAAAATGAATCTTATACCAGCCGTCATTTTGAATGAATCTTACGCTAGCATTCATTAAAAAAATATCTTACATGAATGCCTATTTCAAATCAATTGTACACGAATGCTCATTTCAAATGGAACATACAAGTCCTTTCGGATAATATTTATAGGTTACTGCATTTGTATAGCAAAATATGAACGAGGTTTTCGGATGGATATACTGCGCGACCTTGGGAGTGCAGTATATACATCCGACAAAACAGTTTTACAAAAACAGGAGATCTGATGCCCACACTAATACATATTTTCACTGTATTATTTTTAAGAGAAAATTTAGATGACAAATACCTCTAAGTACATCGTGTCATAGTCTTCTTCTTTTTCATCACAGTCTTCTGTTCCGTTTTCGTTTGAATCCTTTGTAATGTTACGTTTCCCATGTAGAGTCGTCGATGCATTCATCTTTAAATACTCACACCGTATTATGTTTACGTATTCAATTTGTTTAAAACTGTTTTGGTACCGTTTTACACAAACAGTATTGCTACAAGCAGCCTTTCACGATCCTGCTTAATAATACATTTGAATAGCAAATGCCAACAGATGAAAAAGGTAACCTAAGCGACAAATACCCGAGAGAACACGAAATCTTGCAAATGTTCAATATCAATGCTTTTGGCGCTATCTTCGGAAAATAAATCCATTGCTCGACGGTTGACGATTTCCATTCGCAGATCCGTGTCTTTTAGAGCGTAGTGTTTGGGATCCTTCTGTCCGAGTTCGGACGGGGGCAATAAGTAAACCGGAATAAATAAATTAGGTATGGAAAGATGGAATGATTGATTGAATTGATAATTTATAATTGATTGAAAGGATTAATCATCTACTGGTCTAAATAAGTGAATCAAACAGAAGGGTAATACAGAGTTCATCCTCTACTCGAAAGTCTCGCATGACCTACGGAATTTACTAATGAGAACAAAGTCTCACAGGACACAGGAATTGTATCAGTGATTCCATGGTAGAAAATTTATTCGCTTAAAAGACACAAATGATTATTTCATAAAGAACTGCTACTAAACGTTTGTTTCCATGGAGATCACAGTTAAATAATTGACTTAAAACTTGCTTCCATGGATATTCCAGTTCAATAAGGGACTCAAATCTATTGTACTCATAGATATCCTAGTTTAAGCAAGAGTCTAAACTTTTAAGATTCGGAACGTAAACATAAAAAGAGTTTACGGAATGGACTCTCGGAAATTTCTGTAACACACAACGAAAGTGATCTCTCCTTGAATGTTAAATACAACTCATGTACTCTCTAAATTAATGTTACACGCAACACTCATAACTTCAATGTTACACGCAATACTCTAACATTAATGTTACATGCAACACTCTCAACTTTAATGTTACAGGCAACACTCTCAGCTTTAATGTTACACATACCACTCTCAACTTAAATGTTACATGCAACACTCTCAAATTAAATGTTACATGCAACACTCTCAACATTAATTTTATAGGCAACACTCTCAACTTTAATGTTACCTGCAACACTCTCAACTTTAATGTTACAGGCAATCCTCTCAACTTCAATATTACAGGCAACACTTTCAACTTTAATGTTACAGGCAACACTCTCAACTTTAATATTACAGGCAACACTCTCAACTTTAATGTTACATGCAACACTCTCAGCTTTAATATTACAGGCAACACTCTCAACTTTAATGTTACATGCAACACTCTCAACTATAATGTTACAGGCAACACTCTCAGCTTTAATGTTACAGGCAACACTCTCAGCTTTAATGTTACACGCAACACTCTCAGCTTTAATGTTACACGCAACACTCTCAGCTTTAATGTTACACGCAACACTCTCAACTTTAATGTTACACGCAACACTCTCAACTTTAATGTTACCCTCAAATTTAATGTTATCTGCAATCAAAATATTATCACCTGTAATGTTAAATGCACCACTTTCAACTTTTATGTTACACGCAGAGTATTCTCAACTTTAATGTTAAACACAACTCTTGTACTCTCACCCTTAATGATACACCCAACCTACTCAGTCCCTGATTTGTAGACTCATAATGGGCCCCAAGATCAGGGTGAATTTTGTTCTCTCTTATTAATTCTAATAAACAATCTCGATCCAAATCTACCGAGGCATTATGCTACGTCAGATCTGAGTCTATGTAGTTTGCAAATATATCCGACTTGAATGCGAGCATATATGATATTAATGGGGAATAAAACACACGAGACAATAAAGTTAGGGTTAGGGTCATTTAAAAAAATAGAACATTGTACAACGTCTTCTCTGCACCGGATGATACTAGTTTTGTCAAATGGCAAAGATTAATTTTTATTATGACATTAGTTTGGGAAACGCAAAATATTTAGAAACGTTTAACAAGTGAACCCGCTACTCCAATGAGTTGCATTTTCAATTACCTCTGTTTTCCTCATTCAGCTGAATTTTCTTAAATCAAACTATGCATTAGGGTGTGTATATTTTGTGGCATGTTTGTGAGGCGTTTTCGTTTGACACCCCCACTTTAAATAAATTCGTGGCTTTATTCCAATAGTAGAAAAAATGCATATTGCCATTATTCCAATAGCAGTCAAAATACATATTGCCATTACTAAAATAGAATCAAGAGACATGAAGCCATTATTCTAATAGCGGTCAAGATGCAAAATGACATTTTCCCACTAGCAGTCAAGATACAAAATGACATTATTCCAATAGCAGTCAAGATACATATTGCCATTAATAACAATCAGGATACAAAATGTCATTATTCCAATAGCAGTCAAAATACAAAATGACATTATTCCAATAGCAGTCAAGATACATATTGCCATTAATAACAAACAGGATACAAAATGTCATTATTCCAATAGCAGCCAAGATACAAAATGACATTATTCCAATAGCAGTCAAGATACATATTGCCATTAATAGCAATCATACATATTGCCATTAATAGCAATCAGGATACAAAATCTCATTATTCCAATAGCAGTCAAAATACAAAATGACATTATTCCAATAGCAGTCAAGATACATATTGCCATTAATAACAATCAGGATACAAAATGTCATTATTCCAGTAGCAGTCAAGACACAAAATGACATTATTCCAATAGCAGTCAAGATACATATTGCCATTAATAGCAATCAGGATACAAAATGTCATTATTCCAATAGCAGTCAAGATACAAAATGACATTATTCCAATAGCAGTCAAGATACATATTGCCATTAATAACAAATAGGATACAAAATGTCATTATTCCAATAGCAGTCAAGATACAAAATGACATTATTCCAATAGCAGTCAAGATACATATTGCCATTAATAGCAATCAGGATACAAAATGTCATTATTCCAATAGCAGTCAAGATACAAAATGACATTTTTCCAATAGCAGTCAAGATACAAAATGACATTATTCCAATAGCAGTCAAGATACATATTGCCATTAATAACAATCAGGATACAAAATGATATTATGCCAATAGCAGTCAAGATACATATTGCCATTAATAACAATCAGAATACAAAATGCCTTTATTCCAATAGTATCAAGACACATACGACATTATTCCAATAGCAGTCTGAGTGATGTTACAAAACAGCTGTGAACTGTGTAAACTCCCATGGCGGCTTGTTGATAAATACATTGTTATATCGTTGAAGTTAATGGAAACCAAGAAGCGACCCGCGCTATAAGCAGGTGAGCCTTATATGAGACATGATACAAACTGGTTGTGCAGCGATAGTGCAAGAAAAGAACAAACTTAGACAGCTTGATTAAATATACATTCTTACCTTCCATAACGCGGTTACTGGGAACCATACAAGTGACGTATGTTATAAACAAGAAAGTCCTATAGGAAGAAACATTGCATTGAGCTTTGCATTAAAGCACTTGCTGAGAAATACGTTGTTACGCCATTATAACGCGGTTAAGAACATTATTCTGAGGGATGTTACAATAACATCGTGCCAGTTCTGAAACACAGAGAACAATGCAGACTACTGGGCATCTCCATGAGAAATACATTGCCGTCTCTTTAAAACGCTGGTATTGGAAACCACAAAGATGCATCTTGTTGCGAGACAGATGTTATAGTGTGATGCTACAGTAAGGCTGTGCATTGAAACACAATAAATTGAGCCTCTATTGATACAACATAATAATAATAATAATGATAATAATAATAATAATAATAATAATAATAAAATTGATTGTAAAAATCCCAAAACTAAGATAAATTAACAAGCAACGATAAATCAACATTTGTTTAATTTTGTGGGGTTAATAATTGTAACTGTGTTATAAAGGGTGGATCATTTTATCGAGTGACAATTCTGACGTACCACTGTATAACAGCTCAGCAGATGACTTCCAGATTTGATGTAAAAGCCATGCATGAAGACGAAAATGCCTCTATCTTACGTCATGTGTATTAGATGTGGAAACGTTGAACATTTGAACAGTACATGTCAATAAGCGTGTGACCCTGAATGTGCGTAGAGTTATCTCATGAAAGGTATTGCGGAATTGAAGTGTATGGTCGTGACGCCAGCGCTCCTGACTGTACAGTCATCAAACGAACACATCTGACTGCACAGACATCAAGCGAGCACGTCTGATTGCACAGTCATAAATCGATCACTTCTGACTGCACAGACATCAAGCGAGCACTTCTGATTGCACAGTCATCAATCGATCACTTCTGACTGCACAGACATCAAGCAAGCACTTCTGACTGCACAGTCAATTATGCCATTGTAGATGTTGCGGTATATAATTGTAAAATCTTTACGCGAGCAATCTTGACTGTACATTCAGCTATTATGTTGTCGATATTGCCGAATTTGATGTATATGAAGTACATTAAAACAAGACCCATCTTTCAAGCAAAGTATAGTTTAAATCCAGACTCTTACAGAAGTGGGATAATGGTCATTTACCGTATATAACTTAATTAATAAATATTTTGTGAGAAAACACATTCGTGTCTGATATAAAATGTTTTTCCGATGTATACAGTAAACATAATGTGTCTTCGACCAATTAAATCAAACAGAAACAGCCGTCCTACTTTGTGAAATTTACTTTTAATTGGCACCATAAGGCTATTATCATGCGATACCCTTCTAGCTAGCCAGATTTATTACCATATAGCCATTAACATGCAATGCCCACCTAGCTAGCCAGCTTTATTACCATATAGCCATTAACATGCAATGTCCACCTAGCTAGACAGATTTATTACCATATAGCCATTATCATGCAATGCCCAGCTAGCTAGACAGATTTATTATCATATAGCCATTAACATGCAATCCCCACCTAGCTAGACAGCTTTATTACCGCACCATATAGCCATTATCATGCAATGCCCACCTAGCTAGCCAGCTTTATTACCATATAGCCATTAACGTGCAATGCCCACCTAGCTAGCCAGCTTTATTACCACACCATATAGCCATTATCATGCAATGCCCACCTAGCTAGCCAGCTTTATTACCATATAGCCATTAACATTCAATGCCCACATAGCTAGCCAGCTTTATTACCACATTGCCATTATCATGGAATGCCCACCTACCTAGCCAGCTTTATTGCCATATAGCCACTAACATGCAATGTCCACCTAGCTAGCCAGCTTTATTACCACATTGCCATTATCATGGAATTCCCACCTAGCTAGCCAGCTTTATTGCCATATAGCCACTAACATGCAATGTCCACCTAGCTAGCCAGCATTATCACTATATAGCCATTAACATGCAATGTCCACCTAGCTAGCCAGCTTTATTACCATATAGCCATTATCATGCGAACCCACCTAGCTAGCTAGCTTTATTACCTTATAGCCATTATGCGATACCCTTCTAGCTAGCCAGCATTATTACACACCATATCGCCAGTATCATGCGAAACCCACCTAGCCAGCCAGCTTTATTACCACATAGCCATTATCATGCGATACCCTTCTAGCTAGCCAGCATTATTACCACACCATATCGCCAGTATCACGCGAAGAGCACCTAGCTAGCCAGCTTTATTACCATATAAACATATTCAGTTGTATTTTCTTAATTGCAACTAATTACGCTTATATTATTGGGACAAAATTCTGTTTAAAAATTGTAAAGTTTATTTTGCACTGTACATTTCAGATTGTTAAACTATATGGTGAAGGATTACCGCCATAATTATATGCGTGTATTTCATAATCTTCCTTGATGCATTATTGTAAGCCGCTTCTTGCTAGTGCTACTTTCAGAATTATATCAATGTATATTGTATTTTAATTTATGCAAATTGTAAGTGGCAGGTTGAAAGTGCTATTTTCCTTCTGCATTATTGGAAATGACTGCTTGCAAGTGCTACATTCATAATTCTAGTCATGAATTTTCTATTTTTTAGTGATCCAAACTGTAAATGGTTGCATGCACGTTTTTCGATCCCCTTTCCATCTGCGTCATTGTATCGTGCGATTTGCCAACTACCGAATTGTTTCTTTAGTTTGTCGTATGACAAACGGTCTGTCAGTTGTTATAAGTTTTGTGTATTATGTTTATAAACTTTACAATTACATCATTCCAACTGCTGTTTTCATGCAGATTTGGCTTAGCAACAATGGAAATACTAAGTTTTGTCAGTATCGTCTTTGTTGTCTAACTCGTGTCGTCATCTGTTGTCATAATGGCACAGAGGAGATTAGCATGGCATTATGACAACAGACGGCGCTCAAAATTTCGAAAGTTTTTCCTTTACCAGAAATAATGAATGCTCCCCCAGGGAGTTTTACGACATCACTTTTATGTCGATAACTCTTTCAGTCCCTTTTTTAAGGTGTACGTTAGCAACAAAGTTTTAATCGTCTCTAAAACCACATGCTTTCTCGAAGATCTAAGTGATTTATAGCACCTTACGAAAACAAAAACGCATACAGTACAGCAGGGTGGTCCATCTTTTTCAATCCCAGTTTTGCCGCACTTAAGTGTTTACCTTCACCGTTTTATAAATATACTTCTTAGCGATATCTGTCATTACTTTGGAAACATTAGTAATTTTAGCAAAGTAAGGATCAGAAATGACAATGATATATTTCCTTGTACTCTTCTTAACAATCTTTCATCAAACGAGCCATGGTTGTAAGGATTGTATTGTACGTCACCCATTTTGACGCACCTCACAGACGTCTATCTTTTCCTGTGATACTCTTGTACATAAGCTCCCACGAAAATAACATATTTCAGAGCAACACCAATAGCACATTAAAAAAAAGTTTATAGGTAAAATGACATTAAAAAAATTAAGCATTCCTTAAAGGTGTTCTTATTCTTATCACGATCTTCATTTTGGAACATATTTCGCCGCAAAAACCGAAATAATCAAACTGTGGAAAGTCATGATCGTGTCATGATAAAAATGTTTACTTGCGATCAGAAAGATTAGATTTAGTGTACAATTGTTTTCCAATACTTAATTGACATTGTTAATATACAGAACCTCAACCTTTGAATGTATTTATATATTTTAAAAAAACACCAAAAAACAACAGCTTTAAAACTGGTTTGCATCCTTTAAAACATTTGTCTCTAAAAGTGGAAATAAAAAAAGTTGCTACAGGAGATTTTATTTTTATTTATTGTAATTCTTATCATTATCAAACCAATTATAATTAATAATTTGGTTCAAGAATTTTAAAAATAGAAATATAGCACCCTTGGATTCTAATTATTCAGCTGTTCTTTGTCACATTAAAGATTTTAAAAAAAACTTTAAATAATTTTTTAATATGAATGTAGTGATGCATGATCTGACTTACTAATTGTCCTGCTCTTTGCAATATGAAAGTGGTTTAGTGAATTATCTATGATCAGAAAGAGAGAGAGAGAGAGAGAGAGAGAGAGAGAGAGAGAATACACCAAAACTGCATATTTCATTAAGTTATTCTAATTGTATACATGTACCCTGGGTTGATGAGTGTGTTTCGGGACAGTCTTCAGCAAATCAACAAAATATAAACTCTACTGAACTTACTCGATAATTATACAGGGTAGAATTTTACAGATCACTGTCTTTTTATTTGGTTTTATTCTATTTAATTGCCTACATGTATCCTGGGTAGTTGAGAGTGTTTTGGGACAGTCTTTTGTTGTTTTAGGGTCTTTCATTTGGTGATAAGGACCAATATGGGGAAAAAACTCTCCTAATCTTACTCGATAATTATACAATGCAGGATTTTACTGATCACTGTCTTTTTTAAGGTCTGATTCAATATAATGGTATACATGTATCATGGGTAGGTGAGAGTGTTTACGGACAATCTTGATCTAGCCCAATTACTTTCAGGGTGGCAGATAGAAAAATTAAACTGTTGTATGTATAATTCATGCCTACGTTGCTGGAAATAATCAAACATAAAATTTACTGGACAGATTAGGGGAGGCAATCCAGTGTTAAAAACATTGCTTAAACGTTGAGAACAGTTTTTGCTTTAATATTCTTCAGAGGGATAGACGATGGAAATATTGTAGACGCACACATTATAGTCAATAAGTATTGGTTGCTTGACTTGGTATTAGGTAAAGAACCGACAGTCTACCATTTTTCTGCTAAATGGCATGTCAAATGGTCAAATGCAGGAATAGGTTGCAGATGTGCCTTAGATATCTTCTGACTGGGATTTCCTACCATTTGACAAGTGTGACAAGATATATGGTACTTATAAACATCATTTGTAATTTTCGGCAAATACAAATCACTCAGGATCTTGTGATAAGTCTTACCGACCCCAAAATGACGAGCTTAGTGAGTTTTATGGGATAGACAATGCATTTCCTGTCTATATGACTTAAGAACAACAATTTGATTGCTCACTGACCACTCATCAACAGCAAGTACATCATGTGTCTCCATTTTCTCATAATGAGCCCATTTTTCACAAAGTAACAAACTGGTACTGGTGTGGCTTTAATTTCTAAAACCCAGTCTTGTGTCTTGTCTGAGGAATAGTACTTGGAGGCCTATAACTCACATTAAAATGACTTGCATGCTAATAAAGTAGCTGTTACTTTCTGCTCAGATATCTTACAACTGCAGCCAGAAATTGACTAGTGGTTTCTATTATTCTGTGAAAAAACTAACTTACTTATGAATCTCTGTCTGTCTCTCTCTGTCTCTCTCTCTCTCTCTCTCTCTCTCTCTCGGCTGAGTGATTAAGACATTTAAATTATGGAATTTACCTTATCCATTGTTTTAAGGCACATACATTAGGGATAAGAGGCCAAATTTAAAATTTCATCTCAGGTTCATAAGCATAATAGTTTTGTGAAGGTCAAAGTATCAGAAATAACAAATAAGCAAATAAAATATAATACTTTCCATGTTTTCTTTTCTGTTGCTCATAGCAAGTGCAAAACAATGTGTTTTTTTATTGCCCGCAAAATAAATTCTCCAAAAAGTGAGAATTTTTGTACAGTGCATATATTGAATACAGATCCAGTAATGGGATGTTTTTGGGAATTAATTCCTGAAACAGACACTAGGGAATATAACCTGACTGTTCCTGAGTCATAATTTACAAATGTATGTGGTATACAAAAGATAATGTGTCTTGGCCAATCCAGAATTTACAGTTTTAATTCCTCATAATTTGCAATGATGACTGTATGTCCAATCCAAAAGCCAGATTGTATGAAAAGCTTGTCTTCATTAATGTTTTATTCACGTGAAAGTGAAAAACAACATGGATTGGCAAATAAATCTATAAGAACAATGTAACAAGACAATCCATGTATTTGTTTCTTATAATTGCCTACCTGTATGATAATTTTTGTTTCAGACTAATTGATATAAAAATATTGTTTAAATTAAATCTTTTATTACTTACGTTTCCTACAAAAGGTTAAACATAGGACTGTATATTGTTTTTATTAAACAAATTTTATTGCTTTATTGCATATTTGTGTTGTGCTGATATTTTTTATCACGACTTTATGAATTATATTTTAAACAGGATAAAATAATGATACAATCACAGACAAATGAAGATGTTTATATGGGGTTGTGGGGTGGTGGATGCTACAACAACCTGAGCTGTGACTAGCCTTATAAACTTCACAAATGTTTTAAAAAATTTGTGGGGGTTGTCTTATTCTTCTAAGAGAAACAATAACATATGTATAATACATGTAAAAATTTGTATTAATCTTTTGAACTACTATATTAATTTCATATCCAAATGTATCAACCACTTTTAATAGTGTACTGTATCAGTAATAATACAAACACATTTAACTTGTTACTGGTAGCGGTAGCAATGTTATTAATATTTTTAATACATTATATTTTTAAAAGAGATAATGCACCAAAATTGCATATTTCATTACGTTATTTTAATTGTATACATGTATCCTGGGTTGATGAGTGTGTTTTGGGACAGTCTTCAGCAAGTATCAAGAAAACAATAATCTCTGTTGATCTTACTCGATAATTATACAAAGCAGGATTTTACTGATCAGTCTTTTTTAAGGTGTGATTCAGAATAATGGCATCCGTGTATCCTGGGTAGGTGAGAGTGTTTTCGGACAGTCTTGAGCTAGCCCAATTACTTTCAGTGTGACAAATAAAAAATTAAACTGTTGGATGTCTAATTGATGCATACGGTGCTGGAAATAATCAAACGTAAAATTTGCTAGACAGATTTGGGGAGGCAAACAAGTGTTAAAAACATTGCATAAACTTTTAGAACAGTTTTCGCATTAATATTCTTCAAAGGAATAGACTATGAAAATCTCGAGGACGCACACATTATGGTCAACGAGTACTGGTTGCTTGACTTATTAGGTAAAGAACCGAGAGTCAACCATTTTTCTGTTAAATGGCTTGTCAAATGGTCAAATGCAGGAATACATTGCAGATGTGCCTTAGAGATCTTCTGATTGGGATTTCCTACCATTTGACGAGTGTGACAAAATCTATGGTATTTATAAACATCACGTTTAATTTTCGGCAAATACAACTGATTGAGAATATTGTGATAAGTCTTATTGACACTAAAATGACCAGCTGAAGGAGTTTTATGGATTAGACTATGCATTTCCTGTCTATATGACTTAGGAAAAATAATTTGATTGCTTACTGACCACTTATCAAGAGCGGGTACATCACGTGTCTCCATTTTCTCATAAGGACCCCTCTTTTCACAAAGTAACAAACTGGTACTTGTGTGGCTCTAATTTCTAAAACCCAGTCTTGTGTCTTCTCTCGGAATAGTACTTGGGAGCCTATAACTCACATTAAAATGACTTGCATGCTTATAAAGTAGCTGTTACTTTCTGCTCAGATATCTTACAACTACAGTCAGAAATTGGCTAGCGGTTTCTATTATTCTGTGAAGAAACTAACTTATGAATCTCTCTCTCTCTCTCTCTCTCTCTCTCTCGGCTGAGTGATTAAGACATTTAAATTATGGAATTTACCTTATCCATTGTTCCAAGGCACCTACATTAGGGATAAGAGGCCAAATTTAAAATTTCATCTCGGGTTTGTAAATATAATATTTTTGTGAAGGTCAAAGTATCAGAAATAACAAATTAGCAAATAAAATACAATCCATTTCATGATTTTTGCTCATAGCAAGTGCAAACAACTTTTTTTATTGCCCGCAAAGTAAATGTTCCAAAAAGTGAGAATTTGTTTACAGTGTATATATTGAATACGGATCCAGTAATGAAATGTTTGGGGGGTTAATTCTTGAAACAGACACTAGGGAACATAACCTGACTGTTCTTGATTCATAATTACAAATGTGTGGTATACAAAAGGTAATGTGTCTTGGCCAATCGAAAATTTGCAGTTGTAATTCCTAAGAATTTGCAATGATGAGCGTATGTCCAATCCAAAAGCCAGATTGTGTAAAAAGCTCGTCTTCATTCATGTTTAATTCATGTAAAAGTGAAAAACAAAAAGGATTGGCAAATAAATCTATAAGAACAATGTAACAAGACAATCCAGGTATTTGTTCCTTATAACTGCCTACCGGTATGATAATTTTTGTTTCAGACTAATTCATCTAACAATATTGTTTTTATGAATGCCGGTTTAAATTAAACTTTTCTTTCGGTTATATTTCCTATGAAAAGTTAAACATAGGACTATATAGTGCTCTTATTTTTTATTTTGCATTGCATAGTTGTATTGTGCTGATATTTCTTGTACCATGACAATATTAACTTATATTTTAAACAGGATAAAATAATGATACAATCACCGACAAATGATGTTTATGTGGGGTGGTGGGGTGGGGTGGATACTACAACAGCCTGAGTTGTAAGTAACCTTACAAACTTTACAAGTTTATTTTAGAAAATTATGTGGTGTGTATCTTACTCCTCTAACAGAAAACAATCACATCTGTAGAAGATACATGTAAATATTTGTATTAATCTTTTTAATTACTACATTAATTTCGTATCCAGATGTATAAAGCACTTTTAATACCGTATTGTAGCAGTAAAAATACAAACAAATTGAGCTGATTTCTGGTAGCGGTAGCAATGTTATTTATATTCAGTATATTATATTTTTAAAATTGCTACCAAAGGAGTCTGATGTTTTATCAGTGAGGTACCATACAATCAGTCATCTTATCTGTACTATAAATTTCGCTTCGTATATGGATGAATACGGTTTTAAATAATACAAAAATGTAGTTTTCAGTTTGATATCTGTCGAAATAAATCATATTATAATTATATGGAAGTGTTCTTCATGTTTAGATATAGACAATATATTTTCATACTCTTAGAGTTTCTTTTCTTATATGATGAAATAAGTTCATATTTTTTGTAGCATATATGCTTTGTATGTGATGTCCTTGTTTCAAGTCATTTGCCTCTTGCTATTGTATTGGAATTAGAGATTTAAAATGAAACTGGAGATGTGACATACTTGTCACAGACAACTAGTGACAATACTTGCTGGCTATTGCATAATCATCCATGCCATACATATATAAGAATTCTGTATAATTTGACTATTTACCTTACTTCTTGTTATATATATATATATATATATATATATATATATATATATATATATATATATATATATATATATATATATATATATATATATATATATATAACTGCCACTATCAACTGTAGCTTAACATTAAAATTTAATTACATAGGGTTGAGAGAATAAACATAATCCTGATCTCTGCAAAGTACTCTCCCTCTCTCTCTCGTGAATAAACAAGAAAGAGAAAGTATGACCTTGCTGTGCAGTTATCTGCATTGTTCAAACTTTATGAGGTCTTTACTGATACAAAAAGTTGAATTTGCACTACACTCTAAAATAATAAATATGCTCTAAATTTATAGCATTGTGAATGAGAATACATACACAAATTAGGGCCTTAAATCTTGCTTGTAAGCGGCAACCCAATTCTGCCACCGTGCAGCAGCGGTAATTAATCAGACAAAATGTTCAAATAAAATGTGGTGGGAAGGGTCAGCGGACATATAACGCTGTGTAAATATATCTAATTGTATACAATTTGATACATTTAATTAGTTTTGTGCTATTTGCAGGCCACCTCTCTTCCGAATGCTAATACTCTGAGACATCAGCTGCTGTAGTTTAATTCGAATGATATTTTAAATAAGACGCCCAAACATGCCGTAAAGTGGTATAACCTCTTGTTGCTAGGGTCAGTGGAGTAGTCGCATTGCAAGAAATTGACGTGTCACAGCGCAATCTGTTGTCATAATGAGACATTATTTTATGCTAGCTTCCTTGATTGTAACTTGAACGTGCTTGATGCTACATTATAGTCATGATCTTGGAAGGTGCAATTTGTGTAACTTGTGTGATATAAATAAAATGTTAAAATTTGTAATAACTATCATAACATTTGCCATACGACAAACTATATAATGAATTCAGTAGTTGGCAAATTGCAGGATACAAGGACGCAGAAGGAAAGTAGATCTATGCACTTTCAAGCAGCCATTTACAGCTTACATCAATGAAGAATAGAACATGCATGACTGGATTTACGAATGCAGCAGTTGCAAGCAGCTATTGACACTAATGCAGAAGGAAAGTAGCACTTGCAAACTGCCACGTACAATCTGCATCAATGAAGAATACAATATACATTGATAGAATTATGAAAGTAGCACTTGCAAGCAGCCAATTACAATAATGCATCAAGGAAGATTAGAAAATACATACATATAATTATGGCGATAATCACCCTCCATAAAACTGTACACCTGTGTTGCTTAGTGAAAGATCATTTCGGTTTTTGTTTTCTGCGAAACCATAAGTGATCCATTGTACTCGGTCCACCTTCAGAACGAATATGTCTTCCTTTTCTTTTTTTAAATTGCACTTAAAATTGTACTTAAAATTACACTTGAAATTATTCTTAAAATTGTATTTAAAATTACATTTAAAGTAAACTTACAATTAGTCTTGCAATTATACTTACAACTAATGTTAACCATACACTTAAAATTATATATATTATATATACTTGAAGTTATACTTAAAATTTTATTTAACGTTATACTTAAAATTAAACTTAAAGTTATACTTAAAATTACATTAAAAAATTTACTTAAAATTACACTTAAACACTAGAGACAATAAAACGTACGAATTATCCTGTAAGTGTTATTCTGAATATTGTATCGGTATATCAGATTATTTGTCTTGTTTATCTCCCTTTTACTGAGTCGGGACTGCGGTGTATTGATTTTGTCACACCTCTGAAAATACATCCTAATCAGCGAGAATTAGAGAATACATCTGGGATTAAAGAAACACGTGAAGCACGCATTGGATATCCCATCCACAAGGAAGAGCAGTTTGAAATACAGTACACAGGAAATAGCAGGCACACGGAATATCATCAGTCCAGAAGGTTGCGCTCGATTATTATTATCTTGTCTGAAACTAATGGAAGTGGCGGAAGACTCAATGAAATTTTTTAATATTGGTCTTTACACTTCGATATTGATTATTCGGTAGAATCGGAATAATTTAGTCTCCCATAATAGCAGTGAGTGTTTCCTTTTTTGAACTAAATCGTTTAAATCTTTAATGTAAATAGGTTCCTTGATGCTATAATTTAGATTTGAAATGTTTGGATTCTGGTTGATACAGTTAGACGTTGCATGCAAGCATGACAGTGTATGCAGTCTTTGTACTTTAATACTTTGATACTTTCTTCCAACAGGACTTAAACGTAAATAAGCTAATATTCAACTCCTTTCCTGGGCAGGAAGTAACCGAAAATTGTAGGTTAAGAGGATATTGCTAGATTATTTGAAGAAAATATGCAACTTCTCAAGCAATAAAATTATAATATGAAAATACGAAAATAGAACGCTACTCTTTCTAACCGTTGGAAGTTTATTGTATGATTAACAACGAAATGGCCTCTCTAAATGACCACTCCTACGCAATAGTCCTTCCGAAGAAATGGCATCTGAAGCGAATTCGTTGAAGGTGCAGGAATCGACGGCAGAGATCACTCTTGTAATCAGGTACTAATACAGATATACAAATATCTAACGGTAACAGTATCTCAAGGATAAGGACAGCCTCACTATCAGAGGTTCCGATATGTTAACCCTATCTACACTTATCTCTGCTTCGGGTCTGTGAAAGACATACTCGTATGGATCGTGTGCTCTTTACGTAGTCGTGTTCGCATAGACAGTGTGCTCTCTACCAAGGCACACTTGTATGCATATTTTGTATGGAATGCGTATGAATATTTTTATGGAATGCGTATGCATATTTAATGCGTATGCATACTTTTATGGACTGCGTATGCATATTTTTATGGACTGCATATGCATATGTTAGAGGAAACATTAAACACACGGTTATGGTTTCCTTGTACATAAGTCAAATCATGCATATTAAATTTTTTTAAATATTTCTTATTCTCGTGCATTTCAATGCAGCTTTGATACAAAACTTGTGCATTCTATATAATACGTAATTTTACGATTAGATTTAACATATACATTCAAAAACAAGCGTTTCATGTACAAAGAGACGCGTTTCGCTGTACACGTTAACGTGTATAATACATACGAGTTATGCATTAAACGTATTAAACGACATTTTGTGAGACGGTTTACATTTGGGAAGAACATGTGGAATGAATATTCCTTATTTTCGACATGGTTTACATTTGATAGCAAAATTTAAACATAAATAGACAGTTTATTCTGGATCCAGCTTACATATCATAGCAAACATATCATGAACTAGAATCTACATTATATATCATAGCAAACATGTTATGAACTAGACCCTTCCTTATATATCATAGCAAACATGTCATGAACTAGACCCTTCCTTATATATCATAGCAAACATGTCATGAACTAGACCCTTCATTATATATAATAGCAAACATGTCATGAACTAGACCCTTCCTTATATATCATAGCAAACATGTCATGAACTAGACCTTTCCTTATATATCATAGCAAACATGTCATGAACTAGACCCTTCATTATATATAATAGCAAACATGTCATGAACTAGACCCTTCCTTATATATAATAGCAAACATGTCATGAACTAGACCCTTCCTTATATATCATAGCAAACGTGTCATGAACTAGACCTTTCATTATATATCATATCAAACATGTCATGAACTAGACCCTTCATTATATATAATAGCAAACATGTCATGAACTAGACCCTTCCTTATATATCATAGCAAACATGTTATGAACTAGACCCTTCCTTATATATCATAGCAAACATGTCATGAACTAGACCCTTCCTTATATATCATAGCAAACATGTCATGAACTAGACCCTTCATTATACTTAATAGCAAACATGTCATGAACTAGACCCTTCATTATATATCATAGCAAACATGTCATGAACTAGACCCTTCATTATATATAATAGCAAACATGTCATGAACTAGACCCTTCATTATATATCATAGCAAACATGTTATGAACTAGACCCTTCATTATATATCATATCAAACATGTCATGAACTAGACCCGTCATTATATATCATATCAAACATGTCATGAACTAGACCCTTCATTATATGTCATATCAAACATGTCATGAACTAGACCCTTCATTATATATCATAGCAAACATGTCATGAACTAGACCCTTCATTTGTGAAATGGATTACATCAGAGACCACATGAAGAAGGAATTAGTTTATTTTTGATACGGCTTACATTTGAGAGCAAAATGTAGAATACAACTACATGTACATAATTCAGATGAACCATGTGAATAGAATGCCATTACTTGTATGTAACTCAGACGTAACAATGTGAATATAATGCCATTACTTGTATGTAACTCAGACGTAACCATGTGAATAGAATGCCATTACTTGTATGTAACTCAGACATAACCATGTGAATAGAATACCATTACTTGTATGTAACTCAGACGTAACAATGTGAATAGAATGCCATTACTTGTATGTAACTCAGACGTAACAATGTGAATGGAATGCCATTACTTGTATGTAACTCAGACGTAACAATGTGAATGGAATGCCATTACTTGTATGTAATTCTGACGTAACAATGTGAATGGAATGCCATTACTTGTATGTAACTCAGACGTAACAATCTAAATAAAATGACATCACTTGTCCCAGATAGAACAATATGGATGAAGGTGGCGCTCTACAGTTTCCTAATTTGCCTAGGGTTAGAATATTAAATGAATTTAATTTCCTCGGCTTTCATCACTGGTTATATTGGCTATTTAAAAAAGACCTTGTATATCTTAGGTATAATTCAAAGAACCTTTAATTCCCTTTATTGTGGTGCATGATTGATAGGTGTAATATAATATGGATTATAGAGTATACAGCTTGGCCTTACTCCAGATGTGCACATTTCACAGAAGTGCTAGCTCCACTTGTTCATTTTTACTTCAGAGGTAAATTGTATAAAAAAAGAGAAGATAACTTATTTTACATTTTATATATTTGGTAATTCATTCATTGCACTTTCAGGAGCTGGTATTGTCTAGTCTGGCAAAATTAATTTTCCCTATTTTAATAGCCGCTATGGATAGTGTACTTCAGACTAATTCAGGCTGATTTTTTAGCACAAGGGATCAGTCACTTTAGTTAGCAGTGTGCTTGGATCATGTACACTTTCCAAAAGTACAATATCCAAAGAAATATCATCCACATTACATTAATGTAGTATAGAGGTATGCCAACATTCTCTCCATTGCATGTTTTAAATGCAAACAACTTCACCTTACATACGTCACTCTCTCAAAAGTACATAATAACTGGTGAGCGCCCTCGAAATGATTCTACACGTACGTAACCGAGAAACAAGAATGTGGAGGGAACACCATTAGCTGTACATAACTCAGATGCCACTTGTACGCAAGTCGGATACAACAATGTGGACGCAATGCCGCTACTTGTACGTAAGTCGGATACAGCAATGTGGACGAAATGCCGCTTCTTGAACGTAAGTTGGATACAACAATGTGGACGAAATGCCGCTACTTGTACGTAAGTCACATACAACAATGTGGACGAAATGCCGCTACTTGTACGTAAGTCAGATAAATCCATGTTGACGGGATGTCTCTACGTGTACGTAATTCAGATACAACAATGTGGAGGGATGTCGCTATTTGTACGTAAGTCGGATACAACAATGTTGAGGGGAAGTCGCTACTTGTACGTAATTCAGATACAACAATGTGGAGGGGATGTCGCTACTTGTACGTAAGTCAGATACAGCAATGTGGAGCGGATGTCGCTACTTGTACGTAATTCAGATACAACAATGTGGAGGGGATGTCGCTACTTGTACGTAATTCAGATACAGCAATGTGGAGGGGATGTCGCTCTTTGTACGTAAGTCAGATACAACAATGTGGAGGGGATGTCGCTACTTGTACGTAATTCACATACAACAATGTGGAGGGGATGTTGCTACTTGTACGTAAGTCGGATACAACAATGTGGAGGGGATGTCGCTACTTGTACGTAAGCCGGATACAACAATGTGGAGGGGATGTCGCTATTTGTACGTAAGTCAGATACAACAATGTTGAGGGGATGTCGCTACTTGTACGTAATTCACATACAACAATGTGGAGGGGATGTTGCTACTTGTACGTAAGTCGGAAACAACAATGTGGAGGAGATGTCGCTACTTGTACGTAATTCAGATATAACAATGTGGAGGGGATGTCGCTATTTGTATGTAAGTCAGATACAACAATGTTGAGGGGATGTCGCTACTTGTACGTAATTCACATACAACAATATGGAGGGGATGTCGCTACTTGTACGTAAGTCGGATACAACAATGTGGAGGGGATGTCGCTACTTGTACGTAATTCAGATACAACAATGTGGAGGGGATGTCGCTATTTGTACGTAAGCCGGATACAACAATGTTGAGGGGATGTCGCTATTTGTACATAAGCCGGATACAACAATGTTGAGGGGATGTCGCTACTTGTACGTAATTCAGATACAACAATGTGGAGGTTATGTCGCTACTTGTACATAAGTCGGATACAACAATGTGGAGGGGATGTTGCTACTTGTACGTAATTCAGATACAACAATGCGGACGAAATGCCGCTACTTGTACGTAAATCGGATACAACAATGTGGACGAAATGCCGCTACTTGTATGTAAGTCGGATACAACAATGTGGACGAAATGCCGCTACTTGTACGTAAGTCGGATACAACAATGTGGACCAAATGCCGCTACTTGTACGTACGTCAGATACAACCATGTTGAGGGATGTCGCTACTTGTACGTAAGCCAGATACAACAATGTGGAGGGGATGTCGCTACTTGTACGTAAGCCAGATCCAACAATGTGGATGGTATGCAATTTTGTAGAGAAGGCATTGTTCTCATTAGCTTTTCCTATTGTAAGTAAACATTCATTTGACTTATTATGATAATTCATTGACTTTGGTCGACAGTTCATTTGATTTAACCGAATAGTTTATTTGATTTTACTCAATAGTTCATTTGACTTTATCTTCATTTCACTTACTTGATAGTTATTTTTTCTTTGTCCGAGAGTTCGTTTGATTTTACATAATAGTTCATTAGACTTTACTTGATAGTTGATTTTAATTTACTCGATAGTTCATTTGACTTTACTTGACAGCTCATTTGACTTTATCTCGATAGTTCATTTGATTTTACGAATTAGTTCATTTGATAATTCTTCTTCTTGTTTAAGATTTCGTATTTTCACAACAGATTAATTTTACTTTGCCCGATTCCTGGTTTCACCAAAGATTAAAATCACAGTCGCCCAGTTCCTGGTTTCACCAGAAATTATTTTCACTGTTGCCCAGTTCCTGGTTTCCGCACAGATTAATTTCCATATTGCCCAACTCCTGTTTTCACCACGGATTAATTACACTGTTGCATAAAGCCAACTTGTACTTATCTTCACCACGGATTAATTACACTGTTGCATAAAGACAACTTGTACTTATCTTCACCACGGATTAATTACACTGTTGCATAAGGCCTACTTGTACGAAGATAGGCGAAAACTTGGTGAAACGCTATAAATCAAAAGCGCTCTCTCTCTCTCTCTCTCTCTCTCTGACAAGCGTTTTAATGAACAAGAGTGTGGCGAGGGTTGCTTGGGGTTGTCAGTTTCACGTTTAACAGGAACATCAAGCAATATTGTTTTCGCATAAAATGCAGCACTTCATTAATGAAATAATGTCATTTTGCGTTTTATCATAACTGTGAGTTAACACTGAGTATTTTCAATTTGGTTGTAGTTAGTAGTCAACTTATTAGGGGCGGACCCTATTGATTTTAGGAGAAAGGGGATAGGGACCTAGGGTTGCTTTCAAGAAAGGATATTTTTTTATTATTTAACTGAAAATAATTTTATTTGTAAAATAATAGCTACAGGAAAGTCTTTGTCTACAAATCAGAGCATGCCTTTTCAAACTTTGCGGTGGCCAGACATTTATCATCCCACCCCCACCTCAGCCCTCATTTCAGAAAATTAAATATCCCTATTGGTTTGGTTTTGTTAATTGCAATGCTTGTTCAAAAAGGTAAAAATACACGATTGTAACGCAAAGACGAATTTAAATTTAAATACATTTACATTTACAGAAGAGGAATAAACGTACTATATAGCATATATAGTTTAATCCTGTCATTCAGCGAATGTTAACTTTGTGCTAATTAATTTTAAAACTGCAACGTTCTCAAAAACCTTTCGTCTCATACAAAATTCGTTTTGATAGATTCAATAGATTCTTTATGTTTAAAAAGATAATTCTAATTTTAGCCCATTGGTCACATTCTGAACTATTGATCGCGTGTGTTTATATAAGTATTGTATTTATTGAAAAGTTCAAATACATTGAATAGCTAAGAGTTTTATTTACCTCTAAGTCTACGGGTTTGTACCCTCCTTTTCGATGAGCGCCTGTTTTCCTTGAATCCACTTTTGGAGAAGTTTTCACAGATACCGATGTTGACGGATTCATGACGAAATTCGTTCACCTGAATGTCTTTGAAGCCCTTTCCCTGTCCGAGAACAGTTTAGAGAAATTTGATCCTAAATGATTTTTGCATGAACTTAGGTCCATGCGTCTAAGATGGCACTCATAATGATTTTCATCTGTAGTCTTCTAGTGGACTTAATTCCAGATATTTTCAGTGCCCCAAACGTATGTCGTATCTCAACGCCAAGACGGTTGTGAATACGATAGTACAGTTTTGTAGAAAGTTGGAAGGAACGATACTCTGCTGATACTAATTCATTGTCACAGTTCAAGCCGTTCTCTGTCACATAGCAACGTTTAATCCGGGTCGTTTATTTACCCCATCAAAAAGAAATAAATTTGCGTGCATTATTGAATGCTGTTGCAATAAAGTTAATGACACGATATACCATACGATTAAAAAAAAACAATACAACGTATCAAAAGGCGATGCCACGATGAAATGAGAAACTGCGTGTTGAGACTACAGTCTGCCTATCGCAATATAAACTAATTAACAGAAAACTATGGGATATATAACCGCTTTGCATAGCATCGATTGTAGACTTCTGGAGAGCATCCAAACAAATGGATTCCCTGAGATAGTTTTCAATACAGTAGTTACAATATCATCATTCAGCACTTTGGGGAGTTACATTTCTTCTCAAGACGACTTTGGTAAATTTTATACATCATTGTTTCCGTTAATGGTAATTACCTCAAATATTAGAAAACTTAATATTAATTGTTATTGTTATTTGTAATGATATGTTTTTTTTCTGACTTTGTATGGAGTGATACCCAGACAGCAGACCATATATCTGAGTTCGGGGACCGATCATTATAGCGACCAAACTTGACCATGTATCATTCCAAGCATGGTCATTAACAAATCATGCAAATAATTGGTCATATCCATGACTTGGATAATCTGTTTTCACATTTGTCATGCCATTATTATTTTGAAGCTTGGCCAGAAAAAGGGATCGACTTGAATTCACAATATGTTATACCGGCCTTATTTCGCATTTACGAAGTTCAATAACTTGAGTGCTTACTAGAACTCGCATCGGTCTTATTAAATTTAAATTGTTAAGTATTAAACTATAACGATTTAACATACATATTTACCTAAATGTTTTGGTCCTTTGACCAATCTTGTAAGTCAATTATCTTATTTATTATAAATAGTAAAATTATACAGAATTCTTATATATATATATATATATATATATATATATATATATATATATATATATATATATATATATATATATGTATGTATATGGCATGGATGATTATGCTATAGCCAGCAAGTATTGTCACTAGTTGTCTGTGACATGTCACATCTCCAACTTCATTTTAAATCTCCAATTCTAATACAGTAACAAGAGGCAATTGACTTGGAGCAAGGACATAACATACAAAGCATATATGCTACTAAAATATGAACTTATTTCGTTATAGAAGAAACGAAACTCTAAGAGTATGAAATATATTTTCTATATGTAAACATAAAGAACACTTCCATTATTAAAAGCGGTTGTCAGCACCATTGACATAAACTGCTTTATCTTCATTGTTTATGATTACTAGAATAGTTTCGACCGCTCCGGTGGCCAAGTGGTTAGAGCGTCAGTCTCGGAAACGGAAGGTCGTGGGTTCGAACCCCAGCCGAGTCATACCAAAGACTTACAAAAAAGGTATTTACAGCTGTCTCGCTAGGCTCTCTGCATTAAAAGGTTAGTGTTAGGGCTGGTCAGGATGTGACTGGGTGGGACATCATGCTACATGTCTGCGGCATGATGCCCCAGTGCAAGACATCACTATAAACTGCCACACTGCAGACATCGTAGCGATATGACTGAAAAATTGTTAAAGCTACGTTACAAATGCTAATCACACACACTCACACACACACATACTAAAATAGTTTCAGTTATCCCACCTCTGACTAGTTTCTTGAGTTTTCATTGGTCAGAGTGAGCCACGTTACAACGTGGCCCTTACACCAAATTATTTATTTGTAAAGATTTATTATAAATCCAATCCAGCACGATTACGCGCGTGGATAATATTCTTGTAAAACAGGAATAATTAATGTTGTTTTTTTTTATAAACAATTTCTTTTCATTGCTGAAGAAAGATTGTTTAATATTATAATTTTTTTTTATACTTTGTATATAGTGGTTGAACTTATTATCTTTAAATTTAATTTAACATCCACCAATGATGTTATGCTATATATGTTGCTAGTTTTTTACCTAAATAATTAAAGTGCTGTTTATTAAGTATGGATAAACAGGATGACGTTAGAAATGGAAACATTTTGCATCCAATCAGAACACGGTTTCATATATGCATAACGTATGTAAAGGGTCAACTCATTTGTCGGAATACAGAGTAAAATATGCTGGATTTTTTTTTCGCGAAACTTCTCTACCTGAGTTCACTCTCAGACTGGGACTAGAATAGCTTACAATAAATAAGATAATTGTGTATCTCTGAGTATGAACACTAAAACTGAAGAAATATGGCTTGCAAGTGGCATATCTCCATCAAATGGCAAATAAATACCTTTGTGAAATAACTGTATTCGTTTGTTTTGTATTGACGCTCTGCATGTAGTCAATCACTGTTTAGTCAATGGTGGCGTTAAATATGCATCGACATTCTTTGTAATTCTGCCAGTGATAGGACATGCATACCACTCTTATACAATTTTTAAGTTAATTCAAACAATTGGGACATTACCCTTCCATCCAGTAACGTATTGAAATTGAACAATGAACACGATAAATGGCTACTTCTTCTTTGGAAGCATGTATTGTAAAGAGAATTGAGGACTTGGATAATGACAGAAGTATTTGCATGACTCAGATTCAATATATCATACTTCGGAAGAATGGTTTTCTGTTGCTTCAATGGCTTTTATTCCGTGCAGATGAGGCTATGGATACAATATACCAGTCAAGGAACGCAATGGAGATCAGAGGTTGACAGCTTGGTCAAACTGCTTATGTGTGTATCTTTGTTGTCACAATCAGAACAATCAATGACAGCAACAAGTTAAATAGTAAACATATACGATTTGGATCCCTGTCTAAAAGTATGACATAAAATGCAACTTTAGACTCCTACGATGTATTACGTTCTCTGCATATAAAACATATTTTCTGAATATTATACAAGGAGAGGCGACACAAATATGGACGAATCGTACTTAATTTTACAGAACGATTCAAACCACCTATTCGGAAGAATCGTACTAAATTTTAGACAAGGCTTCAAAACACATTTCGTAAACCCAACAATTTAAAAACACCACGAAAACTAATTAAAATTATTAAGGGACTCGTAAAGAAACATCAGTCTTCAGGATCAGTGATGGCAGGCAAAGGTCATTGACCAGTAACATCATTGCTAATTGCAGCAAACGGAGTTTCGCGCCTCGCAGCAAGATCTTCAAAGGAAAAACCTGCGAATTTGACCGTAACGCAATGGCTAATTCACGGACAGGTATTTTCTTTGTTTCAGAATCGGTCTAAAGTCGCACTATTATACAACATGTAATAATATTACCCAAAGTACTTCGAATTACGAATTCTGTCACAAGACATTTTATAAACATGAGCAGGAATTATTAACTAATGTTCTCACACAAAGTTTTCAAAATGGACCATGGATGTCCTAATACATATGTAAAGGCAATGGTCCCAGTAAGAAGGCCAGTTGTATGCCTAACAGTAACAATTTACCCAAAGCAAAGGTCCCTTAGTTTGTTTAGCCAAAATAATCCATGCAACGGTATCACTTTTCTCTGCTCTCCATACTAAGACATCAGAAAATGTTTCTCAATAAAGTTATCTCAAAATCAATTATTCCAACCAAATTGTTGCTAATTTGCTCAAATTGTAAATTATTTGAAAAGACATGATGATTTTTTTAGCAGAAGTCTAATTTACGCCTGCCTTCTCCTCTTGACAATTGATAGTACTTACAAGTTCTTTCTGTAATGCAATATTTTAATACATTAGAGAACAATACGCGTTTTCACAGATGACTTCTACTGCACCAAAGTGCAATCAATGTATAGTTAAATAATTAAAGAATCCATTTTATAAAACCCAGCTGAATTAATTAAAGCTGTAAAATCTGTTATATGATCCGTTCATTGTTTCGTTAATGTGTGTACTGTATTGGTGCTTTCATTCAGCGGGAATTTAAATCATGCCTTTCTCACGCGATAAAAGACAAAATTCTCAAACTATCGATCAATCTAATTCTGTTAATGTTTTCTTTTATCCCCTAAGGACTGAACAATTTTGATGTATGTTAATGAAAAAGTAAGTTCGGGGGTGTACGATTTCAGTGACAAGATATAGTGCTTTCTTCATATGGTATCCATTGTTTGGGAATGTTTTACAAACTGCAGTAAGGATGAGGTGCTTGCAGTGGCACAATCTACCCCGTGGAGAGTGCCATACTAGTTTGATAATTAATTACTCAAGCTTAAAAACCAAAGTCTTCATCAAGACAACAACAAGTAGTTTAAGTGGTTAGAACTAAAACTTGGAATCAGAAAGGTTAGTTTCGGATGTTTAATTTATGCAAACGGCAACTTGACTATACAGTCTTTAGTGTGCAACGTTATGGTAAAATGGGCCATTCTTAAATACAGTATAGTAATGGTACGAACCTAGCCTTAAAAGGCATTCGTTGTCATGGTAAAATGGGACATTCTTAAATACAGTATAGTAATAGTACGAACCTTGCCTTAAAAGGTCTTCGTTGTCATGAGTTGATGAAACTTCTCGTGTGGATACACTAAACAATATCACCATGTTTCTTTCCATAATGCAAGTAGATCTTTGCCCACGTGGTATTTTTAACAACAGTTTGTAATTACATCTTAGTTATTAAAATATAAAATAATGGGCAAAAATAAGTTATCACAAACAAAATATCTATTTCATTTAAATTGAAATTTCGAAAAGCAAAGTCTTCAAGAGCTGTACTTTTAAATTTGAAAGCCAATAAGTCTGACCTGGAAGATCCAAGCTTACGAAGGTTATTTACTAAAGGGAATCCTGTGAAAACATATTGTATAAGAACTTATATTAGTTTTCTATGAAAGTGGTTTAGTCTATAGCCTTGAAAAATGTCTTACTTTTATCGTGATCACTGCATGCAGTGTTGATTTTGATAAATAACACTTTCTCTCATATTTTATCTCGTATATGTATGTATGTAAATATGCTCATGTATGTCTATGTCTGTGTATATATGAATATGTGTATGTATGTCTATGTTTGTGTATATGTGTATGTATATCTATGTCTGTGTATGTATGAATATGTGTATGTATGTCTATGTCTGTGTATGTATGCATATTTGTATGTATGTCTATGTCTGTGTATATATGAATATGTGTATGTATGTCTATGTATATGTGTATGTATATCTATGTCTGTGTATGTATGATAATGTGTATGTATGTCTATGTCTGTATATATGAATATGTGTATGTATGTCTATGTCTGTGTATGTATGAATATGTGTATGTATGTCTATGTCTGTGTATATATGAATATGTGTATGTATATCTATGTCTGTGTATCTATGAATATGTGTATGTATGTCTATGTCTGTGTATGCATGAATAGTTGTATTTATGTTTATGTCTGTGTATATAAATATGTGTATGTATGTCTATGTCTGTGTACATATGAATATGTGTATGTATCTATATGTCTGTGTATATATTAATATGTATATAAGTGTATATGTGCATGTTCTGTACATGAGTATACGTGAATTTACAAACTCTCATATTTGTTTTGTAGAGATGCTATTATATATTGATATGTGATATCGAAATTAAAGAGGTAAACAATCTTTCTTTTTTCTATTCTCTAGTTTCTCTCTTCTTTATTACCTTTCTTTTTTCTATTCTCTAGTTTCTCTCTTCTTTATTACCTTTCTTTCGTTCATCTTCTCCATGAATCATACTGTGAGGAAAATTAAGTGTGTAGAACTATATACATGCTCGTCTTATAGCTGAAGCATAATACCAAAGTATATGTATTAATTACATAGATTATCTACCTTTGTGTCATTAAAACCTTTAAAAAAATGTCTTCAAACAGATTTAAATGTAACAGCTGCAAGAGAAACGTCCATGATGATACTGACTCCTGCGCAAGAAGGATCGGCAGGCTGCGCAACAAACAAATGCATATTTGTAACATAAATATTTACAGCTATATATTTCACGTGCTATTTCGAGCTTAAGTTTAAGGGTTGAAGTTGCATAGTTGATGATTCTAACCCATATGCTGGTACGACGAAATAAAAATCATCAGGCATTTTACTGTAGACGGCAAATGATTTAGTTGGGATGCACTTTGCTTGTTTTTATTGGTTTAAACGGCATTATTATCCCATTATTTACCCTTTGATGCCGAGGATATGGAACCTAAGAGAGTAAGGACACACAAAGGCACCCGGGGTGGCATGTGCGGGTATTGATCATGCGACCCTTCGATTACAAGTTCGATACTTTACCAGTTGCGTTACCGATTCACCCTCATTGCAATAGAAGAAAAACATCGATTCACTTGATTTGAACAACTTGATTGTTATATAGGTTATTTAATTTGGAGCCATATTTGAATATAATTTTAAACTTTGGGTCACAAAAAAGTCAAATAAACAACGAACGCTCATACGCTATTTTACATATTATTATGAAATCTATCACTAATCATTGGCAACATTGTTAATGCACAGTATAAAGTTGCGTAACACCGAAGTAAATTTCTTTATATTAATTCAAAACTAATAAATTCAGTACATGGATGAAAATACGTCAGTAAAAAGTACAACTGTAGAAAATATTTGCGTTTACTTCGAGATCCAGTGTTATGTAACATGTTGACCTTGACATTACGTCTTGACATCCAGCTCAGGGATATGTATAACGGTAAACTGCGCATGCGCGAAATCCACGACAGACAGTCATGTCACTAAAGATATTTTACGAAATACATATTTACTATTTTTAGTGCAAATGCGAAAATTTTGACTAGCTTAAATATGAGCGTGCACATTAACGCACATTGTGTTCTTTACGACATTAATATATTGTTTTCTAAACATTTAAATGAGAACATAAACGCACTGTCTGTGCTCTTGACAGTACACATTTTTACAACAAGTAAAGTTTGTTTGCAGTGAGGACCGCATCAGTGAACAAAGGTTTAAATATCAGTAATGAGCGTCGATTGGTGCGTTTGCTTTCAAACATATTGTTTTTTTTATCGAAAGGCTCGCTAGTACAGGAATGGCATGGTGAGGACGATGCTTGCACCTACGACGAGTAGACTGCTTATGTTACTTTTCACGGAAGGAATCGAACACAATCGAGGCCCGACTAAGAAAGTCTATTCGGAGGATATCTAAGATACATAAATGTAATTATATGTGTTATCATTCTTATCACTAGCTAAAAAAGATGTGTTTATGTCCTGTCACAAGCATGCTCGCTGTTTGAGGGACTCGAGCAATTACTTGTATTTTACAGTGTATGTCTTCTATCGCTAGCCAAACATAGCATCAAAAAATGTAAACGAGGAAGCAGATGTTGTGTGACAGTCCATTTAGCTAGCGAATATAATATTTTTTTCGTAGTCTGTGTTTAATAGCCCTGAGGCTCTTAGTTTCCTACCAAAACGTACAGTCGGATTTTATTCCTCGAATTTAGTGTTTTGACATTTGTAAAATGGCACGTCTCTGACAGATATATAATAGCCCATGGCTTCAGTTTGCTTTTCCATGATATTTGTATACACCCTACAGAGCACTGGTTATAGTTTGGACCGTTCCATTTACAAAAAATTACGAATATTTCCGCTAAATATGTGTATCAATAATCAGAATGGTGTTTTTAATTACTGAATCTCTCACGTTTGTTGTTGACATTGCGAATGTCACGTTCATTCGTTTGTAACTTTGAAAGTGACAAAATGAACTCGTCCACATTGTTAACGTTATCATCTCAACATTCAAATGGACGAAACAGCTTGTTTAGTTCATTCACAAACAAATCCTACCGACAAAAACGTCAAGCGTCTATTACATGAGTGCATGTGCTCTGTTCATGAAGTAGTTCATAAGACACAGTACCACTTGCGGGCATCATGAAGCCGTGTTGTATCGAATAATCCTGATCGATTCTGACAGTGTAATGTTAACGTAGAAACAATAAGTATATATATATATATATATATATATATATATATATATATATATATATATATATATATATATATATATGCATGCATGCATACGTACGTACATACATACATACATACTGTTACATGTTTAGGCTCTAATAAACAGTAATAAAGAAAGAATGAAAACAACAAGCTTTGAAAACTTTAACAAATATTTTGTTTCCCTGGAAAAACACTGTAAAAATGAAAAAATAAGAACTTACGGTTTTAACAATCAAATCCAAAATTAATCCAAGAAAAATCGACGAATTAAATGTTAGAAGTCCTGGTAATGAAATGTTAAAATGAAATTTGAGTTCGAGTCCTTACTAAAATCCAAAGTTGAAGGCGATGACGGATGCTATAGTAAGTAGTATGTTGTGTCTGCAATTCTTTTTTGTTCCAGACAATAATATTCCGGTGTTTGAATTCCGAATAAAAATTCAGGAAATGTCTTTTTCCAAGAATTCTGTATGAGCGCTCAAGCATTTCCAGGAAAAAGAATTAATCTTTTAGAATCCCAAAAATTTGAATGAAAATTAAAATGTAACTTCAAACTGGTCACAACAAAACGAACACCTTGACATCAAGTGTTTTGAAGCCCAAACTGACTAAATTCCCTATAAACATCGGTATTAAACATGACTACTGCGCAATTCCGGAAAAACTGGAATTTCGAAATATCTAAAGTATGATCTTGACAAAAACCAATCATTTTACTCTAAGAATAAGATAAAAATAGAAATTTGTTTACTTGACTCACTGGTTTCTGAAGCAAGGTCGGGAATTTGGTCAGCTTTAGGAGTTTACGACAAATATTCAGGCCAAACTAATTTCTGGAAAATGTCAAATTCCAGTAAACAAAATTACATTACATTAATATGTAATGAAATAAAAATTAATTTAAAACTTAAAAAAATTAAATAAAATAAAATATAAATTATATCAAATATACATAGCAATACCTACCTACCTACTACCTACCTACCTACAAAACTACCTACCTACCTACCTACATACATAGATACCTACCTACCTATATATATATATATATATATATATATATATATATATATATATATATATATATATATATATATATATATATATATATATATATATGACCTTTCAGGTAGCTGGTACTCTAATTGCTTCGACGTATTAGCCATCATTATGACTGAAAATTTAGACGGCACTGGAAATTAGATATACTGGTTATTGACTGTGATATTTCATTACAGAACTTCTTTTATAAATAACTAAAAGTTTAGTTATGACTTATGCATATCTAATTTGAATGGTATTTTTTTAAATAGTTTCTTTTTCAGTTTGGTTTTTTTGTCATTATATGCTATGGATAATTATATTTTGGACTAGACCATATCCAAAATCAAGTTCATTTTTTACCTGACCTGAATCATTGTATTGCTTTTATATATTATGTAAACAACTAATACAATGTTTTCTATATGAGTATAGGTTTAATGTATGATCATTACTAATAGCAAATAAGCATATTTATTTATGTCTGGGTCGACGTTATTGGAATTCTCATATAAATATACCTGGCCTACCTGACGTATTCCACATTGTATATCGTAAGTTTAGCAACAGGCCTTTTAATTCTAATATTTTATTTTGTAACCATTTTGTGGAACCTTCTAGACTGAAATTTTCCATTTGGTTACAGGTTATTTTAGAAAATGTTAATTGTGGCTTGAGGTCAAGCAAAAGACTATATAATCTTGTCTCTGGAAAATTATTAATTTGTGCTATAAGATATTGAGGCAGAATCATCGTTGTGTCCAGAAATTTCTTTGTGCTGGAATTTATTTATTCGAATTATTTATTCACTGGCAATACAATGTGCTCATCGAAAAATGATATTTTTTTAAAATTAGAGACCTGTATTAATAGTTCAATAAAAAAAAGATTTATTCTTAGGTTGTATTATTGTGACTCAGCACCAGACTGTTGACACATCAACATGACACAGGCCACCAAGGGCACATCATCACTCAAGCGTTTGATTTTATTTTGGAGTATCACTAAGGTTTATTCAGAACTGTAATTATTAGGACTTGTGTTAGAAATTCTAGGATTATTTGGAATTTGATTCACAATACCGTAAATTCCTTTCTTATATTTTCATTGAACGCTAGGGAAATACATTATTTGTAGAATTTTACAAAGCTTGTTGCTTCTCACTGTTTTATATTACTAATTTTAATACCATAGAGTCATAATACCCATCACTAGACTTTGTTTTATAAAATTGATAACTTATATCAGTATAGGAAATCGATAGTTGTTGAGATGAATTAATTTGGTTCTGTTATGCTGTACATTTGGTTTGCACTTTCTAAACGTTAAAGTAGATATACATGAACATGGTGATGTTGCATGTCTTGAAAATGGGGGTAGCAGTCTGCTAGATTGTTTAATGGTATGGTTATATTTACGTTGAACGACTCATATTTCGAGCGAGTACAGAATCGAATCATGAACCGATCGAAGTTTCAGTTAAAATATTATATGAAAATAATATTGCCCTGAATAGGCAAGATAAAAAACTACTTTCGCCTTAAGTGGGATGAGAATGTAAAGAATCATTATATAACTAGCTTAGGATTGCTGTTCTTGGATTCGTTATTATTGATGTTTAATCACTGTCACCATGGATACAGAACTGGCTCTTGATATACTCCTAAAATGTTATACAATGCGGCAGATAGTTTTAAAGTAGAATTGAAAAACAGGTAACAAATTAACAAATTTAATAAAACAGTTATAAAAGGATTCTATGACACGTTTCTAGAACTCAATACAGATAAATCTGCAGAAATATAAACAAACGTTAAATCAAAGCTATGTAAAACAAATTCAAGAATTTTCTTTAATGAGGCAAAGTAGGATGAAATCTTGCTAATTCAATATCTAACTGTAGCTGACATAAAATGTATCAAATTTGGAATGGTTGATGTATTTTAAAAGCGTACTGATTGCATCTAAAGGCTAATGAATCACAACGTTTGTAGCATTTATTACAAATATTATGGAAATCACGATAATGACATCTGTGATACACGCAATGACGATGACACAAATCATAGTCACATCTATGAAATATCTGAGAATGAAGTATTGACATATTTGCCCTTTGAACGGAGATGACTACAATCAGCTGTATATTGACCGAGTGAATGAACTCCTCACATCCCTGCCAAGTGTGCCTGCGACACAATGTAGCTATATGGCTTTTGTTACTATATATAACCACCTTTGGATATTTATAAGATGACTGTTTTTGTTTTCTTTTTTAGTTTCTATTTGTATTCAATTGATTAAATCAATATAATACACACTTATGATTTAAACATGACAGACGTTTTTAATGAAGAAAGTAGAACACTACAAACACTGAACGCTCAGCCATTCGCGTGTGTAGCGTAGAAACTAAGTGAAAAGACGAACCAACAAGAGTTAATAAATATTAAATATATTTACCGTTGATCTAAGTCATTATTCCACTTTAATTAACATTACTACTGATACTAAAATTCTCTCTCTCTCTCTCTCTCACACACACACACACACACACACACACACACACACACACACCTAAATGGTACTAACAGCTGCCTCACTAGGCGCTCAGCACTTAGAGCAGTAGTTCCCAAAACGGGCAGTACCGCCTATTGGGGATGGTTGGATTACCGAGGGCCGCTAATGCTGAATAATGCTTGTTACGGAGTAAGGTAGGTGACGATGAGTATAACTGAGGGGGCAGTTTGGGAACCACTGATTTAGAGGTTAGTGTTAGGACTGGTCAGACAGGTGTCGGGATTATTTGACTGGGTGAATATACAAATCTAGCCACCCAACTGAAGTTGATGCTACCATCCAAGGTGTAGAGAGGTGCACTTCTGATGTGAAATCATGGATGACATGTAACAAGCTGCAGATGAATGATGATAAAACTGAGGCTATTCTGATTACAACACAAAGACTTTCTCATTCACATCCTTTACCTCAAACAATAAATATCAGCAACACCAACATTAAATTCACACAATCAGTACGAAACCTAGGTGTTACTCTGGATAGTACTCTCACATTTCACCAACATGTCATGAAATATGCAAGGCTGCATATCTTGAGCTGAGACTCATTAGCTCCATTCGAAAATATCTTTCAAGATGATGCCACTAAAACACTCGTGTGTTCATTAGCACTTTCAAGACTGGACTATTGTAACTCAATCCTGTCTGGTTCATCTCAATATCTACTCAAAAAACTTCAAAAAGTTCAAAACACAGCTGCTCGGATAATAATTAGAGTACCACGATCAGAGCACACCTCCCCGCTGCTCTGTACCCTACACTGGCTATCCATTCGATCCAAAATCAAACGCAAAATTTGTTCTCTGTGCTACGTTTCACTGACGGACTCTAGAGTCCAACATACATATACGACCTCACCCATGTGAACACACCAGCAAGATACTTACGCTCCTCTTCTGACAATCGTATACTCATTATTCCCACTATGAAAACAAAGTCATATGGACAGCGTTCTTTTACATACCAGGGCCCAGCAAAGTGGAATGAATTGCCCACTGAACTTAGACCCAAAGACACAGTGATCACATTCAAGAGTGCTCTCAAAACTCACTTATTTCGACTGGAAGAACAAACTTAAAGACCTAATAATGTTTCTTACCTTAACTTTTTTCAGCATGTTTCTTTTAATGTTTTCTAATTTCATGGTGTTTGTGTTTGTAATCATATCATTATATGTTTTTTTATCTTATAGGTGTTGTCTAATGTTGTAAAGCGCTTAGAGCTTCTAAAGATTAGACGCTGTAAAAAAAGTCCTCATTATTATTATTATTATTATATGTCTGCGGCATGATGTCCCAGTGTTAGACGTCACTATGAACTGCCACATTCCAGACATCGTAGCGATGTGACTAAACAATTTTAAAACTACGTTAATAATCCAAATCACACAAAATCTCTCTCTTTCTCTCTCTCTCTCTTCTTTTGGTCGGTTTGTCTTAACTTTTACCGTCATTCAAACGTCCAGAGACATCGTCGTATGCCACAAAAGTAAATCCAAGCGGAAATCCTCTACGCTTGACTTTTCATTTATTTTCGCCCGTAAATTGCTACGATGGATCAGAGAGAGAGAGAGAGAGAGAGAGAGAGAGATATGCGGCCTTTGGTCATTTTCATATTTAGTTAATAATAATTGATTTGTATCGGTGTAACCACAAAATTTACCGTATATTGTTTACAGGCTATTGCAACTTTGTATCATTGATTATATAAACACTAAAGACAAATCCTAAGGAAAGTGTACACATATCGTTACGACGAACCATGTTCTTGTAGGTTACTTGGTGTAAGCTCAGTTTCAAGGTTTTATCCAGCACAAATTCTTTTTCTCTCGCACTACAGATATCTGCGTAGTTTGACGTTAAGCATGAGAGGGGAAAGAGAACGGAAAGCAGAAAGGATTGCGATGAAATTGTGTATCATATTAAATTCATTTAGAAAATGAGGATTATTAATACTTTTATCGTTATTTCATACGTCACTAATGATCAATGTGTGGAAATTCATCATTGATCTAGAATCAACAGCACACATAACGTAGAATAACGTAGTCAACTGATATTGGACGTTTACTTTATAAATATGGTTTTAGTTTTGCGTGGATATAACGGTATTTGGATATGACGGTAGTTGGAAATGACGGTATTTGGATGTGACGGTATTTGGCTATGACGGTATTTGGATGTGACGGTATTTGGATATGAAGGTATTTGGATATGACGGTATTTGGAAATGACGGTATTTGGTCGATATGACTGTATTTGGATGTGACGGTATTTGGATATGACGGTATTTGGATATGACGGTATTTGGATATGACGGTATTTGGATATGATGGTATTGGGATATGACGGTATTTGGGTATGACGGTATTGGGATATGACAGTATTTGGATATGACGGTATTTGGAATGGTGATTTACTTGTTGTGGACAACGTTTAGTGTATTGTAACTTGCAAGAATTGCACGATTACGTAAGAGATTCACTCCTTTAAGTCGAACCCTAACCCCTTTAAGAATTATAGGAATCATACAAGTCTTATTGACTGTGAAAAATACTTATAAATTATTGAACATAACAAAATACACTCTGGAAAACTTCCTATTCGTATAATTATAGGTCGACAAAAGTGTCGAAATGGCACTAGATAATGTTATTTATTTGATAGCGGAGAAATGGAGGATGAATTCAAATTATATTCAAATAACCAAATTACTTAGAATTCTTCTGAAGTACTTTTACGAATACCATTCTGAGGAAATATTCTGTAATTTACTTTGCAATAAATCTGTCGAGATACTCAAAAAAGGGAACAATTGATATAGTTTGCTTTTAGGCTAACCAATGGTACTGAATTAAGTAACTATATATAGTCTGTCGTATGTGTCTGATTATGTTACACACTACCATACTCTAGAATTAAAAAAGCATGTTACACTCCAAGTATATATTTTTTCTTTATTGCATAAATGTGTACGTCTGACAATAACCGTATCCTCGAATACAATTAAATGTATGATTCCTAAGTCAAGAAAACATAACAAATTCGGCACAAGAATGAACATAGAGCGGTAAAAAAAACCCAAAAAAACAAACACTTGAGTAATAGTTTTATCGTGCTTCCAGATCCAAGATTGTGAAACCAACATATTCAGGTTACCTTTTAGTCGTGACGTCAACGTTAGCGTCATGTTTAAATGTACACGTGTCAGTGCATTAGCAAACTGAAGACTATTGATCGGGTATGAGTAACGACTATAGAAATTAATGCATGGCTAACTCACTGATGTCTATTCAGCCTTATGTTTAACGGTTACTTTTGTTAAAGGCCAAATACCGCCTTTTCACTTAAAATGTCTAAATGCGAAATCATCTAAACAAGACTGTGTCTTGGTCCTAAACATCGTTGTGTGCCATTAAAGCTAGATAATATCGGCGTTGCATCATTTTAGGGGCAATGTAGTTTCTCCCTCTTATGATAATCGGTTGATCCACGGATGTGGTCGGGTTTCACAGGAAATGACCTTGATTTTGGATAAGGTCAAGGCCAAATTAAAAATATTCTTAACATAAAATGAATACATTTTTTTTAATAAAAAAAAACAAAACAAATAAACAATGCAAATTAGATATAGATAACGGTCATCAACAAATGTGCATTTTTTTATTAAAGACATTTTGTAATGAAATATCACAGCCAGCAAACAGTATATTTAGTTTTCAGTGCGTTTAAATCGTCAATCGTAATGATGGCTAATACGTAAAAGCAATTAGAAGTAACGCAAGAAATAATTTCCGTACCCAACAAACGGATGAAATTCTTAGTTATTGCGAAAAGAAATGCCGACAAAATTGATGAAGATGATATAATATTATTTGGGAAGATTTTTATCGAAGCTATTTTGACATAAATACAAGTTGGAAATATGATTTCTCCAGTGGTTATTATTTTCTAAAATATTTTGAATCTTCAGTCAAGCTGCTGGCTATAAATGACAACCACTCGAGCAATAAAACCTATACAATCCAACATTACCAGAGATTATTAAAATAGCTGAAGTTTTATGTCCAGTTAACCTCATTGGATGTCACAAGAGAATGTGTGGTCAACTATATTGGATGTCACAAGAGAATGTGTGGTCAACTATACTGGATGTCACAAGAGAATGTGTTGTCAACTATATTGGATGTCACAAGAGAATGTGTTGTCAACTATATTGGATGTCACAAGAGAATGTGTTGTCAACTATATTGGATGTCACAAGAGAATGTGTGGTCAACTATACTGGATGTCACAAGAGAATGTGTTGTCAACTATATTGGATGTCACAAGAGAATGTGTTGTCAACTATATTGGATGTCACAAGAGAATGTGTGGTCAACTATATTGGATGTCACAAGAGAATGTGTTGTCAACTATATTGGATGTCACAAGAGAATGTGTTGTCAACTATATTGGATGTCACAAGAGAATGTGTGGTCAACTCATTGGATGTCACAAGAGAATGTGTGGTCAACTATATTGGATGTCACAAGAGAATGTGTTGTCAACTATATTGGATGTCACAAGAGAATGTGTGGTCAACTATATTGGATGTCACAAGAGAATGTGTGGTCAACTATATTGGATGTCACAAGAGAATGTGTTGTCAACTATATTGGATGTCACAAGAGAATGTGTGGTCAGCTATATTGGATGTCACAAGAGAATGTGTTGTCAACTATATTGGATGTCACAAGAGAATGTGTTGTCAACTATATTGGATGTCACAAGAGAATGTGTGGTCAACTCATTGGATGTCACAAGAGAATGTGTGGTCAACTATATTGGATGTCACAAGAGAATGTGTTGTCAACTATATTGGATGTCACAAGAGAATGTGTTGTCAACTATATTGGATGTCAAAAGATAATCTGTTGTCAACTTCATTGGATGTCACAAGAGAATGTGTAGTCAACATCATTGGATGTCACAAGATAATATGTACAAAGCATCAATGGAAGTCATAGAATAATGCAGAAAAGCAAGATATTACGCAAGCACAGAAGGGAAGAAGGTCTGATTCAACGGTCCCTACAGGATGGAAACAACGTATATTTAATGGATTCCAAAAGGATCAAAGAACGGTATAACAGTTCGATTTTTAAGGGTGACGCAAAGGACAAAACATATCCGAATATTTATGGACCAATATCTTTGCTACTGATATATATATATATATATATATATATATATATATATATATATATATATATATATATATATATATATATATATATATATATATATATATATATATATAACGTTTATGAAAGGTATTGCTAGAAGGACATTATACAATCCTTAAAATGGAAGAACCAGGGGTACCAGAAAGGTACAGGTTTACAGCACACCTGTTTCCTATCTACAGAAAGGCCAGCAACAGGGATTGCATAAATATCAAAGTCAACAAAACAGCTTATTTCAATCTACAGAGATGAGTCAGAATTATAGGAATTTCAGATGGGCGGTATGTTACAAAACAGTTAACTTCTTTCTACAAAAATCTTTATATAATTCACTACAACTAAGTGATATAGCTTTTACTGCGGCACTAGAAATTTAAAAAAACATCCGAAGCAAAACTATCAAACAAATACAAACACAGAGCATAAAAAAGAGTCTTTCACCATTCGGACATGTTCTTTTCGATTTGACTTTGATAGACACTTCCTATGTATTCTGATGAAGTTATGTTTTCTGGTTATGTCGATAGATTATATGTCGATAGATTATAGCCCAAATAATAATGCCGCGCAACTAGCGTTTGTCCATTGTGGGAAGTAATTTATCATAATTTAATGGCATACGTGATGACTGTGCGCATCAACTCTCATATTGTACGATAGGTATTCGGTACATGCAGTTTACAACTTACACATTTCACGTAAGTTTTAAACGAGGTATCTCTCTCTCTCTCTCTCTCTGTGATTTAAATTTTTAACGTAGCTTTGACAATTTTTCAACGAGATAGCTGACAAATAGAGGACATTGTGTTCATGCTTATCGGAAGAGTTATAAATACCGAATTCCATAAAAGTCCATCCCACTCTGTGCATTTTAATTAATTGTGAAATGCGATGTAATTAACTGCCAACCGCAGAAATTTAATATACCATGAAATACAAACTCGATTATCGGTATAAATCAATATCCAACCATGTTCAAATAATTGCAGTGTATTTGATATAAAATGTATTGTTCAGATTAATGATTCGAATATTTCAAGCTATTTATTGACATTAGTATGTCTTGAGTGAAATAAAACAAAAATATTCATGTCTTTGTTTAGATACGTTCGGATTCAATGGATTTACTAGTTTTGCATTGAATGATGTGCATACTGAAAAGACTAATGTACGGTATTGCATTGAAGGGTGTGCATACTAAAAAAGAATATTGTACAGTTTTGACATGAATGGCGCACATACTGAACAAGACTATTGCACAGTTTTGCATTAAATGGTGAACATCGTGAAAAAGATCATTGCACGAATTTTGCATTGAATGGTGTACGTACTCAAAAAGACAATTTTACGAGTTTTGCATTTAATGGTACACATACAGAAAGGACTATCGTACGAGTTTTGCATTGAAGGGTGTGCATAACCAAAACACTATTGTACAGTTTACACTTTTATTTATCTTTGTTTCATTGCTACTCGAAAGCGTGGATACATGTCTTGGTGTATGCACATGCATGAGTATGCTGCACTGTGCGTCTGTATGAGTGCGTCTGTATGAGTGCGTCTGTATGTGTGCGTCTGTATGTGTGCTTAGATATGTATGCCTGTGTGTATATAGATATGCCTGTATGCCTGGTTGTCACGCGTATGTGTCTGCATGTATGCGTAGGCACTCGTGTGTGTATGCATGTGTATGATGCAAGATGATGATAAATGTAGATGTTTGTTTGAAGCATTGCTTCTCTGAAATTGTGGATGTAATCTGAGAACATGTTTCTTGTGCGAAGTGGATCTCAAACGGTGGATGCTATCTGTGTTTTGGCTTATCATAAACGGTGGATGCCATCTGTGTTTCTGCTTATCATAAACTGTGGATGCTATCTGTATTTCTGCTTATCGTAAACGGTGGATGCTATCTGTGTTTCTGCTTATCATAAACTGTGGATGCTATCTGTGTTTCTGTTTATCATAAACTGTGGATGCTGTGTTTCTGCTTATCATAAAATGTGGATGTTATTTGTAATCCTGCATAGTGCTTTGATTGTTTAAAACTTGTATTTTTAACGATTATCTTGGGTGTATATATTTTAAGGTTGTCAAACATTCTGATTGAACTTTTAATGTTAATCAAGTTCCGATATGATTACTCCGGACTCATATGTCATATATGATTGTACCTGACTCATATGGCATATGATTGGTTCGAATTCTTGTATTATATATGTATGGTTTGAATATGAATATTCCTAATGTGTATGTTATACTTATATCCATGGTCAGTGAATACTGACATATATGTCATATGTGTATGATTTGAATTTGATTGCTTCTGACTCGTATGCTATGAATTGCCCATGCATGACCGTTCCTGTTCTATATACATATATTGTCAGAGTATGCCTGCTCCTGACTCGTATGTTCTATATGTATTATCAGAGTATGACTTATCCTGACTCATATGTTCTATACGTATTGCCAGACTATGACTGTTCCCTACTGGTGTGTTCTAAATGTATTAGCACAGTATGACTCTTCCTGACTCGTATGGTTCATATGTATTGTTAGAGTATCGCTGTTCCTTACTCGTAGGTTCCAAATGTATTATTTGAGTATGACTGTTCCTGACTCGTATGTTCTATATGTACTGTTAGAATATGACTGTTTCTGACTCGTATGTTCTGTATGTATTGCCAGAGTATGACTGTTCCCGACTCGTATGTTCAAAATGTATTATTACAGTATGACTGTACTTGACACGAATGTTCTATATGTATTGTTAGAGTACGACTGTTCCTGATTGTCTGAGTATGAATGTTTCTGAATCGTATGTTCTATATCTATTGTCGGAATATGACTGTTCCTAACTCGTATGTTCTATATGTATTGTATGACTATGACTGTTTCAGACTCGTATATTCTGTATGTATTGTTAGAGTATGACTGTTCATGACTCGTATGATCTACATGTATTGTTAGAGTATGACTGATCTTGACTAGTATGTTCTAAATGTATTATAAGGGTGTGACTGTTCATGACACAAATGTTCTATATGTGTTGTCTGAGTAGAACTGTTCCTGCCTCATATGTTCTATATGTATTGTCTGAGTATGACTGTTTATGACTCGTATGATCTACATGTATTGTTAGAGTATGACTGATCTTGACTAGTATGTTCTAAATGTATTATAAGGGTGTGACTGTTCATGACACAAATGTTCTATATGTATTGTCTGAGTAGAACTGTTCCTGCCTCGTATGTTCTATATGTACTGTCTCAGTATAACCGTTCCTGACTCGTATGTTCTATATGTATTGTTAGAACACGACTGGTCCTGACTCGTATGTCCTATATGTATTGCTAGAGTATGACTGTTTCTGACTCGTATGTTCTATATGTGTTGTTAGAATATGACTTTTATTAACACCAGTGTTCTATATGTATCGTCAGGGTATGAATGTTCCTGACTCATACGTTCTAAATGTATTAATAGAGTATGTCTGTTCTTGACTCGTATGTTCTATATGTGTTGTTAGAATATGACTATTCCTAACACGAATGTTTTAAATGTATTAATAGAGTATGACTGGTCCTGACTCGTATGTTCTATATGTATTGTCTGAGTATGACTGCTTCTGACTCGTATGTTCTATATCTATTTTTAGAGCATGACTGTTTCTGACTCGTATGTTCTGTATGTATTGTTTGAGTATGACTGATCCTTACTCGTATGTTCTAAATGTATTATTAGGGTGTGACTGTTCATGACACGAATGTTCTATATGTATTGTCTGAGTATAACCGTTCCTGACTCGTATGTTCTTTATCTATTTTCAGAATATGCCTGTCCCTGACTATATATGTTCTATATGTATTGTCTGACGATGTTTCTGACTCGTATGTTCTATATATTTTGTTAGAATATGTCTGTTTCTGACTCGTATGTTCTATATGTTTTGTTAGAATATGACTGTTCCTAACACGAATGTTCTGTATGTATTGTTAGAGTATGACTGTTCCTGACTTGTATGTTCTAAATGTATTATTAGAGTGTAACTGTTCCTGACTCGTATGTTCTAAATGTATTGTTAGGGTATGAATGTTCCTGACTCGTATGTTCTATATGTGTTGTTAGAGTATGACTGTTCCTAACACGAATGTTCGATATGTATTGTTAGAATATGAATGTTCCTGACTCGTATATTTTAAATGTATTATTGGAGTAAAACTTTTCCTGATTCGTATGTTCAATATGTGTTGTCTGAGTATGACATATTCTGACACATATGTTCTATATGTATTGTCAGAGTATGTCTGGTTCTGACTCGTATGTTCTATATGTGTTGTCAGACAATGACTCTTTCTACTCGCATGTTCTAAATTTATTGTCAGAGCATAACTGTTTCCGACTCGTATGCTCTTTGTATATTCTAACACGTTCTTTTTTATGACGCTATTGTCTCAAACTATATAATGGATAAGAGCGACAACGAACAAGTTCTGTAAAAGTCCGGTCGATGGAAGAGTTTGAACTTTGAACTTTATACATCATTTGTCCGTGTTTGGAGCATACCACGCCTGCCCGGTCTAGACTTATTCAGACATAATATTAAATGTAAAACGAGTTCGTGCACCCGACTGAACATAAAACATCAGTATGTTATTTTTCTATTACATAGTTACTTTTGTATGTTATCAGCACGCTTGTTACCCAAACGATTCATGAAAGTTTTTTCAATTTCCTGAATAAATACAATTTCGATTTATTGCGTGATACAATATCCAGCGATGGCACCTAAATAGCTCCAAACTATGTGAACTATACAGAGATACGTTTGACGTTTATACTGAATGTGGTATCAAAGAGATAAAATTGTATTAGGTACTTGATAAATGGAATTGGTAAAGCTGCAACTTTAAATAATCTTTCTGGGCCTATTGATTTCAAGATCAACGTATGAGCAGTATAATGGATAACTTCAATTTCTACATTTTGTGATGTGCTATTATTAATGTTTTGTTTGCTAATGCCATCAAATGCATTTTTGATCATGGTATCGTTAGAAGACGGTATCGGAATGATTCACTGACTGGGTTGTTTTTAAAATTACAATTAAGTGACAGTGTGATTATTGACTAAGCTGTTGGGATATTTGAATTCATGTTTCCGGTTTGGTATTCATTTAGAGCTGCCACTGTATTTGTGTCTTACGTCCTCAAAAGTTAATAAATCGGATTGAACATTGAAAGACTCGAAGAGATCAATGACACCCATATCTCATGGTTATTCAATTTTTAACGTAGTTTTAACAATTTTTCACTCATATCCTGGTGTCAGGATCACGTGACTGGGTAGGGATGATACTACGTGTTTGCAGCATGATGCTCCAGTGCTAGACATCACCATAAACTGTCACACTGCAGACATTGTAGCTATATGACTGAAACATTATTAAAGCTACGCTGAAAATGCAAATCACACACACGTACATTTAATTAAGATTCAGATGTGTAATCAGACCAGTCCGGTAGGCTGGTGATTAGAGCATCCGCCACGGAGGTTCGAACCCGGGCTGAGTCATACCAAAGACTTATAAAAATGGCACTAGCAGCTGCCACGCTAGGCTCTCAGCATTAAGATGTGTTAGCGTTAGGATTGGTCGGCCAGGTGTCAAGATAGTGTGACTGGGTGTGATATGATGCTACAAGCCTGCGGTATGATGAACCAGTGCTATACATCACTAAACCTGCCACACTGCAGACATCGTTGCAATATGACTGACAATTTGTTAAAGCTATGTTAAAAATCAAACACACACACACACACACACACACACACACACACACACACACACTTTAAGATTCAGACGTATACGCACAGATACAGACGCGTACGCACATCCCATTAATAGTTAGCCTTCATTTCTAATATACATATAGATACGTTTTGTTTTGCGTCTAGGGCAATAACAGGTTTAGGCGTAACCCATACAACACGTCGACGTCAGAAGCCAATGACGTCATCCAACGCCATATTAACCTAATACGTTCCCGAGACCACAAGAATACACGCACATGTTTACGAATTTGCCACGGACACCCATTTTTGACATGTATTAAATTATGGAAGGTGTAAATAAAGTTTAAACACGCTAGCTATTGTCGTTTGAAATTGGGGCCTATTAAACGTCTTCGTGCACGACTATCAAAATTTTGTTTTGACACACGTACTCTTGATATAAATTCTTGACTACTACTACTACCAATTTTATTACTGCTGCTACTAGTACCACTACTTATATTGCTGCTGCTGCAAATGCTAATATTACAGCTGCTACTAAACCTACTACTACTAATACAACTAATGCTATTGCTGCTGCTTGCTACTAGTAATACTACTAGGTCTACTACTACAACTACTACTACTATTGCTGCTGCTGCTACTACTATTACCATTACTAATATTGCTGCTTCTGCAACTACTTCTATTTGCTGCTGCTACTAATACTACTACTGCATAATAATAATAATAATAATAATAATAATAATAATAATATTCTATTTACTTTTATTTTTAACTTGTACATATGAGATTTCTTCAAAACTATAATTTAGCATATAGATCTGAACTGAATCCACGTGTCTTTTACACGTGTGAAGGATGACGGGCATGAAACAATAGTTATTATGCACGAATTGAAATATAAGACACAACATGCCATATATTTGATAAATTCGAAGTTATATAATTATCTCCAATTTATTGGAGTGTGTGGCAAATTATTCCCTGCCTGTTTTCCAAGGCTTTGTTTATAAATGTCTACATTGTCGAGTATCTGATTTGTTGTACAACTTCTTCCCAACATCAGGCACCTTCCCTGTTACATGATAGCGCGCGACAGTAACTGGTTTAAACGGGATCGTCCCGCTTGGGTGACTGCGTCTAACAATGTTAACGTTCGTTATCACTGAATTTCCGGTTAGATGTTTCTCGAAGAATTTATACAATAGTCTTCAATGGAAGTTTGATGGACAAAGAGCGAAATAAAGTAAATGGACGCCATTTAAAGGTATGTTTAATCTAATACTAAAAAATGACACATATATCTGCAAAAAGTGACTCAAAGCGCGTACATGACCCATGTGCGTTTTACTATAACTGCAAATACAATTCATTGATCTTAAAAGGACATATATTAGACTCAGTTAATAATTAGGAAAACAATGAGTCATTTAAAACAGTCTATACAGATATGACAATGCTGTCTCCAATTTTAACTTTTCAGAAAGATAGATTGCCAAAAGTTTTGCGTGTCTTAGATTATACACATACTTAAAAAATATTTCAAACAGTAGCAGTCTTGTAAAGGATTGTTTAGCCGAAAATCGAGTAACTCTTTTGAATGTCTAACTGAACATTGTTTAATTATGAATGAAGCGAATTTAGATTAACTGACATTGATCCCGTCCATAACCAGTCCTATAGACAAAATGCAGTATTGATGATGAAAGAACAACCTAACCTAATAAAAAGATGAGAGATATCCTAAGGTAATTTGAATTAACGTAAGTATAATTATTCGTCGTATAATGTGTTTTCTTCGAAAAGGCCGCGCCCTGAAACACTTAAAAACGTAATCAGGACTAACCATCGACTTACCTGTCACCCAAACATAACGAACGCAATCATTACTGATTACCGAGATAGATTTCGCTTAAAGCCACATTTAAACAGAGCTGACCCTCACAACTAATGAACGTAACACGAGTTGATCATCAGCCATGCCGTCCCTCAGTAGTATTGAAAATAATAGCGACTGATCACTTATTACAACCGCTGTAATGTTAACTACTAATTCTTGAGGTGATCTAGGACTGCATAAGGTGCGACAGATGATAACACATGGTCGGGATTTCAATATTAATCACAGCTTTGATTTTACCATGCGTATTAACACAAATTCAGAATATTAATCACAGCTTTGATTTTACCATGCGTATTAATACAAATTCAGAATATTAATCACAGCTTTGATTTTACCATGCGTATTAATACAAATTCAGAATATTAATCACAGCTTTGATTTTACCATGCGTATTAATACAGATTCAGAATATTAATCACAGCTTTGATTTTACCATGCGTATTAATACAAATTCAGAATATTAATGGGACGTATAACAATTATCTTTATTATTGAACAGTTGGTCAGGACGTATACTCAACAAGTTACAAATGTATCTCAACACACTTTATCAGTCACATTATCCTGTTATTCACTTTATCAGTCACATTATCCTGTTATTCACTTTATCAGTCACATTATCCTGTTATTCACTTTATCAGTCACATTATCCTGTTATTCACTGCTATTTTGTATTCATTTTCTGGAATGTTGTTCCTACAATGGAAATTGCACTACATTATCTGCCCTTGTGCGAATCTTTAATAACGGGATTTAGACAATACTGATTCAAATCAATGTCAGTGCTGTTTTGAGGATGTGGCAACGTGTTGATGCTGTGTAAGTTCAGTAAGTATGTTGCATCGATGCATTATCATGGTGTATATTGACACCTCGGATACCGGTGCGTTGTCATGGAGTAGATCAACACATCAGAGACCATTGAGTGGTCGAGTAGTTAAGTGATGTTACATAACCTTTAACAGAACCTTGAAGGAATTATAACGCAACGTGACATGCACAGAATCCGACACAGGTACCTGGAAGACCGGGACTTTTGCATCAAAGAAATTCTATGTACAAAACGCTCTTGACAGTCCTACAACTTCGAATGACCTGTGATCTCTGTTCACTTAGTATAGAAACTCGACGCAGCCTTCATCATAAAACTTGTTTAAAACATGACAACATTTTGCTTAGAGTAATTTAAGGCTTGATTTGATCTCGTGCGTTTAGCGACACCTTTCACCACTTGAGAGGCTAGATATGGTGGCCATTCTATTTGATGGAGCCAGAACACAAGAAAACCCCGAAACGAACCACCGTCAAACGGTAAAATACTGACAAGCTTGCTCTCATACCCATACTGGCTGAAACGAGATTAGAACCAACGCGGACAGGGGTGAGATGACAGTGATCAGTAAAGGTGAGATCCTTAAACCTCTAGACAAACAGGGGCCCCTTACACCTCTAGACAAACATGGGCCCCTTAGATCAAAGCTAAAGGATTCTTAGTAACAGCATTTAAGACACGTTTGATGCTTTCATCTTTATTACATATCAGATTTGATTACTGGAGACAATATGCTGATATGTTTGCATATATATTGAAATGGTTGATATAGACTGACATTTATTTTTTGTATTAAAGTTTTAAAAAAATCAAATGCCAATTTAATTTAAATCTGTTTAGAAGTAAGCATGCAGAATTTTTTCTTTCATATCCGTTTTTTTCTTGCAGGAGGTTATTTCATCCCGTTCAGAGCCGTTTGCTACACACCACTCCTTAGTGAAATGAAACATTGTTCGTACGAAACGATGGTGAAATAAACAGTTATATATATTTATAAAAAAGCCTCGAGTACAGTTCATAAAGTTAAAGAGGATGGATTATCGCATTCGGTGCCTTTTCCAAGACAGATAATACAACCGAAGAAGAATTACAAGACATACATGTTAACAAAGTATGTAATTCCTTTTTGTTTTCTACCAAAATCACACTACTTAATAGCAAATATGATACTAAACGCTAGAGAGCTGTAAAGTTAGAACTATGTGTATTGAGGCAAAATACACTGTGCACATTGTGCTGTTTCTAATGTTGCAAATCGATTGCATATTTAAGACAATTATGTTATATATATATATATATATATATATATATATATATATATATATATATATATATATATATATATATATATATATATATATATATATATATATATATATATTGGATTTATATTAATTAGAAAATATAGGCGCAGGGGTTATGCAAAAGGCTACAACATAGCTAAAAGAGCAAATTTGCTTTCGATGACCGAGTAATGAACTCCATGGAATTAAAACAGGTAGTGTGCTAAGTGGAGGTATTCTTTCTTTCTTTCTTTCTTGTCCGTTACACTGCAATAGATACAATATGGTCTATTACACTGAGCAATAGATACAATATGGTCTATTACACTGTGTAATAGGTACAAGATGGTTTATTACACTGTGCAATAGGTGAAAGATGGTCTATTACACTGTGCAATAGGTACAAGATGGTCTATTACATGATTGATCAACCCTAGCATAGCTTCAAATGTGCATGGAGAATGCAGACTTTTACAAATATTTCTTAGAATCTTAATGCTCTCACGTCAACAAGACAACGGAGTTTAAGAGTAATATGGGACTTTTTCAACATTGCTATTTCGTTCTAGATATAAAACGGTGGTATAACATGGAAGATACTATAAACCGGAGACACGGCGTAATATTGTTAGATATATATAGGGGTGCGTGTGTATGTTGCTTCATATTCACAAAAAATAATAGCGTAATGTTATTCATATCAGCATAGAGTAATACATTGTTTTCTGCTGAATCCCATTTGAAATATTATCTAATTGGTGGACTTAACTCGTTTTAATGTAATACCGTGAAAGGAAGTTATGGAAGAATATTCTGATCATGTATTTAATTCGAACTGAATCTTGTACATTTTGGGGAATCATAACACGCCCTCCTATCTAAATAGTATGTTGAGTCTATTAAATGCAGTAGGGCTGAATTGTGGTGCCAAAGATCAATACTTGGCTGTGGATAAATTCTCTTGGGGTAACAAGAGGCATGGTCTTCGTCTGACTAAATTGATTCAATAACTATACAAAAACAAACGTTTTTTTCTCTTTTTTTCTTCTTTCTTTCTATAAAGGCTTCAAATTCCAGATGGTTATTAAACATGTCGTATATGCGTTTTCATAAGATACGTGATTTCTTTACATTTCCCAGTGCCTGCATTATATATGCATTAAGTTAGAAAGCATGATATCTCTATATATTTGAAGCACCTTATTTCCCAGAATTATTGAGGATGGTTTATAAACACGCGATCTTTGTTGTTTTTTTAATTAAGTGAGCATTGCTATAATAATCAATGATCATCATTAATCACAACGTTCTCTCTCTCTCTCTCTCTCTCTCTCTCTCTCTCTCTCTCTCGTGTTCACAAAGTATGTGAGTAAAAATGAAATTCAACTCGAGTTTGCAACTAAACATTTAAGACACAGTCCTTGCATTGAATTCGTGTCACTCAAATCAAGCATACATTTAGTAGTTTTATAAATCAATATTAATATTATAGCTTTATTGTAGCAATGATTTCAAAAACAAAACTTCGGTCTGTTCTTAAACGCGCCAGACCTAAAAGATCTGATTGGATAATAAGTCTAGACCTAATAGATCTCATTAGACAATAAGTCTAGACGTAATAAATCTAATTGGACGATAAGTCAAGACCTAATAGATTTGATTAGACAATAAGTCTAGACATAATAAATCTGATTGGACAATAAATCTAGACCTAATTGATTTGATCGGACAATAAGTCTAGGCGAAATATATCTGATTGGACAACACGTCTAGACCTAATTGATATGATTGGACAATAAGTCTAGACCTAATTGATCTGATAGGACAATAAGTATAGACGTAATAAATCTGATTGGACAATAAGTCTAGACCTAAATGATCTGATTGGACAATAAGACTAGGCGAAATATATCTGATTAGACAATAAGTCTATGCGTAATATATCTGATTGGACAATAAGTCTAGACCTAATTGATCTGATTGGACAATAAGTCTAGGTGAAATATATCTGATTGGACAATAAGTATACGCGTAATATATCTGATTGGACAATAAGTCTAGACCAAATAGATCTGATTGGACCATAAATCTAGATCTCATAAATCCGTTTGGAAAATATTTCTTATTTAAATTTCAGCATAATTAAGCCTGGTTGGTTACAAATTGTCTTGAAACTTCACTGTTGTCCAAGGTTAACGTTACTGGGGTGGGAGTGGGAGAAAACCACCCCATTCCTCCAGAAATGCCCCATACGGGTTGCGTCTCCGATCCTCTCTGTCAACTAAAATGCAGCTCCTGGCTTACGCGAGTGGCTTAGCTTCTAAGTCTGGCGGACCATGTTTCCACTAACAGGAGAAGGGGTGAAAGCGGGTCACTGGCGCCTTAAAACCAGTCGCTTCGGGTAGATGGGACTAGTAAACCTTGGATGGTAGCTCATCCGGGAGAAGGAAAACTCCGATTCCAAACCTCCGCTGCCTTGTGGCTATACCCACTAAAGTAAAAGGCCAAGGGAGTAAACCCCGACAGAATATCGGGAGACGGAGTCCCTAAGGCGGTCTGACATTGACTTCAACGTCATTCTGGCAACTCCTGTGTCGTCGTTGTTGCCAAGATGTATCGGCGTTCGTAGTTCCATTGAGTCCACCAGTTGAGTGGAGAAGGGGATCTGCTGCATGGGCAACAGCTGATTTTCCATATCACCCTGCCCAGGCTTCGTAGCTTCACTGGCGAGGACACTCAAGCGTCGTCGTAATGCGTAGGCACAACACTTGAATCAGTAGTTTATCAGTTCTAAGTCAAAGCTCGATTCGCGTAGACTTTGACGCCAGGGTTACTTCCGACGGTGGGAAAGATCAACATGTCTTACTGGACAGCTGTACCACCCACCTCAAACTGGGCAGAAATAAGAAGACTCCATCTATTTGATTCTCAAGCTTGAACATCAGGACCATGTGTCCTTGATTTACCGCTGACCTTAAGCAGATCAACGACGCACGGAAGACTGCCGTCATTGGCAGAGAACTCTCCCGACTGAATACATAACCTTTTCACTATGCCAGCTGCAGAAGAAGTGTCGTGATCAGCAGATGCCCCTCTACACCGCCTTCATAGACCTGACGAAGGCGTTTGACCGGGTCAGTAACAGCGGATTCGTCAGCTTCTACATCATATAGGCTCCCCTCCGACTGCTAGCTGTCTTCATGTCTTTCCTCAAGAACATGCACATCACAGTTTGCTTCAACGGTGCAACATCGGAGGTCTTCTCCAGTCAGCAGCGGAGTGAAGCAAGGCTGCGTCCTTGCGCCGTCACTCTTTACCGTCTTCTTCTCCTTGGTCGTCCAGTACGACTTCAAGGACTGCACAAGGGTGTATACATTCACACCAGGTCTGACGGCAAGCTGTTCAACATCGCCCTTGTCCGTGCTAAGACTAAAGTCACAGAGGTTCTCATCCGTGAATTGCTCTTCGCCGACGATGCAGCCTTGACATCACACATGGAAGATGGGATTCAGGAGCTGGTATGTCGCCTCTCTCACGCCTGGAAGGTGTTTGAACTATCAGTCTGAAAAGAAAAACGAAAGTCATGGCTCAGGACAACAGATTCCCCTTCCACCATCTCCTTCGATGGGTACAACCTGGAAATTGTTGAGAACTTCACATACCACGGGTCCACCATCACTAACTCGCTCTCCATTGATACTGAGGTGAACTGCAGGATTTCCAAGGCATCAACAGTTATGATCAGACTGAACCAGAGGGCCTGGAACAACCCCAGTCTCACTGAGAAAACCAAACTGCGCGACTACCAGGCCAGCGTGCTCAGCACACTCCTCTACAGCAGATAGGTATGGACCACTTATGACAGCCACGAGAAGAAGCTCAACAGCTTCCACGTGAGATGCCTGCGGAGTATTCTGAACTTCCAGTAACAGGACAAAGTACTCAACACAGAGGTTCCGGAACGCACCAACAAGAACAGCGTGTTCTCCATTCGCAGCGAGAGGCGCCTTTACTGTCTCGGCCACGTGAAGAGAATGGACACAAGCCGCATTCCCAAAGATCTGATATACGACGAGCTAGCAGAAAGCACACGACTGACTGGACGGCCACGTATGCGTTACAAAGGTTTCCGAAAGAAGAACATGAAGACGGTCAGCATCAATGTCAACAACTGGGAGAGCTGTGCTGACGACCGCTCTACCTGGCGCCTAGCTGTCAGACAGGGCGTTCCGAAAACAGAGGAGGCGCGAATCTCAAATCTCGTTGCAACGACAGCCAGGAGAAAAGCGAAACAAGAACATCATCAACAAGCATCGACGTTCACCTGCAACAAGTGTAACAGAGATTGTGGCTCTAGTATCAGACTATTCAGCCACTTCCGAAGGTGCAGATAGGACACTCAAAGGGAAGCTACACCATCGTCTACCGAAGACGGACAGATGCCGAGAGAGAGAGATGAAACTTCGCAATCAAATGTATGAAGTCTAAAGTTTTCATCGGGCTTAAACGGATGACAATTAAGTGAGTTGGTGTACTATAAACAAAACAAAACAAAACAATAACAACAAAAAACTACACGTGACACTCAACTTGTCGAAATTTATTTTAGAACTAAATGAAAACTGCTTCATGCATCAGGCATACATCTTCTTGTCTTGCACATGCGTAATACTCTCATTGGGTGACAAAGCTGGCTCCAAAAAACAGAACTCAGTTCCTAGAGTATATTCTTTGTGTTTTTTAAATGCCCATTATTTGTATTATTCAGTATCATTTATATTAGCATCACTCTATGGATGGACATTATATTTTTGCTCAGAATCTACTGAATGTCTCAGTTGAATCTGGCAGGGCCGATGATTTGGTCTAGTGTTAAGGGGGGAAAGTTTATTTTGGTTGCTGCGTTTGGTCAATGTAAAATTCTGCTTTTGTAAATATCTAATTTATATTCATATATGTATACATACACAAATATTATGTTTGGAGAAAATGAAGTCAGACATGGCGTTTCAAGACTAGATCAAAATCACGTCGCTAAAACTATGAAGTAAAGAGGAGAGTGGGAAAAGCTGTGTGCATGAGTATTTTTGGTGCAGTTGAGATGACGTAATGTCCATCCATGCTGAAAATGTGGTACCTGAACATGGACACCTATAAAATTATGCTTGCATTGTAGAGGTTACAATGTAACAAGACACACGAAGAAGGCAGAAAATATGACAAAGAGGCATGTTGGTGAAGTTATCTGAATTATGAGGAAGGCAAAAACCTGTTTAGAAAAAATAACTAACATATTGTAAACCTTAAGCTATAAGAACAACAGTCATTGAGAGGAAGTGAATAACCGGTTATAACCTTTAAGATAAGTAAAATAGTATGTCTACCTTTATGCGAGATGCTTTGCAGAGGGCAAATATCACAAAGTGTATCTCGTTATTCGTTTGGACGCATTACTGGGGAAGTGGTACTACACAGCCACTTCCAGCTCGTATGCAGCTGGGACAGCAAGCTGTGCAGACACCACGGTTGCAGAGACCGGTTGAGTAGACACAAGGTTCGAACCAAAGGCAGTCGAAAAAACTGGTTGTACCTTTATCGGAGCAAAGTAAGATTTTATTGTATATAAATTAGTCAAACATAACATGTTTTGGAGTCTATTTATTCAATAGAGGTTGATGCTACCCTCAAGTAAATTAAATAGGCAAAGAGAGTCCTTGGGGACATGGAGATGGACTTACTAACAAGGAAGTTAAGTACATCAGCAAATACATGGGTGAAATTCACAAACGACTCAAACGATGTGTTACACAGTTATTTACAAAGATGTAGGAGTCAATATGGCTAGAGGCCCACGAATCTCTCAATCTGAAAGTTGTGTTGCTTGCATACGAGAAGAAAAACATGAGCGATCTCTTTCTTGGCAAAAGCAGAAACTACGCGAGGACGGAATTGACCAACCCTTTGTCTTCTCCGAGGGAATAGACAAAATATCTGGTACTTTCAACCAAATTGCTACTTGCCCAGGGTATTTCGTGACCGTCGCAAGAACTCCCATGAAAAGCCACCTCTAACGGCTAACCCAGACCTTACATACGAAAGTTTATGGAAGCGTACCCGTCCTGGTCAAACTTTCCAAACCGGCAATGAACTCCTAGAGAACGAGCTGATCTGATGTACATTTGTTTGAGCAAATGGCGTTTACCTAGTTATGTTAATGAGATTCACATCAACGCATTTTGGAGATTTGCGCCAGCACAAGCATCAAAACACCCTCGTTTTTTGCACATAACATCAACGTTTATTTTGTCAAAAAAGAACATCAAGACCTTATAATAGCTCATCGCCAACAAGTATAAAGCGTCCCTGAACCAGCAACACCAGAGATGGTTATGACTCGTATACTCAGCCATCGACATTATAACAATCTGTCACCTTTTTCCTGCTGATGCTGCTTTTAAGCAAGAGTGACGATGTCTGAAAAACGACGACACAAAATTGATCTAAATTAATGGCGAAAACCCCGAGGATCTAATCCCCGAATCGTACCAATCTCAGTCGAACCAGGCTGTTTAGTTTGCTGCAAAGGTGTGGTAGCTCAGAAAGACAAAGTATATGTTACATTTAGAGTGCTCTGCCTGGTGATATTGTAGGTGACTAGACAGGCGACCGTAACAACTGGTTTAAGGAGCGGTATTAGTATATTATTTGGTGGATTTAAAGCTTTACAACGAAGAAACCCGCGTGCTGCGCCCTCGCATAACTGCTAAGACGTTATATGCAGTTTTGGCTCAGTTTGCTGATTCGTTTACATTAGCTGACCACAAAAGTGCTGGGTAACATGGTTACTTGGAATTTACATAGACCACGCCTACAGTGATACAAAGGTCAAACTCCTGTGCGTAGACCACGCCTACAGTGATATAAAGGTCAAACTTCCGCGCCTTATCCAAGTTTGATTGCCCTTTCAACAGTTCAGTGGTGGAGATGTCAGGCCTACATACGTTTACCTGGTAGAGGTTCCAACATCTGTTTAGGTGCGTGGAATTGGCTCTGCAGTCCCCTTAAAACAAAGTAGAGAGACAAGTGACTATGACAAAATGTAGGTAGCAAATCTTGCATGTGGACTTGTTAGCTGGTTCTATAACAAGCAGATCGGGGGCAGCTCTACAAGAACACAGCAGCGGCTTAGGCCTACAATCACTACCTCTTATTTATAAAGCTTGGCCCAGACAGCATCTTAACTATTCACCAGGTACGACGACAACTCTCAGAGGGGTAGAGGCCGGTCTTGCAACTCCGTTTTGTTGGCTTCATTTGCAGCTTTGGGCGGTATTCTGGGGATCCTCTATCACTGGTCTCACGAAACTAAACAAAAGATTTTTATCTGAAAAAGACGCGCTCTGCCAAATCACATTAATCAACCAGGAAAACAAATAATAGGTTTAACTGCGGACAGTAAGCATGGTACTTGTGGCTCTTGGCAAGAATATATTCTGACGAGTTGAAGACAGTGTCTTTTCCAGGTTTAATGATTTTTAACAAAACTGGTTTTCTTTAACACAACTTCCATCTTACCAGTACGCCATGGCGAAATATTATAAGTGCGTGTATGAAGGGGAAGTAAGTCTTCAGACTAATTTATTTTTCCTATCACGCCGCTTATGTAGGAATTACAATGTGTCTATATCCAGAAATAAATGACCCCCGAATGGCAGAATTGCCAAAGATATATACATGAACCATAACCAAATAAAGGGCTATTCGTTTATAAAGATTGCAATGCAGGTGATGAAGGAAATGCAGTACAAAATCTCAGTCAAAAATTACATATTTAAATTGTGGCTTGCCAATAATTATCGCCATTCCATAAATGAAATTAAAGTGTGTTCGTGCCTTCATATTTATTCCTTTATCTATCCAATTAATACTTTTACCATCGGAACACTGGCCGCTTCGTTCATATGTTGTAACGCCAACGCTACAGTTGCAGCACGGCAGTTTGGTTTTTACACCCACGCCGGAGCTCCATATGATTATAGATTACCGGTTGTAACAGTACAGGTTATTGATGTTTACACAGTTTTTCCCACACACATTTCTTTGCTCATTATTTTCAGACAAGTGTACATGTTCTTTTCGTGACCTATTGGGAAAGAAGTATATTGCGTACTCTTTGTATTTAGTTTGTCTTGTAATCAGCTTAATTCTTTGTGTGTCCTCATCTCTCTGCATTATGTACCAAACTATCTTGTTATAAAGATTTGACAGTGCTAGCTCCACATTAGAGACCGCAATGCAACATGTATGTATGTATGTATGTTTCTGTGTGAGTGTGTATATGTGTGTGGTGGAATCCGTTGCAAATGGTGTACGATGAGGGACTTCAAAACTATATTCCTTATGGTAGACACTAATGTAGACACAACATATAAACAATACAGCATAGGCAATGTTTCATTTTCCGGAAAAAGTTTTTCAATTTAGTAATTAGAATTCATGTGTGTAATTGACCTTTCGAAGCTGTCCATGTGTGCTTTGTCACCCGTGTATCATCTGTATCGCGTTATATTGAGTACAAATAACAGTCTATATTAATCAGAAAATATACAGAAAATGTAAGAAAATCTGTTTTGATTTTAATAAGGACTTCAATAGGAATGCTAAGGCAATTGAATGTGTCAGTCAGTTTAGCGATACCTTTAACCACTTGAGTGGTCACGATGATCTATTGATCTACAGAAGTTTTCGGTACTTATTTCGTTCGGGTTGATAAACGTGTTTTATAACGATCTTGACAAGAACGAAATTTAATTTAAACTAAACAGTGCGAACAAGGTATCAGTTATAGAAACTATGGTGTTCCTCAGTATTACTTTGCAACTGTTATATTGTATGTTCGATTCATATGCATTGTATGAAATTTAGCTCCTATTGCAAGAGGCGACTAAAGCAGTTTTCCAAAATTGAAGAGTAGTTATTGCTTGTTAGTTTCCTTGTGTTTTGCCTCATAGCGTTACATCATGCCAAACATATCTGCTTACCTTTTGGTAGAGTGGCACAGCCAAAAGACGGATATTAATGTAACACTTTTAACCACAAACAAACTCTAAAAAGCGTTCTGTTCTCGTAACAGACCATGTCCAAGGCATATATCGAAGGTTGCTAGCCCATTTCGTGGCACTGAACGCACAAATATAATACTATCGCATTATGACAAATCAAACATTGTAACACACGAGAATGAGGAATAAGTTCCTATTATAAATTTTGTATCAGGTAGGCTTATGACATAAATTATCAACTATATTTCTCTCACACAGAAATAAAATAGAAATTTATCAACTAATGAAACGACTGCAAAGTGACAGATTTTGTAAGAATAATAAAATAATAATGGATACAAAGTGGCAGATTTTGTAAGAATAATACAATGATAATGGATGCAAAGTGGCAGATTTTCTAAGAATAATACAATGATAATGGATGCAAAGTGGCAGATTTTCTAAGAATAATACAATGATAATGGATGCAAAGTGGCAGATTTTGTAAGAATAATACAATGATAATGGATGCAAAGTGGCAGATTTTGTAAGAATAAAATAATGATAATGGATGCAAAGTGGCAGATTTTGTAAGAATAATACAATGATAATGGATTCAAAGTGGCAGATTTTGTAAGAATAATACAATGATAATGGATGCAAAGTGGCAGATTTAATAATACAATGATAATGGATGCAAAGTGGCAGATTTTGTAAGAATAATACAATGATAATGGATGCAAAGTGGCAGATTTTGTAAGAATAATATAATGATAATGGATGCAAAGTGGCAGATTTTGTAAGAATAATAAAATAATAATGGATGCAAAGTGGCAGATTTTGTAAGAATAATATAATGATAATGGATGCAAAGTGGCAGATTTTGTAAGAATAATATAATGTTAATGGATGCAAAGTGGCAGATTTTGTAAGAATAATACAATGATAATGGATGCAAAGTGGCAGATTTTGTAAGAATAATATAATAATTATGGATGCAAAGTCTGCCTGTAATTTGTCGCCTTTGATTTCCAGAAATGAGTCTTTATGATGGATCAATTTGTATCGCTCATTAATTGATGCCAAACTAGTTTCATACCTAGGAAGAACGTGGCAAAACAATCTATCTTATTTTATATAATTCCACTAGAACATTAGTATTCCAATCTCAATACATCGTATCTTGTCCATCATTCCGATCTCAGCAAATAGAATTTCCTTATTTCAGACAGCTTTTAATCCAAATAAATGAACTATCACTTAAATGATTAGGCCATTATTCACAAAACAGTTTAGAGAGGAAAAATGACCAATTATACAAGTGATACTTTAGCGTACCTTTCTAATAGGATAATTGCCCACAGAATGGTCATGAGCAGATGTTGCTACCTTATGAAATAAACAAGAGTATAACAAGATAAGCGGTCATCCCTATTTTCTTACTTCTGTTCTGAGATTGGTCATGAAACACATCGAAATCTTTAAAAGCGTTTAGACGACAATGGAATCATATGTTGCCTCCAAAATAGTTTCCATCTCACAACAGCAAGAATTCGCATATCCACAAAATGCTCCTTGATATTTTTTTAAAATCCCCAAACCCCATGGATTAATTAAAACCTCTGAGACCAACCATCAAAAAATTGATAGGTAATAAATAGAAATATTGTTAAAGTATTTTCTATCCAAACTCTAAATAGAAACATCAGAAAATGATATCAAAGTCAATGAAGTCTCTCTCATAGTGTCCGAGCTGGTTTTAAGGATTGGCTGACTCTCTCAATTGTACATCAAATATTACTTTGCAAACAAGTTGTGTATTGTATAGTGTCAATACTAATGCTGCAGTTCAACAGTCTTTCGAGTTAAGCTATTCTTGACATGTATACGATTTCGAATATTTAGCGACACGACAGTCTTTCAAGTTACAGCTGTTCTTGACATGTATACGATTCCGTGTTACAAAGGATATCTCTTAAGTACTCCTTGTTTTTCTAATAGCAATTTTTGAATGGAATTTCATCTCTGAACACACTGCAAAATCACCAAACTGGAGTGTTTCATTTGTGCAATAGGGATTTTTTCACCATACAAAACTATACAGTTATAACTATTTATTACATATTCTCATACCTATAATGGTATAGCTGTGTTTATTACATGTTGTCATAACTATAATAACATTACATCCATCTGTTACACGTCTTAACTATAATGGTACAGCTGTGTTTATTACATGTTGTCATAACTACAATATCATAGCTCTTTCTATTACACGTCTTAACTATAATGGTATAGCTGTGTTTATTACATGTTGTCATAACTACAATAACATTACATCCATCTATTACACGTCTTAACTATAATGGTATAGCTGTGTTTATTACATGTTGTCATAACTACAATATCATAGCTCTTTCTATTACACGTCTTAACTATAATGGTATAGCTGTTTTTGTTATGTGTTGTCATAACTACAATAACATTACATCCATCTATTACACGTCTTAACTATAATGGTATAGCTGTGTTTATTACATGTTGTCATAACTACAATAACATTACATCCATCTATTACACGTCTTAACTATAATGGTATAGCTGTGTTTATTACATGTTGTCATAACTACAATAACATTACATCCATCTATTACACGTCTTAACTATAATGGTATAGCTGTGTTTATTACATGTTGTCATAACTACAATAACATTACATCCATCTATTACACGTCTTAACTATAATGGTACAGCTGTGTTTATTACATGTTGTCATAACTACAATATCATAGCTCTTTCTATTACACGTTTTAACTATAATGGTACAGCTGTGTTTATTACATGTCGTCATAACTACAATATCATAGCTCTTTCTATTACACGTTTTAACTATAATGGTATAGCTGTGTTTATTACATGTTGTCATAACTATAACAACAGTACATCCATCTATTACACGTCTTAACTATAATGGTATAGCTGTGTTTATTACATGTTGTCATAACTACAATAATATTACATCCATCTATTACACGCCTTAACTATAATGGTATAGCTGTGTTTATTACATGTTGTCATAACTACAATAACATTACATCCATCTATTACACGTCTTAACTATAATGGTATAGCTGTGTTTATTACATGTTGTCATAACTACAATAACATTACATCCATCTATTACACGTCTTAACTATAATGGTATAGCTGTGTTTATTACATGTTGTCATAACTATAATAACATTACATCCATCTATTACACGTCTTAACTATGATGGTATAGCTGTGTTTATTACATGTTGTCATAACTACAATATCATAGCTCTTTCTATTACACGTCTTAACTATAATGGTATAGCTGTGTTTATTACATGTTGTCATAACTACAATAACATTACATCCATCTATTACACGTCTTAACTATAATGGTATAGCTGTGTTTATTACATGTTGTCATAACTACAATAACATTACATCCATCTATTACACGTCTTAACTATAATGGTATAGCTGTGTTTATTACATGTTGTCATGACTACAATAACATTACATCCATCTATTACACGTCTTAACTATAATGGTATAGCTGTGTTTATTACATGTTGTCATAACTACAATAACATTACATCCATCTATTACACGTCTTAACTATAATGGTACAGCTGTGTTTATTACATGTTGTCATAACTACAATATCATAGCTCTTTCTATTACACGTTTTAACTATAATGGTATAGCTGTGTTTATTACATGTTGTCATAACTATAACAACAGTACATCCATCTATTACACGTCTTAACTATAATGGTATAGCTGTGTTTATTACATGTTGTCATAACTACAATAATATTACATCCATCTATTACACGCCTTAACTATAATGGTATAGCTGTGTTTATTACATGTTGTCATAACTACAATAACATTACATCCATCTATTACACGTCTTAACTATAATGGTATAGCTGTGTTTATTACATGTTGTCATAACTACAATAACATTACATCCATCTATTACACGTCTTAACTATAATGGTATAGCTGTGTTTATTACATGTTGTCATAACTATAATAACATTACATCCATCTATTACACGTCTTAACTATGATGGTATAGCTGTGTTTATTACATGTTGTCATAACTATAATAACATTACATCCATCTATTACACGTCTTAACTATAATGGTATAGCTGTGTTTATTACATGTTGTCATAACTACAATAACATTACATCCATCTATTACACGTCTTAACTATAATGGTATAGCTGTGTTTATTACATGTTGTCATAACTATAATAACATTACATCCATCTATTACACGTCTTAACTATAATGGTATAGCTGTGTTTATTACATGTTGTCATAACTACAATAACATTACATCCATCTATTACACGTCTTAACTATAATGGTATAGCTGTGTTTATTACATGTTGTCATAACTATAATAACATTACATCCATCTATTACACGTCTTAACTATGATGGTATAGCTGTGTTTATTACATGTTGTCATAACTACAATATCATAGCTCTTTCTATTACACGTCTTAACTATAATGGCATAACTATTTTTGTTACAGGTTGTCATAACTATAGTGTTATACCTGTTTTATTGCATGGTAACATAACTATAATGTTGTAGCTGTTTCATTACATGGTGTCATATGTAATACCCCTTTTACTACACAGGATATCGTAACTATAATGCAATAGCTGTTTTATTGCATGTTGTCATGACTATCTTATAGCTGTTTTATTACACGGTGTATTAGCTACAATTTAATAGCTGTTGTATTGCACTCTCATAATTATAATGTTATAGCTGTTTCATTACATGGTGCCATAACTTGAATGTTATAGATATTGTATTACTCATGCTGTCATAAATATAATAACAACATCCATAAGGCTTTTTTGTTGTTGTGACATCATGTCATAACTTTCATGTTATAGCTGTTTTAATTATATTTTGTCATAGCTGTTTTACAACATGGTGTAATAACTGTAATAGTTGAACTGTTTTTATTACCTGTTTCCATAACAATAATTTTATTGCTGTTCTATTTGATGTTATCATAACTATGTTATAGCTGTTAAATTATATGTTTTCATAGAAATTTTATAGTTTTATATTACATTGTGTCATGACTATAATGTTAAAGCTGTTTTATTACATGTTGTCATAACTTATAATATAAATGTTGGAGTTGTTATTATTTTAACAATTTTACAATTCTCATGTATTGTACTTAACTCAGATATTTTCGCTGTAAATTGTTTTGTTAACACGTCCTTACGTTAATGACGCTCGTAATCTCCGTGCGTGCCTGTATCGTGATAACAAGTCCTTACGTTCGTGACTCTCGTAATCTCCGTGTGTGTCTGTGTTGTGCTAACAAGTTCTTACGTTCATGACGCTCGTAATCTCCGTGTGTGTATGTGTTGTGCTAACAAGTTCTTACGTTCATGACATTCATAATCTCCGTGTGTGTCTGTGTTGTGCTAACAAGTCTGTACGTTCATGACACTCGTTATCCCCGTGTGTGTCTGTGTTGTGCTAACAAGTCCTTACGTTCATGACCCTCGGAATCCCCGTGTGTGTCTGTGTTGTGCTGACAAGGTCTTACGATCATGACGCTCGGAATCCACGTGTGTGTCTATGTTGTGCTGACAAGGTCTTACGATCATGACGCTCGTAATCTCCGTGTGTGTCTGTGTTGTGATGACAAGGTCTTACGATCATGACACTCGTTATCTCCGTGTGTGTCTGTGTTGTGCTAACAAGTCCTTACGTTCATGACACTCGTAATCTCCGTGTGTGTCTGTGTTGTGCTGACAAGTCCTTACGTTCATGACATTCGTAATCTCCGTGTGTGTCTGTGTTGTGCTGACAAGGTCTTACGTTCATGACATTCGTAATCTCCGTGTGTGTCTGTGTTGTGCTAACAAGGTCTTACGTTCATGACACTCATAATCTCCGTGTGTGTCTGTGTTGTGCTGACAAGTCCTTACGATCATGACACTCGTTATCCCCGTGTGTGTCTGTGTTGTTCTGACAAGGTCTTACGATCATGACACTCGGAATCCCCGTGTGTGTCTGTGTTGTGCTAGCAAGTCCTTACGATCATGACACTCGGAATCTCCGTGCGTGTCTGTGTTGTGCTGACAAGTCCTTACGATCATGACACTCGTTATCCCCGTGTGTGTCTGTGTTGTGCTGACAAGGTCTTACGATCATGACACTCAGAATCCCCGTGTGTGTCTGTGTTGTGCTAGCAAGTCCTTACGATGATGACACTCGGAATCTCCGTGTGTGTCTGTGTTGTGCTGACAAGGTCTTACGATCATGACACTCGTTATCTCTGTGTGTGTCTGTGTTGTGCTAGCACGTCCTTACGATCATGACACTCGTTATCTCCGTGTGGGTCTGTGTTGTGCTAGCAAGTCCTTAGGATCATGACGCTCGTAATCTCCGTGTGTGCCTGTGTAGTGCTAACAAGTCCTTACGATCATGACACTCGTAATCTCCGTGTGTGTCTGTGTTGTGCTGACAAGGTCTTACGATCATGACACTCGTAATCTCCGTGTGTGTCTGTGTTGTGCTAACAAGTCCTTACGATCATGACACTCGTAATCTCCGTGTGTGTCTGTGTTGTGCTGACAAGTCCTTACGATCATGACACTCGTTATCCCCGTGTGTGTCTGTGTTGTTCTGACAAGGTCTTACGATCATGACACTCGGAATCCCCGTGTGTCCCTGTGTAGTGCTAACAAGTCCTTACGATCATGACACTCGTAATCTCCGTGTGTCCCTGTGTAGTGCTAACAAGTCCTTACGATCATGACACTCGTTATCCCCGTGTGTGTCTGTGTTGTTCTTACAAGGTCTTACGATCATGACACTCGGAATCTCCGTGTGTGTCTGTGTTGTGCTTGCAAGTCCTTACGATCATGACACTCGTAATCTCCGTGTGTGTCTGTGTTGTGCTGACAAGGTCTTACGTTCATGACATTCGTAATCTCCGTGTGTGTCTGTGTTGTGCTAACAAGGTCTTACGTTCATGACACTCATAATCTCCGTGTGTGTCTGTGTTGTGCTGACAAGTCCTTACGATCATGACACTCGTTATCCCCGTGTGTGTCTGTGTTGTTCTGACAAGGTCTTACGATCATGACACTCGGAATCCCCGTGTGTGTCTGTGTTGTGCTAGCAAGTCCTTACGATCATGACACTCGGAATCTCCGTGCGTGTCTGTGTTGTGCTGACAAGTCCTTACGATCATGACACTCGTTATCCCCGTGTGTGTCTGTGTTGTGCTGACAAGGTCTTACGATCATGACACTCGGAATCCCCGTGTGTGTCTGTGTTGTGCTAGCAAGTCCTTACGATGATGACACTCGGAATCTCCGTGTGTGTCTGTGTTGTGCTGACAAGGTCTTACGATCATGACACTCGTTATCTCTGTGTGTGTCTGTGTTGTGCTAGCACGTCCTTACGATCATGACACTCGTTATCTCCGTGTGGGTCTGTGTTGTGCTAACAAGTCCTTAGGATCATGACGCTCGTAATCTCCGTGTGTGCCTGTGTAGTGCTAACAAGTCCTTACGATCATGACACTCGTAATCTCCGTGTGTGTCTGTGTTGTGCTGACAAGGTCTTACGATCATGACACTCGTAATCTCCGTGTGTGTCTGTGTTGTGCTAACAAGTCCTTACGATCATGACACTCGTAATCTCCGTGTGTGTCTGTGTTGTGCTGACAAGTCCTTACGATCATGACACTCGTTATCCCCGTGTGTGTCTGTGTTGTTCTGACAAGGTCTTACGATCATGACACTCGGAATCCCCGTGTGTCCCTGTGTAGTGCTAACAAGTCCTTACGATCATGACACTCGTAATCTCCGTGTGTCCCTGTGTAGTGCTAACAAGTCCTTACGATCATGACACTCGTTATCCCCGTGTGTGTCTGTGTTGTTCTTACAAGGTCTTACGATCATGACACTCGGAATCTCCGTGTGTGTCTGTGTTGTGCTTGCAAGTCCTTACGATCATGACACTCGTAATCTCCGTGTGTGCCTGTGTAGTGCTAACAAGTCCTTACGATCATGACACTCGGAATCTCCGTGTGTGTCTGTGCTATGTTGATCTATATGTTCATATAACCTGCAGAGGCATTGCAAACGCGCGATCAGCAGAAATCACAGAACTGAAGCAAGCAAACCCAATTAGCATCTTCCTTAAAGTGTCCTCCAGACAATTCAGAGTACAAATTAACCTGATCGGCTACTCGCGTATTCACAGAAACCAAATCAGTTAGTGATGTCTTGATCATTTCGAACTCGAAGGACGGGCTAAACAACATAGATAGATAGATAGATAGATAGATAGATAGATAGATAGATAGATAACGCATGCATGACACTATATTATTTGCAGGTAATGTAAGCAGAGATTGTTCAAAATAACTGTTAACTGGATGCAGATTCTTAATGGTCAGTGTTATCTGAGAAGCTAATAATCTGGGACAATAAGACAAGGGTCAGTCATGGTCGTACCTCATTAATGCAAAAGGTAGGGGTCACTCATTGGTGTACCTCATTAATGCAAAAGGTAGGGGTCACTCATTGGTGTACCTCATTAATGCAAAAGGTAGGGGTCACTCATTGGTGTACCTCATTAATGCAAAAGGAAGGGGTCACTCATTGGTGTACCTCATTAATGCGAAAGGTTCAAATTAATTGTGTCAGGTAAACTATTAAGGTTTCTTTCGTACCATTAGTATAATTATTTGAAAACGTCATATTTGACTTCACGATTTTGGAGTCAAAGTTGTGTATTTGATATTAATAAAGGTTACACGAAGATAAAATTATACTTCCTTGTAACAATTATAAATGATAAGGAATATCTCTTTGAGCGTGAAGATGGGAACATAAATCTAAAGTCGATGATACAGTAGAACATATTTAGTTTTATTTTAGAATAAAGTATATTCTCAGATGTCGCCGTTGATTCTTTAAAAGAGATTGGTATCCGAATAAGGTAACATTGTTTAAATTATGAAACAAATAGTAATTTTAAAGGTTATTAAACTATGTTACCTCTAGGTCGACAGGTCTGTATCCACCTTGTCCTCGTGTTCCTTTCTTCTTGGTATCCAAGTTAAGTGTATGTTTAACGGTCATAGATGTTGATGGATTCATGGCTGACTCCTTCAAACGAATTCTCGCATTAAACTGAATTCACAATAATAGAAAGTTCCTACACGTTTCAAGAACTGCAGGAGTCCAACGAACGCGACTCCGTTCACATGATACCTGTACGCATTGGAAAATAAATCATGTTTGCTGGAACAATATCAGACTATTGGACTGTCCGAATCATGAGCATTAATTGATTTAAATTCCAGAATAACAGATATTTGATATGTGATCTGTTAGTCTGAGTGTGACTTATGTGATGCGCTCCTTATTAGACATGATATCTGTATTTATAATGTTCTGAACAGGTCACGAATGTTGAATGACAGAATTATACAAAATCATCCTTGATTCTTTGCCTTCTAGAGCGGCGTAATGTATTCAGATAATGTAAAAACAACTATATCTTTCTAAAGTGAACTAGCATTATATTGTAACGAATTCTACATTGACGTGACGATAAAATGTATCCTACACTGGCGTGTCGATACATTGCATGCTCGCTATCGCGCAGATGTAACGGATCCTACGTTGGCGTGCGGATGTAAGATGTACTACACTCACGTACTTGTGTAATGAATGCTACACGTGCATGTTAATATATGTTACACGGGAATAACGATGAAATATATGATACACTGGTATGATGCTTTAACGAATGTTACAATCGTTTGACGATGAACGTATTCAAAACTGGCTTGCTGATGTAATGCATGTTACACTCGCGTGATTATGTAACGTATGCGACTCGTTACTTCTTACGAAATATCTGAAGTGTGAGTTTTCCGAACAGATCACTAAAATATTTTAATAAAAATATGTTTCTATATCTGATCGTCTTTCCAAGAATCAATCAGATTATCGAATAACACGTTTCACATATTATCTGATCATATTCGGCAACGAATGTAACACTATTCTTATTTTTCATAGTATCCATGTTCATGACATTTTCCACCACACAATGAGACTGTGATGATATATATACTTAATGATCTCTGATATTGTGAGACATGTTCGCAGATACTTTTGTGGAATTGACCAGTAGTATCAGTTCGAATCGAACCATTTTTAGAATGCTTCCTAAATGAAAGGCACGATCTAGACTCTGAGATAATATCCTGAATATATTTAGCGAAATCCTAAAATGCAGCAAAAACAGAATTCACCAGAAAGAACAAGCACGCCCGTTTGTATGACAGTATGACAAAACATGCTTTTTATTGTGCCGTATATTTGTCAAAGTAACCAAATCCCACGCTGTAATCGCTGCACGCGTACATCAATCGATTTTCGGTCCGATGTATTTAAATTGCATGGCATCACCGTAATGGTCCACCCGAGCACGGTTCAATACCGCCTCTTGTTAACGGAAAGATGGAAATTTGTTTAACCGTTAACATACTTCTGCCCTTAATCTCTTGAAGACAGCATACGCTGTCTCTAATTCAGAAGGTTAGATAGAAATTGGTTAGTTGTTGTACACGTATCAGTCAGTCAATTCCTTTTCCGTAGAAATCAATGTTGAAATTTGAGGAAATATGACAATTCTGTACTCTATTGAACCCAGTATATAACACATGTACTTCATGATTTAAGTACATGTAGTCGCAACTTTCTGTGTAACCACAATTATAAGGTTTCTGGAATAAATGTCCCTAACGTGGCGTACTTATTCAAGTTGACTTATTTATCAGTTTTGCTCTCTCTGGGTAGGCACATTACAATGTTAGCTTTTCAGAAACTAAAATACGGCATATTAAGAGAAAGAATTGTTGTAGAAATGGAAAGCACTGAAAATATACCAGAAAAATTAAAAAAGAAAAAGTGCAAGCTGATATTATAACGAATGGACCTATCTCCAAATATTAAGTTCTGTATCCAATGTTTTCCCAATTAAAGACCAGTCCTTTACTCACTCAATAATTAGTGGACTGATTCCTACATCAAAGTGATTTTATAATAGCCATCCACATTAAAGAACATTTCACTTGGCATTATATATGCAAAATCGATTGCGTTTCACAGTAGCTGGTTCCTAGAAAGTTTGAAATTTGTGCCATTTGTATACCCGCATTTTCATCATCATCTTTAAGGTCCGTTTCCAAAACAACACCTATTCTGTCTTATATTTGCTCGACAATGGTAAACCCAAGGATTTTGCTTCCGATATGAATATACTGGTTCTGTCTTGCATTTGCTAGGTAATGAAGCCGGGAAGCAGGTTACGTGAGCAGAGGCAAACTGCGGTGTTTACGTCGATAACTCGACACGCAATAGAAACATTGTTCAGGTATATCATGAAGGTCTAGCAATAAACTAGGATGAGATCGAAGTAAAACAGGATGTAGTTGTAGGAATTCACATAAATTTGATGGGTATTGAGTCCGCTACATATGTTATGACAGGAAAGACAGGCAATTTATCTAATCGTGATTTTGTATCCTTCCGCAGCAATAGTGTGCCATATGAAAAGCATCTCCGAATATTGTTACGTCAGATTTTTTTCTTTCTCGACTTGACAGAAAAGACCGGAGATGATCCGATTGCGTCGACAGCGTAAAATACTTGAAAACAATGTATGGTTTAGGAATAAAGAACTAGTGTATGGCGTCGACACACTATTCTGTTTATCTGCAAAATGCACTGGTCTGCAAGTTAGGGTGTATTTCAGTCTTAAATTAGTTTCACATGTACGATTGAGATAGGTGTCACGATGAAGATCATTCTTCTGTTCCATTTCTCTGATCGCTCCGGGAGAGAAATACCACTCCATTTGTAAAACAATGACGCGTACCAGGCTAAATAAAGACTATTGTGTAAAATATTATTATTTGTAAGATAAGTAATAACAGCGATGATGTCCTAGATACTGACCTACTCGAAACATAATTTATCACTGAGAACATTCTTGATATCTATACACCTGTAATAATTCGGAAAAGTTGAAAGAATCATGAAAACTTTGTAAAATATCCATAAAATTATATTTACATCCTTCTTTTATATTGTCGAGACTTACCTGCATATCCACCCCTTTCCCACATACAACTGTGAATGCAGTTATTATAGCAGACATTTTTGTACAAAAATTATGCCATTTTCAACTCTTGTCAAATCATTTTACGTCTATAATTTACGACTATAATTTATCGTTCGTAATCATCAATCCCGATTTTTGGGAAGAATATTTTTATTTTGTCTTAGACCATATAATACTGTGCAACGATAAAATAAAAAAACTACCATAGTAATCAGATTTAAGAAAAAGAAATATTATGACTTTAGTAGGAAGAAAAAAACAATTTTGTAAGTGCAAAAGGAGATTTTTACTAGAAGTTGAAAGAACTATTAAATATCCCTGGAAAAGAATTTCGCGGACATTACTGCTAATGGTAGTAATTTCAAGTATATTAATACAGTATCCAAGGTTACCCCACTTAGAGACTGTTACCTTGTTCAATTAAGGTCTGATTCGGTTAACACACGCGTGGATTATTCGGAACTAAGATTAACTTTTAGTGAAAAGAAATGCGATGCAACTGCGTGTTTGGAAACAGTTTGCTTCAAATGAAACGTGCGTTAAAGATAACAAAGAAGATATTAAGTTAATTTTTATGTTTTGTGTAAGTATATTGTTTCTAATTAAGTTTAAAGTATTTTTGCATGCAAAGTGCAAATTTTGTACAAAGTAACAGTAAACAAATGACTCGCTCCATCTAACATAAGATGTTTAACTAGAATATTTGTTTCTTACTGTATTGACTTAGTAATGATGTGGACTTTGACTTGGATGTGCACAAATATAACATTTTAAATGGAAGTCAGTCTACTAGTTTACGTAAACCTGTAGGTACTTTTTGTAGAGCATTGCTAAGTAGTATCACACTTATGTGAGTCAGACAGGGTCATTTGAGTCAAACAGGGTCATTTGAGTCAAACAGGGTCTGTGACACTCGAAATTAATTATCATTTATATATAACACGTGCTTGATAACAAATTAAAGTAGGGCAAACATTCCAGTTGACGGTACAGTCTATACGTGTACTACGAAGGTCTACGGTACAGTCTAAATGTGTACTATGAAGACCTACGGTACAGTGTATATGTGTACTATGAATGTCTACGGTACAGTCAATATGTGTACTATGATGGTCTATGGTACAGTCTATATGTGTACTATGATGGTCTACGGTACAGCCTAAATGTATACTAGGAAGGTCGACGGTGTCTACGGTACAGCCTAAATGTATACTAGGAAGGTCGACGGTGAAGTCTATATGTGTACTATGAAGGTCTACGGTACAGTCTATATGTGTACTATGATGGTCTACGGTACAGTCTATATGTGTACTATGAAGGTCTACGGTACAGTCTTTATGTGTACTATGATGGTCTACGGTACAGTCTGTATGTGTACTATGAAGGTTTACGGTACAGTCTTTATGTGTACTATTAAGGTTTACGGTACAGTCTTTATGTGTACTATGATGGTCTATGGTACAGTCTATATGTGTACTGTGATGGTCTACGGTACAGCCTAAATGTATACTAGGAAGGTCGACGGTGTCTACGGTACAGCCTAAATGTATACTAGGAAGGTCGACGGTGAAGTCTATATGTGTACTATGAAGGTCTACGGTACAGTCTATATGTGTACTATGATGGTCTACGGTACAGTCTATATGTGTACTATGATGGTCTACGGTACAGTCTATATGTGTACTATGATGGTCTACGGTACAGTCTGTATGTGTACTATGAAGGTTTACGGTACAGTCTTTATGTGTACTATTAAGGTTTACGGTACAGTCTTTATGTGTACTATTAAGGTCTACGGTACAGTCTTTATGTGTACTATGAAGGTCTACGGTACAGTATATATGTGTACTATTAAGGTCTATGGTACAATCCGTGTGTACCATAAAGGTCGCCGGTACAATCCGTGTCTTTGTAACCTAAAGGAAATCAAACACTTTTTAAACGATATCAATCAAAACTATTTTGGTAATATTACTTCTTTTGATACTTTGTTAAATATAAAACGGATTACAGTGATTCTAACAGTGAGATGAAACAACCGTTGATGCCAACTGCTTTCATCACACAGCGTTAATGTTCATGTGTAACATTATCTATGTTTGAACAGTGTTTGAATTGACGATTGATTCATCTTATGAAGGGCTGATATAATTGTTAGAAAAGCTATCGCCATCCTCAAATATATTTTGAATTATGTATTGTTCCATACAAATTTCAATTTGTTTGTATAGTGCATCGGTTGCCAATACCTTCAGCATTTTATCAGATGTACACCACTTCCAACTAACTTCTCTCTAGTCGACCTTCCGGACCTGTTTGCAAAATATTTTCCGTGACAAAGTACAAACCATTAGATATAATATTGACAACACAATTTCAATTGACTCGTCGTCACCATACAGTTGGGATAGAAGAATTTCAGCGGCAACCATTAGCAGCATTTGAACCTGTCTCTATTGATTTAGTACGTACAATCGCGATGAAGAGTGAACCAAAGTCATGTGAACTTGATCCGATTCCAACATTACTGCTGCTTGAGTGCTTAGATCCAGTATTGCCTTCACTAACTGATGTTATTAATACCTCTCTCTCAACCGTGGAATTGCCATCATTTTCAAAACCGCCATTGTAAAGCCTCTGCTCAAGAAACCAACACTCAACCATGACGATTTAACGAACTACCGCCAAGTGTCTAATCTCCCATTCATATAAAAACTCTTAGAAAAGGTTGTTCTATCCCAGCTTGTATCTTATCTTAATTCAAACGGCCTTTATAGCAATGTACAATCTGCATAACGCCCTTGCTACAGTACTGAAACTACTCTCCTAAAAGTAGTTAATGACATTCTCTCTGCGTTGGATAGTGGAAAGATTACAGTCTTCACCCTCCTTGATTTGTTTGCAGCATTTGACACAATATACCATGATATATTACTTCACCGTCTCCAGCATGTATTTGGCATTCATGATACAGCCTTACTGTGGTTCAAGTCCTACTTGGTTAACAGGACACAAATTGTATCTGCAAATGGAATGCGCTGATGACACCCAAATATACAAATCTAGCCACCTAACTGACGTTGATGCTACCATCCAGGTGTAGAGAGGTGCATTTCTGATGTGAAATCATGGATGACATGTAACAAGCTACAGAGGAATGATGATAAAACTGAGGCCATTCTGATCACAACACAAAGACTTTCTCAGTCACACTCTTTAGCTCAAACAATAAATATCAGTAACACCAACATTAAAGTCAGAGTCAGTACGAAACCTAGGTGCTACTCTGGACAGTACGCTCACATTGTACCAAATGTCATGAACATACGCAAGGCTGCATATTTTGAGCTGAGACGCATCAGCTCTATTCGCAAATATCTTTCAGTTGATGCCACTAAAACACTTGTGTGTTCATTAGTACTTTCAAGACTATACTACTGTAACTCAAGTCTGTCTGTTTCATCTCAATATCTACTCCAGAAACTTTAAAAAAGTTCAAAACACACCTGCTCGGATCATACTTAGAGTACCACGATCAGAGCACACCTCCTCGCTGCTCTGTACCCTACACTGGATATCCATTCGATCCAGAATCAAACACACAATTTGTTCTCTGTGCTACGTTTCAGTGACGGTCTCCAGTCCAACATACCTATCCGACCTCACCCATGTGTATACACCAGCAAGATACCTACGCTCCTCTTCTGACAACCGTATACTCATTATTCCCACTACGAAAACGAAGTCATATGCACAACGTTCTTTTGCATACCAGGGCCCATCAATGTGGAGTGAATTGCCCACTGAACTTAGACACAAATACACAGTGATCCCATTCAAGAGTTCTCTTAAAACTCCTTTATTTCGATTGCAAGAACAAACTTAAAGACCTAATAATTGTTTCCTACCTTAAATATTTGCAGCATGTTGTTATGTTTTCTAATTGGTGGTGTTTGTTTTCTGTAATAATATCATTATATATGTTGTTGTTTTTTTGTTATAGGTGTTGTCTAATGTTGGAAAGCGCTTAGAGCTTCTAATGAGTATGCGCTATACAAAGTCCTCATTGTTATTATTATTATTATTATTATTATTATTATTATTATTATCTTGATTTCTTGTCTAGGTTTAGCAAGTTTGGAATGGGATTCCAGGCCACGCCAATGTACAGGTATAGTTATAAGAATAATGTAAAGCTAGGTGATTGGTAAAGCTAGCGAAGTTGCAAGAAAGAGTTTTTGATTTAATATTTATATTATTGTAAGTACGATAGGAAAACTAGTTCAGAGACTGATTGTTACGATTTGGCATTGAAGGAGTTGAATGCCATTGAATGTAAATTTGATAAGGCTAAATGTGCATTCAATTCACTTTCGTGTGTGCTTGTGACGTGACGGGTTGTTTTTCCGCCACTGTGGTAGGTGTAATATGGTTGGGGTGGGCTGCTCCCAATATTCTATTTAAATTATTCTTGAAGTCCCACCAAGGCTCGATTTTAGTTAAAGTTAAATTAGTGAAAGATATATGTAAAGCTCCGAGCCTCTATTCAGCAATGCCGACGGTTAAATCATTTAATATACAAAATAAGTGAAATTCAACGAAAAATAATTTAATGACACTTCGATAGCAAAATGATTAAAATTTACCAAGTACTCTCCTTTTGCAAGTAATCATTTGATTAGTAATGTGAGAGAGTTTTTTTTTTTTTAAATTCCTTCTCCTCTCGATTTTTCTATGACCCTTCTTCTTCTTCACGTTCTCCTTCTCGACTCCTTTTCTGCTCCTCTTCTACTCTCTCCACCGACTAGGCTTGTCGACTCCGACTGCTCTGTTAGTCTCACTTCCGTCTCTACTCTTAGAAACTCGGGACTCAACTGAACCGGAGGTTTTGCCCCCATAAGTCTTCCTTTTCGAAGCTTTGTTAGAATCTCCTAAGTTTTACCGCCAAAGTAAGAGTGGTGTCCTTGGAGTAACCCTATATTGCTCAGCACTCTTCCTAGGCGAGACTAAATGTTCGATTGCAGTTAGCAGTTATAATTCGAATCGAAATTGTCATCACACCCTCCGTCTCAATTCCGACTGGATGTCGCTTTGACCCGATCCAATCAAACTTAGCGGAAACTATCCTTCTGGCTGTATGTTCACGTGGGGACGGATTTAGAACACGCCCCGTTCACTCGCGGATTCCTCTGATCTTAGGACTATGCTGTAACACATAGTTGGGAAGTAGCTCGATCTAACGCCTGTGCCGATAAAGATGCCGGGTCTTCTCTATGGTCACTGTAACCTTGCGATAGAGATTAACTCTAGCCTGCTATAATGTTTAGACATCAAAACATGTCTTGTAACAATATCTTAGTTGATACACGTCTTACGAACTGGGGCTGAGCAAACGTGACAGCACTGTACGATAGGATTAAGATATTCAGAGACCAGTAAACCAAATCTGAATAAAGATAATGGTTACATGTCAACGTTTACAATACTTATTTGAAAAATCTTTCAATTGCCAGGATAAACCCAATGTACATGTGACATTTTCCATGATATATATATTTTGCCGGAACTGAAATGAATCAGTTGTAAACAAACACAGTTCGAAACACATTACGCCCTTTTTATTCAATGTCGACCATTAGTTCCACTCCCACCCACTCCTATCAAAAGTACTAGTTCGGAAAAATAGTTAAAACGAATACAATGCATATGAACAATAATAGAAATATAAATTGCGCCGCACTGAAAAATTATATAGAATGTAACAGTTTCAAAGCATTATTGATCTCAGTAAATGTGCACGGAATACCCAAATCTACTGTTTGATATGGCAACATGAGGACATATTTCACTTATATGTGGAGAATCAATTACAGTTTGGTATTCGTATGCATTTTTAACTTGTCGGTGTTTTAAAGCCCAACAATAGTTTATTAAAATGAAATATCCCCTAAAGACAAGCACCTATATTCTTTCGCCATGGCGTACAGGTAAGATGGAAGTTGTGTCAAAGAAAACTGCAGTTTTCTTAAAAGTCATTAAACCTGGAAAATACACTGTCTTCAACTTGCATGCCAATACTCTTGCCAAGAGCTACATGTACCATGCTTACTGACCGCAGTTTCAGCTACTGTATGTTTTCATGGTTAATTGCTGTGATTTGGCAGAGCGCGTCTTTTTCAGATAAAAATATTTTGTTTAATTTCGTGAGATTAGTGATAGAGGATCGCTAGAATATCTCTCAAAGATGCAAATCAAGCCGCGGTAAAATATAGGTAGGACCTCATTAAAGTACGCAAAGACCGGCCTTTACCCCTCCGAGAGCTGTCCATGTATCTGGCCAATGGTTAGGATTCTGTCTGGGTCAGGCTTTATAACTAAGAGGCCGCTATTGTTGGATGTTTTGTCCTCATAGAGCGGCCTCCGACCTGATTGTTATAGAGCCAGCTAAAAAGTCCACATGCAAGATTTGCTACGTACATTTTGTCAAAGTCACTTGTTTCTCCACTTTGTAGCTCAGACAGGGTCCTGGTGGCGCTGTTAGGCATGGTTTTGTGGATCAAGTTCTAAGGGGACTGCAGAGCCGATTCCACTCTCTTAGATTGACGTTGGAACCTCTACCAGGTAAACGTATGTAGGCCTGACATCGCCACCACTGAACTGTTGAAATGGCAGTCAAAATTGGATAACACACGGGAGTTCAGCCATCATATCATTGTAGGCGTGGTCTATGTAAATATCAAATAACAATGTTTCCCAGCACGTTTGTGTTCTGCTCATGCAAATAAACCAGCAAACTGAGCCAAAAGTGCATATAACACTTTAGCAGTAATGTAAGGGAACAGCTTTAAATCCACCATATAGCATGCTAATATCGCTCCTTTAACCAGTTGTTACAGTCGCCGGTCTGGTGGCCCAGATGTCACCGGGCAGAGAGCTCCAAATGTGGCAAATACTTTGCCTACCTGAGAGACCACACCTTTGCAGCAAACTAAGCAGCCTGGTTCGACCTTGTGAGATTGGTACAATTCGGGGATTAGGTCCTCGGGCTGTTCGCCATTAATCCAGATCCATTTTGTTTCTTCGTTTTGCACTCATCGTCACACTCTCTCTTAAGCAGCAACAGCAGCAGCAGGAAAATGGTGACAGATTTGTATAATGTCGTTGGCCAAGTATTCGAGTATAACCATCTCTGGTGTTGCATGTTCAGGGACGCTTTATACCTGTAGGCGTAAAACTATTATAAGATCTTGATGTCCTCTTTTTACAAACTAAACGTTGATGTTATGTGCAAAGAACGAGGGTGATTTGGACGCTTGTGCTGGCGCAAATCTCCGAAATACGTTGATGTGAATCTCAGTAACATAACTAGGTAAACGCCATTTGCTCAAACAAATGTACATCAGATCAAATCGTCTTCTAGGGATTCATTGCCAGTTTGGAAAGATTAACCAGGTCGGGTAAGCTTTCATAGACCTTCTTATGTTAGGCCGGGGTTAGCCGTTAGGCGTGTCTTTTCATGGGCGTTCTTATGACGGTCAAGCAATACGCTGAGCAAGTAGCGATTTGGTTGAAATTCCCTGATATTTTCTCTATCCAACTGGAGAAGACAAAGGGTTGGTCAGTGCCGCCCTCGCGTAGCTTCTGTTTATGACAATGAAGAGATTACTCATGCTTTTCTTCGCGTATGCAAGAAACATAATTTTCAGGTTCAAGAGAATCACAGACCATTAGCCATATTTACTCGTACATCTTTGTAAATAACTTTGTAACACAACGTCTGAGTCGTTTGTGAATTACACTCATGCATTTGCTAATATACTTAACTTCCGTTTAAGTAAGTCCGTCTCCATGTCCCCAAGGCCTAGCCTTGCCTTTTTAATTTCCTTGATGGTAGCATCAACCTCTGTTGAATATATATACTTCAAAACATGTGAATAATTTATATGCATTAAAATGTTATGTTGTTCCGATAAAAGTACATTCAGTTTTTTTGACTGCCATTGGTTCGAAACTTGTGTCTACTCAACCGGTCCCTGCAACTGTGCCGTATGCACAGCTCGCTGTCCCAGCTGCCTAGGAGATGGAAGTGGTTGTTAGTACCACTCCCCCAGTGATGCGTCCAACGAGTAACGATATACACTTTTTGATATTTGCCCACTGCATGGCATCTCGCATATTATGATATTTTATTTATCATAAACTTTATAGTTATAGCCGGTTATTGACTTCCTCTCAATGGGTGTTGTTCTTATAGCTTTAGGTTTGCAACATGTTAGTTAATTTTTCTAAGCAGGTTTTGCCTTCCTCATAATCCACAGATAACTTCACCAAAATGTCTCTTGGTCCTGTTTTCTGCTTTCTTCGTGTCTCTTGTTACATTGTAACCTCTACAATGCAAGCATAACCAGGAAGGTGTCCATGTTTAGGTACGATATTGCCAGCATGGGTGGACCTTACGTCTTGATAACAACACTACAATACTCATGTATACAGTTCTTCCCACTTTCCTCTTTACTCCCTAGATTTTGTTAAGCTATTTTGATTTTGTCTTGAAACGCCATGTCTGACTTTACTTTCTCCAAACATAATATTTGTATATATATATATATATATATATATATATATATATATATATATATATATGTGAATGGAATGTGGACCTGTACAAAGCAGAAGCTCTAACTCCTTGACATTGACCAAACGCAGCAACTAAAATAAAAGTCCCTCCTTTAAACTAGACCAAATCATCGAACCAGCCAGACACCATTGATGCATTCTGTAGATTCCAAAGTGCTTCTTTTAATGAAAGAGTGGTGCTAATTTATCAGATTTAGACTGACACTGGTATGCTTGGTCTATCACTTTGATTTCACAAAATAATGCAAATCACATAAACACCATATATATATATATATATATATATATATATATATATATATAACCAAGAAATGAAGCAAATCAGGAAAGTGGCGATATATATATATATATATATATATATATATATATATATATATATATATATATATATATATATATATATATATATAACCAAGAAGGGAAGCAAATCAGGAAAGTGGCGATTACGAATATGAATCTAAGTGATATAAACTAATACACAGGGTAAATATGAAATTACGCAGGACAGGTAACAGATCGGATTTGAAATTCATTCGGCAATCCATTGTTTTTATCACAAAGAATATTCTGTCAAGATCTTTTGCTTATAAATATGATTAAAAGAAAGCTATTTAGACTGGCACTGAAATGGATGATCTATCCGATTTAGACTGGCACTGATATGATTGATCTCTAATATTCAGAATGACACTTGTATGATTGATCTATCAGATCTAGACTGGCACTGGTATGATTGATCTATAAGATTTAGACTGGCACATGTGCGATTGATCTACCAGACTAGCACTGGTATGATTAATCTATCTGATTTAGGCTGGCACTGGTATGATTGATCTATCAGATTTAGACTGGCACTGATATGATTGATCTCTAATATTCAAACTGGCACTGGTATGATTGATCTGTCAGATTTAGACTGGCACTGTTAAGTTTAATCTATCAGATTTAGACTGGCACTGGTGTGATTGATCTCTAAGATTTAGACTGGCACTGGTATGATTGATCTATCAGATTTAAACTGGCACTGGTATGATTGATCTATCCGATTTAGACTGGCACTGGTATGATTGATATATCAGATTTAGACTGGCACTGTTATGATTGATCTATAAGATTTAGACTGGCACTGGTATGATTGATCTATCAGATTTAGACTGGTACTGGTATGATTGATATATAAGATTTAGACTGGCAATGGTATATTTGATCTATCAGATTTAGACTGGCACTGGTATGATTGGTCTCTAAGATATAGACTGGCACTGGTATGATTGATCTATCAGATGTAGACTGGCACTGGTATGATTGATCTATCATAATTAGACTGGCACTGGCATGATTGAGCTATCAGATTTGGACTGGCACTGGTATGCTTGATCTATCAGATTTAGACTGGCACTGGTATGATTGATCTATCAAATTTAGACTGGCACTGGTATGATTGATTTATCAAATTTAGACTGGCACTGGTATGATTGATCTATCCGATTTAGACTGGCACTGGTATGATTGATCTATAAGATTTAGACTGGCACTGGTATGATTGATCTATCCGATTTAGACTGGCACTGGTATGATTGATCTATAAGATTTAGACTGGCACTGGTATGATTGATCTATCCGATTTAGACTGGCACTGGTATGATTGATCTATAAGATTTAGACTGGCACTGGTATGATTGATTTATCCGATTTAGACTGGCACTGGTATGATTGATCTATCAGATTTACAGTGGCACTGGTATGATTGATATATCAGATTTAGACTGGCACTGCCATGATGGATCTATCAGATTTGGACTGGCACTGGTATGTTTGATCTATCAGATTTAGACTGGCACTGGTATGATTGATCTATCAGATTTAGACTGGCACTGGTATGCTTGATCTATCAGATTTAGACTGGCACTGGTATGCTTGATCTATCAGATTTAGACTGGCACTGGTATGCTTGATCTATCAGATTTAGACTGGCACTGGTATGATTGATCTATCAAATTTAGACTGGCACTGGTATGATTGATTTATCAAATTTAGACTGGCACTGGTATGATTGATCTCTAAGATATAGACTGGCACTGGTATGACTGATCAATCATATTTAGACTGGCACTGGTATGATTGATCTATCATATTTAGACTGGCACTGGTATGATTGATCTATCAGATTTAGACTGGCACTGGTATGATTGATCTATCAAATTTAGACTGGCACTGGTATGATTGATTTATCAAATTTAGACTGGCACTGTTATTATTGATCTCTAAGATTCAGACTGCCACTAGTATGATTGGTCTATCAGATATAGACTGGCACTGGTATGATTGATCAATCATATTTAGACTGGCAATTGTATGATTGATCTATCAGATTTAGACTGGGACTGGTATCATTGATCTCTAAGATTCGGACTATCACTGGTATGATTGATCTATCAGATTTAGACCGGCACTGGTATGATTGATCTATCAGATTTAGACTGACACAGGTATGATTGATCTATCAGATTTAGACTAGCACTGGTATGATTGATCTATCAGATTTAGAGTGGCTCTGGTATGATTGATCTATCAGATTTAGACTGGCACTTTATGATTGATCTATCAGATTTGGACTGGCACTGGTATGCCTGATGTATCAGATTTAGACTGGCACTGGTTTGATTGATCTATCACATTTAGACTAGCACTGATATGATTGATCTCTAAGATTTAGACTGGCACTGGTATGCTTCATCTATCAGATTTAGACTTGTTCTATCAAAGTTAGAATTAACAACTCTTATTATAATCAATTTACAGTATAGTGTGATGAGAAAGGTCAAATCTAAAGTATGGTGTAGAAAGAAAAATGAAAATGTAAAGTATAGTGTAGTGAGAAAAGGTAAAATGTGTAGTCTAGTGTGGTGAGAAAAGGTAAAATGTAAAGTACAGTGTGATGAAAAAAATATAATTTAAATAATAGTATGGTGAAAAATGGAATCGCTGTATATTACAACAGACTCACTAATACTAGAAATATTTACAGATGAATAATTGAAGAGATAAAAAGATACACATTTCTTATTGAAAAGAAGTTGTAAGGATTTTACAAAAGTAGCACTCATTTACAAGAACCCCAAGGTGTTTTACATTGCCTGCTTGCTTCAGTGATGCTTAAGTAAAGAAAAACTAAGATACGAAGCCAAACGTTGAATATTATTATTAGTTTGCGTTGTTTGTTTTATTTTTTTATCAAAACTTAATAGAGATCAAAATATATACATCTTTATTACACAGTCGATTTTTTTAGGGTGGTGGTGGTGGTGGCTGGGATTTTCTGTTTTACCGCCATTTTTAGCACATGATAGGCTATTCACGGTAGCCAGTATATCCGGTGGAGGAAGAAATCAGGGAATCTCAGGAAAGAACCACCGACCAAGGGACGCTACTGGCAAGCTTTAAAGCGCATCCATGTTGGCCGAGTCAAGACACGAACCGAACTGGACAGAGACGTCAGTGATGTGTAAAGGCGAGCGCCTTACACCACTCTGCCATTTGAGGCCTTAGACCTCTCTGCCATCTGGAGCCTTAGACCACTCTGCCATCTGGAGCCATATATCACTCTGCCATCTGGATCCTTATACCATTTTATTATCTGGGGCCTTAGACCACTCTGCCATGGAGCCTTAGACCATTCTTTTATCTAGGACCGTGGACCACTCTGCCATCTGGAGCCTTAGACCACTCTGCCATTAGGAGCCTGAGACCATTCTGCTATTTGGGGCCTTACACCACTCGCCATCTGGAGCGTTAGACCATTCTGCGATTTGGGGCTTTAAACCACTCTGCCTTCTGGGGATTTGGACAATTCTGCCATATGGAGCCTTAGACAACTCTGCCATATGGAGCCTTAGACCACTCTGCCATCTGGAGCCTTAGACCATTCTGTTATATGGAGCCTTAGACCATTCTGTCATCTGGGGCTTCGTATTCGCTAGCCAAGGTTCCCATGTGATAACCCTATCTAGACCGTGGCTTATCGAGCAGATATTTCTTTGCCTCGGGTGTTTGAATTTCATTGTATGCGGCTGCAACCCACAGTGCAAACGTTAGATTGCCGGACCTAAATTTCGTGAGTTGCGGGTTCGAATTCCACCGATGCATTCTTGGCTGCTGTGGTTTGTTTCTCTGCGATGCAATTTTAACCCATCCTTACGGCTTCATATATTTATTATTATTGTGTTGAAGTGTAGAATCAATCAATTGTTTGCTCCCACGTCTTAAAATGATTTTAAAATATTCTTGTGATTGATTATATTGCCCAAATACATACACACCAAAGTAGCAAATCCAACCTGATTTGGGCAGGAATCACGCTAAGAACTGAGCCATGATTATATTGCCCAAATACATACACACCAAGGTAACAAATCCAATCTGATTTGGGCAGGAATCACGCTAAGAACTGAGTCACGGCTGATCTATTACTTTTTGAACACAACAAAGATGAAATCCTCTTCCTGCTAATAACCTGTCTGTTAAATGTATTGTAATTAGAGATAATTGTGTATTGAAATTACATAAATTTTGTATTGGAATTACAGGAATTGTATATTGGAATGATAATGGAATTACAGGAAATTTGTATTGGAATTATAGGCATACAGTCTGACCTTACTGGTATTATGATCGTACTACTAGTACTATAGGGCAGTCGTGTATGGAATAACGACAGTAATACAGTCTGACCGTATATGTATTATGGTTGTACTACTAGTACTATAGGGCTGTCGTGTATGGAATAACAACAGTAATACAGTCTGACCGTATAGGTATTATAGTCGTACTACTAGTACTATAGGGCCATCGTGTATGGAATAACGAGAGTAATACAGTCTGACCGTATAGGTATTATGGTCGTACTACTAGTACTATAGGGCAGTCGTGTATGGAATAACGACAGTAATACAGTCTGACCGTATAGATATTCTGGTAGTACTATTACTACTATTTTACGGCAGTCGTGTATCCAATAATCACAGGCAAACAGTCTGACCGTATCGGTATTCTGGTCCTACTGCTACGAATATAGGACAGTCGTGTATGGAATAACCAAAGGCAAACAGTCTGACCGTGTCGGTATTCTGGTCCTACTACTACTATTTTATGGCGGTCGTTTATGGGATAACCACGTGCATAAAGTCTGCCTGTATCGGTATTCTGGTCGTACTACTATTATAGGGCAGTCTTGGATGGAATACCCACGTGCATAAAGTCTGCCTGTATCGGTATTCTGGTCGTTCTACTATTATAGGGCAGTCTTGGATGGAATACCCACGTGCATAAAGTCTGACCGTGTCGGTATTCTGGTTGTACTACTATTATAGGGCAGTCTTGGATGGAATACCCACGTGCATAAAGTCTGCCTGTATCGGTATTCTGGTCGTACTACTATTATAGGGCAGTCTTGGATGGAATACCCACGTGCATAAAGTCTGCCTGTATCGGTATTCTGGTCGTTCTACTATTATAGGGCAGTCTTGGATGGAATACCCACGTGCATAAAGTCTGACCGTGTCGGTATTCTGGTTGTACTACTATTATAGGGCAGTCTTGGATGGAATACCCACGTGCATACTGTCTGACCGTATCGGTATTCTGGTCGTACTACTATTATAGGGCAGTCTTGGATGGAATACCCACGTGCATAAAGTCTGCCTGTATCGGTATTCTGGTCGTTCTACTATTATAGGGCAGTCTTGGATGGAATACCCACGTGCATAAAGTCTGACCGTGTCGGTATTCTGGTTGTACTACTATTATAGGGCAGTCTTGGATGGAATACCCACGTGCATACTGTCTGACCGTATCGGTATTCTGGTCGTACTACTATTATAGGGCAGTCTTGGATGGAATACCCACGTGCATAAAGTCTGCCTGTATCGGTATTCTGGTCGTTCTACTATTATAGGGCAGTCTTGGATGGAATACCCACGTGCATAAAGTCTGACCGTGTCGGTATTCTGGTTGTACTACTATTATAGGGCAGTCTTGGATGGAATACCCACGTGCATACTGTCTGACCGTATCGGTATTCTGGTCGTACTACTATTATAGGGCAGTCTTGGATGGAATACCCACGTGCATAAAGTCTGCCTGTATCGGTATTCTGGTCGTTCTACTATTATAGGGCAGTCTTGGATGAAATACCCACGTGCATAAAGTCTGACCGTGTCGGTATTCTGGTTGTACTACTATTATAGGGCAGTCTTGGATGGAATACCCACGTGCATACTGTATGACCGTATCGGTATTCTGGTTGTACTACTATTATAGGGCAGTCTTGGATGGAATACCCACATGCATACTGTATGACCGTATCGGTATTCTGGTTGTACTACTATTATAGGGCAGTCTTGGATGGAATACCCACATGCATACTGTCTGACCGTATCGGTATTCTGGTTGTACTGCTATTATAGGGCAGTCTTGGATGGAATACCCACATGCATACTGTCTGACCGTATCGGTATTCTGGTTGTACTACTATTATATGGCAGTCTTGGATGGAATAACCACATGCATACTGTCTGACCGTATCGGTATTCTGGTCCAACTACGACGACTATAGGGCAGTCGTGTATGGGGTAACCACAGGCATACAGTCTGATCGTATCGGTATTTCTCGTTTTACTACTATTATAGTGCAGTGGTGTATGTATTACAGTCAACATTTGTACATTTAATGGATAGATGCCGATGAGCAATACATCATAAATTGGTGTTAATTTCCATTTTATTTTTATTTTAATTATATGTTTGAGTTGAAAAATCATTTTAAGTCATGTTGATTTTTAAAAATGCTTTTAAAAAATGCTGTTTCACACAATTTCGTGTCAATGATTTGGTGTTTATTCCATGAGTGTATCAATATTCAGACGTAGTCAAGACCCGTCAAGATTCATTCCTAATGAGTATTGGATTAAAGCGAACTATTTATAAATACTCCTGACGTGTACGTTTAATACCTTCCGACAGTAGGAAAATGAGTGCCGCCGTGGTATGATAAGACACGCAATGCTAATTTCGATTTCTGCTCCGAGTTATATTTATTACAGTCCAAAAAATAAATGCAGAACTTCAAATGTATAGGTACATGCCCTTACTTCATATACATCCATGATCTTACTATAGTAAACTTGCATGGTCTTACTATAGTATACCTACATGGTCTTATTTTCGTATACTTACATGGTCTTGCTATAGTATACTTATATGGTCTTACTATAGTATACTTATATGGTCTCACTATAGTATACTTACATGGTCTTATTTTCGTATACTTACATGGTCTTACTATAATATACTTACATGGTCTTACTATAGTATACTTACATGGTCTTGCTATAGTATACTTATATGGTCTCACTATAGTATACTTACATGGTCTTATTTTCGTATACTTACATGGTCTTACTATAGTATACTTACATGGACTTACTATATAATACTTACATGGTCTTACTATAGTAAACTTGCATGGTCTTACTATAGTATACCTACATGGTCTTATTTTCGTATACTTACATGGTCTTACTATAATATACTTACATGGTCTTATTTTCGTATACTTACATGGTCTTACTATAATATACTTACATGGTCTTACTATAGAATACTTACATGGTCTTACTATAGTATACTTACATGGTCTTATTTTCGTATACTTACATGGTCTTGCTATAGTATACTTACATGGTCTTATTTTCGTATACTTACATGGTCTTACTATAATATACTTACATGGTCTTACTATAGAATACTTACATGGTCTTACTATAGTATACTTACATGGTCTTATTTTCGTATACTTACATGGTCTTACTATAGTATACTTACATGGACTTACTATATAATACTTACATGGTCTTACTATAGTATACTTACATGGTCTTGCTATAGTATACTTACATGGTTTTACTATAGTATACTTACATGGTTTTGCTATAGTATACTTACATGGACTTACTATAGTATACTTAAATGGTCTTACTATAATATACTTACATGGTCTTACTATATAAATCTTACATAGTCTTAATATAGAATACTTACATGGTCTTACTATAGTATACTTACATAGTCTTAATATAGTATAATTACATGGTCTTACTATAGTATTTTTACATGGTCTTACTATAGTATACTTACATAGTCTTACTATAGTATACTTACATGGTCTTACTGTAGTATACTTATATGGTCTTACTATAGTATACTTAAATAGTATTACTATAGTATACTTACATGGTCTTATTTTTGTATACTTACATGGTCTTACTATATTATACTTATATGGTCTTACTATGGTATACTTACATAGTCTTACTGTAGTATACTTATATGGTCTTACTATAGTATACTTACATAATCTTACTATAGTATGCATAAATGCCCTTACTTCTGTATACTTACATGGTCTTAATATAGTATACCTGCATGGTCTTGCTATAGTATACTTACATAGTCTTACTACTGTATACTTATATGGTCTTACTAGCGTATCAATGGAAACTGAAACTGCATGTAGTGTTACTTCGGCGCCGTTTTTAAGCCTACCAAAAATAGAAAAAATTTCACCTCGGGGAAAAGAAAGAAAATGACTAGAATATTGCAGAAGTCATTAGGATTGAAATTAATACAAAATAAAATAAAACCCACCAGTGCAGGGATCATTTTTATGCTATCCCAGCGGAAATCATGAATTGGTTTAAACGGAATAAAGTTACGAGCGACGGAAAACACGAACAATGGCTTCAGACATAATGGCTCCTGTGTTAAACTGCAGTTTTAAAATCCAGTCATTTCGATTTTATATGTTGCCTCAGTGATTGGGGCATAACAATTTATTCAACGACCTGAACAATCTTCATGCATTGCACTGACCTTCCTCTACAAACAACGTCTGGGCGATATTTATTGACATGTTTGCGAAATAAAGAGATAATTGATCGCAAAGTCAACGTGCTATCCGCGAAATAGATTAAAGCGTCCAATTTTTAAATTTAGGCGAGGTGATCATTTAGGAGAGGTGATAATTTAGGGGAAGTGATCATTATGGGGCGGTGATCATTTAGGAGAGGTGGATTAAACAAAATAATATTGACACAATATAAAAATACAAACTTACAAAGGAAAATATCATAATAGCATAAAGAGAACCGAATGGAAAAGTGATATATTTATTTTACATACACATAAATATGGCATGCTTGATCTAACGACGTTCGATACATCGGTTGAATCAGTACCTACGTATCATAAACCCAGAAGAATTGACGTATCATCTTCGACTTACGCGCGTATTGTTTTAGATGCAGTTAGGCGGTACTCTACTTTTTCGTATTTTGCATAGGGTTAGAATTGTAATGAAACAAATTTCCCCGAGTTTCTACTGGTTATATACACTAGACATCGTATATCCTAGGCATTGTTCAATGCACCTTTAATTCCTTTTATGTTGCTTTATAAATGATGAGTGTGATACTGATTATGGAATATACAGCTTGGCCTTACTCCAGATAACTATATTTAAAAAATTGCTTGTTCCATTTGGTCATTTTCACTTCCTGGACTTCAGAGGTAAATTATAAAAAGGGGCTGCTAGCTTTTCTATATTTTATATATTTGGTAATTCATTCATTGCACTTTCAGAAACTAGTGTTATCTAGTCTAGCAAAATTCATTTTCTCTATTTTAATAGCTGCTAAAGATAATATACTTTATACAAATTCAGGCCGAATTTTATAGCACAAAGGAACAGACATTTTAGTTAGCTGTGTGCTTAGATCATAAACTATTTCTACAAGTACAATATCAAAAGAAATGTCAGCAACAGTACATCAAATTAGCATAGAGGTATGCCAACGTTGTCACCACTGTGCATGTTTCAAGTGCAAACAACTTCACCTTATATGCGTCACTCTCTCAAAGTACATAATAACTGGTGAGCCCTCCCCCCAATCGATTTTTTATATATATAAATATCAGTACTTTATGAATTTCATTCATATATTAAGGATACAATATTTACAAGACGTCACAAATGTGTCTAAATCCGCATTAGGGTTTTACTCTGAGTCGAGGGAAAGAACTCATTTGCTGTGACCTACGAATACATCTCCTCCTGGCTGCATAAATGTATTCCAATGGCATATCAAACTCGTTCTATCTGCCGACTCCAACTATGCAGCACTTATGCAGTTTTGTGTATATATCAGATTATATATATTTCTTTTTATGATAAAGTCAAAACATTATTGGGTAATACAAGGCAATGTGTTTTGCATGCAAGAAATTTAAAAGAAACGTACATTTCACTGATGTAATATGCGAACTAAATCAATGTAAATCTACATTGTAAATATCATTCGATAATTTTTGTTATGCAACACGAAAACAATAGAAATAAAGTTTCAAGTTGAACTATCTTGAGCAGGTATTCAATGGGTTAAATAAAATGATGAGTTTAAAATAAAATCTTGTCTGTTCTTTATCGTCATTTTGTCGATAAGCGCGGCATATTATTTCGATATCGTCACGATGTCAATAATTACGATTGTAGGTGCAGACGATATTTTCCCAGCAGTCTTGCACGCTGGGTTTGTAACTTTCAGAGTTTTCCTCCCAAAGTATGTCTCTGTCGTTTTTATTTATGTTGTTTTCCCTATTTTCACATCGGTTATCTCCTTTTACTTATATTTGCAATTTTTAAAATTCTTATTTATTTTTTCATATTGCTTTTCTTTTAATATTCAGCATTTAGCAAACGAATTTTAGGTTCGAGTTCCTTGAAAGGGTATATATTTATGGAAGCAGGTAATTTATAAGAAAAGCAGTTTCTCGCACAGTTTGTATGATTTCACTCCCAAGTTTCGGGTTTAATTATTTCAAGAAAACTTATGTCCTTGATTTCCCCAACTGTTAATCCCTTTTCGATAGGAGAACAGGCATACATTAGCTTGAATTTTAAATGCCTGCAATTTACTTTAGTTTAATATCGGAATGATGGGACTTGTTTGGGTCTGAGATTATACAGCAAGTACATAGTGTCATATTCGTCTCGCAAATGATTGCATGTCCTGCATGAATGTATGAATATTTTCAATTCCTGATCTTCAAGGGGCAAATTATTTTTGACAAGCAAGCAAATATCTTTAGCACTTTGATATTTGTGTCAATTTCATAAATGCACAAAGGAATGCACATAATGTGAAAATTCTTATCTATGTTTCATCGCGGAACTTAGGGAAATAAAATCACTCAGTCTACGTTTTAACCGATGGAAATACCGTACACTTGTCGAGCTAATGCAAATGCAATATAAAGACACTTTAGTATAGTCGAAACAGGAACAATGCCATTTTTGAAGCATTCTAATAATATACACTGTAAGCATATCTACAATGAATATATCTAGTCAATATACACTGTAAGCATATCGATACTAATTATATTTAGCCAACCTATACAGTAAGCATATCGATACTAATTATACTTAGTCAACTTATACAGTAAGTGTATCGCCACTGATTATATTTAGCCAACCTATACAGTAAGTGTATCGACGCTGATTATATTTAGTCAACCTTTACAGTAAACATATTGATACTATTTATATTTAGTCAATCTTTACAAAGTGTTTCGATGCTAATTATATTTAGTCTTTGTATTGTATTGTTGTTGTAGGGTTTAACGCTATTTTTCACCACACGATAGGCTATACATGGCGGCCAATATGAATGGTTGAGGAAGAACCCGAGAAAACCGTATCGATACTAAATATAAGTGGTCAATCTACACTGTAAGAGTATCGATGCTAATTATGTTTAGTCAACTTATACAGTAAGTGTATCGATACTAATTATAATTAGTCAACATATGCAGTAATCGTATCGATACTAAGCATAATTAGTCAGCTACATAGTAAACGTATCGATGAATGTGTTTAGTCAACCTATGTAGTAAGCATGTCGATACTGAACATGTTAGAAAACCATTAGCCAATTCATCTGAGTAATATATTATTATAAACTGACATTTTAGTAATATAAAGGTATTGCTTTTCGACGAAAGATTGGAAAACAAGTTACTATACACAAACTTTTCATATTGTCGTGAGCTGTTTTTGAATCAAACGTAGAAGCAAATGGATAAAAGGGGCGATTTTGGATGTTGTCATTTTATTTAAAAAAAATGACAGTCGACACATACTTTACGTACGACTGGAAATAAACTTGTTGGCTTACAAGTTCTTCTCTTTTATAAACCTAATGAATTCGTATAGAAAAAAAGTGAGGACGAAGGAAAGAAAAGTGCAGAGGAACAGTGGTCAGATAGGTACACTTTAAAGTGTATATATAACGAACAAAAAAGTAAGTAAGTGTTTGTGAATCTTGTTGCTGTTAATAAAAAAATCTGCGTTTCCTTTGTAGTAAAATGTTGTTTTTTTAAAGTTAGTTGCCAATAAAAGCATGTCAGAATCAAGATTAATATCCATTACTAATAACCTGTGATAAAGATCATGTATTGCTTTATTATACAGTTCGCATTCTAAGAGGAAATGATGATGATTCTCGTTTGAGAATTTGCAAATTTAAGAACGATCAGCGACAAGATTACATCCGAAGAAATCATTATGGAGCAAACTGCATTAAAGTCTTAATCATGCTTGTATTAATGTCTTAATCATACTTGCATTCATGCCTTAATCATATTTCCATTCACGTCTTAATCATATTTGCAGCCTTAACCATATTTCCATTCACGTCTTAATCATACTTTCATTCATGCCTTAATCATATTTCCATTCACGTCTTAATCATACTTGCATTCATGCATTAATCATATTTCCATTCACGTCTTAATCATACTTTCATTCATGCCTTAATCATATTTGCACCCATGTCTTAATCGTATTTGCAGTCACGTCTTAATCATAATTTCACCCATGTCTTAATCAAATTTTGCATTCACGTCTTAAACATATTTGCATTCATGTCTTAATCATATTTACAGTCAAGTCATTATCATACTTGCATTCATGCCTTAATCATAATTGTATTCATGTCTTAATAATACATGCCTTCATGTCTTAATCATACTTTCATCCATGCCTTAACCATATTTGCACCCATGTCTTAATCATATTTGCATTCACGTCTTAATCATACTCGCATCCTTGTCTTTATCAAATTAGCATTCACGTCTTAATCATACTTGCATTCATGTCTTAATCATACTTGTTTTCATGTCTTAATCATTCCTACATTCATGTCTTAATCATACTTGCATTCATGTCTTAATCATACTTGCATTCATGTCTTAATCATTCCTACATTCACGTCTTATCATACTTGCATTCATGTCTTAATCATACTTGCATTCATGTCTTAATCATTCCTACATTCATGTCTTAATCATACTTGCATTCATGTCTTAATCATACTTGCATTCATGTCTTTATCATACTTGCATTCATGTCTTAATCATACTTGCATTCATGTATTAATCATACATGCATTCATGTTTTAATCGTATTTGCAGTTATGTCTTAATCGTTCTTGCATTCATATCTTAATCATACTTGCATTAATGTCTTAATCATAATTGCATTCATGTCTTAATCATAATAGCATTGATGTCTTGATCGTATTTGCAGTTATGTCTTAATTATACTTGCATTAATGTCTTAATCATACTTGCATTAATGTCTTAATCATAATATCATTCATGTCTTGATCGTATTTGCAGTTATGTCTTAATCATACTTGCATTCATCTCTTAATCGTACTTGCATTCATGTCTTAATCATACTTGCATTCATGTCTTAATCGTACTTGCATTCATGTCTTAATCATACTTGCATTCATGTCTGAATCATACTTGCATTAATATCTTAATCATTCCTACATTCATGCATTAATCATTCCTACATTCATGTCTTAATCGTATTTGCAGTTATGTCTTAATCATACTTGCATTCATGTCTTAATCATACTTGCATTCATGTCTTAATCATACTTGCATTCATGTCTTAATCATACTTGCATTCATGTCTTAATCATAATAGCATTCATGTATTAATCATAATAGCATTCATGTATTAATCATACTTGCATTCATGTCTTAATCATTCCTACATTCATTTATTAATCATTCCTACATTCATGTCTTAATCGTATTTGCAGTTATGTCTTAATCATACTTGCATTCATGTCTTAATCATACTTGCATTCATGTCTTGATCATACTTGCATTCATGTCTTAATCATAATAGCATTCTTGTATTAATCATAATAGCATTCATGTATTAATCATACTTGCATTCATGTCTTAATCATTCCTACATTCATGTATTAATCATTCCTACATTCATGTCTTGATCGTTTTTGCAGTTATGTCTTAATCGTACTTGCATTCATATCTTAATCATACTTGCATTCATATCTTAATCATACTTGCATTCATCTCTTAATCATAATTGCATTCATGTCTTAATCATAATAGCATTCATGTCTTAATCATACATGCATTCATGTCTTGATCGTATTTGCAGTTATGTCTTAATCATACTTGCATTAATGTCTTAATCATAATTGCATTCAGGTCTTAATCATAATAGCACTCATGTCTTGATCGTATTTGCAGTTATGTCTCAATCATACTTGCATTCATCTCTTAATCGTACTTGCATTCATCTCTTAATCATATTGCATTAATGTCTTAATCATGATTGCATTCATGTCTCAATCATATTTGCATTTATATCTTAATCATAATTGCATTCATGTCTCAATCATACTTGCATTCATGTCTTAATCATACTTGCATTCATGTCTTAATCATACTTGCATTCCTGTCTCAATCATATTTGCATTCATGTCTTAATCGTATTTGCATTCATGTGTTAATCATGTTGCATTCATGTGCTAATCATACTTGCATTCATGTGTTAATCATACTTGCATTCATGTCTTAATCATACTTCCATTCACGTCTTGCATTCATTTCCTAATCATCCTTGCTTTCATGCCTCAATCACGCTTGCATTCTTGTCTTAATGGTTCTTCCGTTCGTGTCTGAAACATGCTTGCATTCATGCTTATCATATTTTCATTCATGTCTTAATCATGCTTGTAATCATGTCTTAATCATACTTTCTTGCACATCTTAATCATATTTGTATTATTGTCTTAATTATACTTGCATTATTGTTTTAATCCTACTTGCATTCACATCTTAATCCTAGTTGCTTTCACGTTTTTATGATATTTGCATTAATTTCTTATTCATTCTTGCATTCATGTCTTAACCTTCCTTGCTTTCAAGCCTCAATCATACTTGCATTCATGTCTTACTGGATCTTACGTTCATGTCTGAATCATGCTTGCATTCATGCTTATCATTTTTGCATTCATTCTTAATCATACTAGCAATCATGTCTTAATCATACTTCCATTCACGTCTTAATCATATTTGCATTATTGTCTTAATCACACTTATATTATTGTCTTAATCCTATTTGCATTCACGTCTTATTCATACTTGCATTGTTGTCTTAATCGTACTTGCATTAATAACTGGCAGATTAAATTTCGCTCTTGGTGATTTCTGTTCCGAAGCTTAATGTAGATGAACAGTTTTTTTAGAGATACTGGCAGATAGTTTTACGGGTTGATATGCGTCGGTTTATATGATTTTTTTTACATAGAGACGTTCTACATTATACTGAATGAAATTTTACGAGTTTGTCATATTAGATGTCACCGTATAACGTGTTAAAGATGAGAAGAAATCAATTAAATAATGCAGAGACCACTTGTTGATAATGTTGTTCATTGCAAAATTTATATTTAAAAAAACAACAGAACGGCAACAACAAAAACCACCCAGATAATTGTTATGTTTCGCTTTTCTGCGTGAGGAAGCAATCCAGTTTTAAACAGTAAATCCTTGTTTGTTTGAAACGTCTGGTAGTCCCACTACTAATATGGTGGTCCCACTATTAATCCGATAGTTTCGGTACTAATCTGGCTGGTTCGAGCTGTCAAGTTTTTCAGTAAAGGAGTTTGTACACAGAGATTACAATTACGATGTGTATTCCATATTGGATAAATGTAGATTAAATAAATTGTATTCAGGTTACACGAAGACGAAGCTTAAAAATTTTTTCCAGATTTGAGTAAGTGTGGATTAAATAACTTTTATTCAGGTATGTTTTGATAATACATCTTTAAATTTCTCCCGCTATCTAATACGCATAGATGCTGTTAGAACTATGAAATCAAAATGAATATTTCAAGAGAAATTGGAAAACAAAATAATTCCCTAAGGTCTATCTGATGAAGCGAAACGAATATTTTCAAATGAAATTCAATGTATGCTTTCAGTTTTCATCGGGTAAAAATGACGCAATCTGTTTTTGGATGGATTCAGTTAACAAACCAGGGATTTGCTTGATCCAATATTTATGTTTCCAAGACGACCGCTTAATACAATTTTCAAATAAAAATAAATCGATTTTAAACTTTCATTAGCGTCTGTACGAAAACTTCGGTGGCTTACTACGGATTCAAATGAAATGAGTCGTCAAAAACTTTCCAAATAAAACTATCTGAATAATGTTCGCTAAGTAATCACCAATCCATGCAAATAGGTTTCAACGAAATCCATAATAGTTTAACTGAAGTATTAATCCCATATGTTATAGTCCATCAAATGTTTTGAATAGGTCATATGTTATAGTCCATCAAAGGATTTGGATAGGATATATGTTACAGTCCATCAAAGGTTTTGGATAGGTCATATGTTATAGTCCATCAAAGGTTTTGGATAGGTCATATGTTATAGTCCATCAAAGCTTTTGGATAGGTCATATGTTATAGTCCATCAAAGCTTTTGGATAAGTTATATGTTATAGTCCATCAAAGGTTTTGGATAGGTTATATGTTATATTCCATCAAAGCTTTTGGATAAGTTATATGTTATAGTCCATCAAAGGTTTTGGATAATTCATATTATATTGTCCGTCAAAGGTTTTGGATAAGACATGTTATAGTCCATCAAAGGCTTTGGATAGGTCATATGTTATAGTCCATCAAAGGTTTTGGATAGGTCATATGTTATAGTCCATCAAAGGTTTTGGATAGGTCATATGTTATAGTCCATCAAAGGTTTTGGATAGGTCATATGTTATAGTCCATCAAAGGTTTTGGATAGGTTATATGTTATAGTCCATCAAAGGATTTGGATAGGTCATATGTTATAGTCCATCAAAGGTCACATAAATGTTATAATATATATATCAACGAACTGATAAATGGTTCAATGACTAGGAATAAACGAAATTTCAGTTTCTAAAGAAAATCAATCTTTAAAAATAAAATAATAGTTATATTTAAAAACCAATATTCCAAAATTGTGTTAACGGTTATGGGTCTGTAGATGGAAGGAATCGGTTTTCGTAAATTGTATAGACGTACGATAGTACTAGCTATTTGCAAATGTATATTTCATGTGTGTGTGTGTGTGTGTTTGTGTGTGCGTATGAGTGTGTGTATGTGTGCGTATGTGTGTAAAGTAGAAATTTTCAGTCATATCACTACGATGCCTGCTGTGTGACAGTTATTAGTGATGTCTAGCAATGATGTATCATTGCACATACATGTAACATCATGTCTCACCCAGTCACATTATCCTGACAACAAACCGATTAGTCTTAGCACCAACTGCTAACGCTAAGTGTCAAGCGAGGCAGCAGTTATTACCGCTTTGATGTCTTCGGCATAACTCGCCCGTGTTTTGAACCTGCGACTTCCCGCATTCGAGTCGGAAACAAGAAACTACTGATATCATCTTGAGCAAGATGATTTCTTATTGTGTAACGTGGTGTTTATGTCTAAAATATTGCCTTTGCGTAAAGTGGATTAATGTCTAAAATCGTGCCTTTGTGTAACGTGGTGTTGATGTCTAAAATCTTGCCTTTGTGTAACGTGGTGTTTATGTTAAATATCTTGCGTTTGTGTAACGTGGTGTTGATGTCTAAAATCTTGCCTTTTTGTAACGTGGTGTGTATGTATAAAATCTTGCCTTTGTGTAACGTGGTGTTTATGTCTAAAATCTTGCCTTTTATGTAACGTGGTGTTTATTTCTAAAATTTTGCTTTTGTGTAACGTGGTGTTTATTTCTAAAATCTTGCCTTTGTGTAACGTGGTGTTTATGTCTAAAATCTTGCCTTTGTGTAACGTGGTGTTTACTTCTAAAATCTTGCCTTTGTGTAACGTGGTGTTTATGTCTAAAATCTTGTCTTTGTGTAACGTGGATTTTATGTCTAAAATCTTGTCTTTGCGTAAAGTGGATTTTATGTCTAAAATCTTGTCTTTGTGTAACGTGGTGTTGATGTCTAAAATCTTGCCTTTGTGTAACGTGGTGTTTATGTTTAAAATCTTGCCTTTGTATAACGTGCTGTTTATGTATAAAATTTTGCCTTTGTGTAACGTGGTGTTTATATCTAAAATCGTGCCTTCTTGTAACGTTGTTGTTATGTCTAAAATCTTGCCTTTTATATAACGTGGTGTTTATTTCTAAAATTTTGCCTTTGTGTAACGTGGTGTTTATGTCTAAAATCGTGCCTTTGTGTAACGTTGTTTTTATGTCTAAAATCATGCCTTTTATGTAACGTGGTGTTTATTTCTAAAATTTTGCCTTTGTGTAACGTGGTGTTTATTTCTAAAATCTTGCCTTTGTGTAACGTGGTGTTTATGTCTAAAATCTTGCCTTTGTGTAACGTGGTATTTAAGTCTAAAATGTTGCCTTTGTGTAACGTGGTGTTTATGTCTAAAATCTTGCCTTTGTGTAACGTGGTGTTTATGTTTAAAATCTTGCCTTTGTGTAACGTGGTGTTTATGTCTAAAATCTTGCCTTTGTGTAACGTGGTGTGTATGTATAAAATCTTGCCTTTGTGTAACGTGGTGTTTATGTCTAAAATAGTGCCTATGTGTAACGTTGCTTTTATGTCTAAAATCTTGCCTTTTATGTACCGTGGTGTTTATTTCTAAAATTTTGCCTTTGTGTAACGTGGTGTTTATTTCTAAAATGTTGCCTTTGTGTAACGTGGTGTTTATGTCTAAAATCTTGCCTTTGTATAACGTGGTGTTTATGTCTAAAATCTTGTCTTTGCGTAAAGTGGATTTTATTTCTAAAATAGTGCCTTTGTGTAACGTGGTGTTGATGTCTAAAATCTTGCCTTTATGTAACGTGGTGTTTATGTTTAAAATCTTGCCTTTGTGTAACGTGGTGTTTATGTCTAAAATCCTGCTTATGTGTAACGTTGTTTTTATGTCTAAAATCATGCCTTTTATGTAACGTGGTGTTTATTTCTAGAATTTTGCCATTGTGTAACGTGGTGTTTATTTCTAAAATCTTGCCTTTGTGTAACGTTGTGTGTATGTTTAAAATCTTGCCTTTGTGTAACGTGGTGTTTATTTCTAAAATGTTGCCTTGGTGTAACGTGGTGTTTATGTCTAAAATCGTGCCTATGTGTAACGTTGTTTTTATGTCTAAAATCTTGCCTTTTATGTAACGTGGTGTTTATTTCTAAAATTTTGCCTTTGTGTAACGTGGTGTTTATTTCTAAATTCTTGCCTTTGTGTAACGTGTTGTTTATGTCTAAAATCTTGCCTTTGTGTAACGTGGTGTTTATGTATAAAATCTTGCCTTTGTGTAACGTGGTGTTTATGTATAAAATTTTGCCACTGTGTAACGTGGTGTTTATTTCTAAAATCCTGCCTTTGTTTACCTAGATTTGATTTATATGCATCGATTTCTTTTTCTGCTAGAACGATAAATCTGTTTAGTAACCGTCAATAGTAAAGATCGAGAAAAAATCATTAATAACTATATTTGCTTTCCAAATTTCAATGGACTAGTGTTACATCATTAATATGGATGGAATGAATTATTGATGATCCAATAATTCTTTCCTAATAAAGTAAACCATATTCCAACAATATTCTGGATTACTTTTATTGCTTCCAACAGACGACTGTCCAAGTTTTCGAAGACGAATTTTCTTCTATCTCATATTATTTACTCTATGTTTTGTGGCTTTTATTGTGATATTCACGGTAATGATGGTCATTAATATTTCTTGTATCTTGTGATATGGTGAGGAATTTTAGATTTTATTGACTTATATATCTTTTGATACGATGAGGACTATTAGTCATTAATCTTTTTTGTATCTTGTGATACGATGAGGACTATTAATTACTAATGTTTTGTGTATCTTGTTGTATGGTGAGAACCTTTAGATTCTAATGACGTATATTGTGATACGATGCTGACTGTTAGTTATGAATGCTTTTTGTCTCTTGTGATACGGTGATAACAGGTAGTTATTAATGTTTTTATAGCTTGTGATACAATGAGCACTGTTAGTTATTAATGCTTTTTGTATCTTGTGGTATGACGAGGACTGTAAGGTATTAATGCGTTTCGTATCTTGAGTTAGGATGTGGGCTGCCATCTATTAATGAATTTTGTATCTTGTAATACGACGAGGACTGTTTGTTATTAGTGTTTTTGTATATTGTGATATGTTGACAACTTTGATTCTAATGACCTATATATTTTGTGATATGACGAGGACCGTTGAGATAAGATTAGGACTGCTAGTTATTAATGCGTTTTTTATATTGAGATACGATGAGGTCAGTTAGTTATTAAATTTTTTGTATCTTGTGATACGGTGAGGACTGTTATTAATACTTTTGTATCTTGTGATATGGCGAAGACATTTAGATTCTAACGACTTACATATCTTGTGATACAATGAGGACTGTTAGTTGTTAATGCTTTTTGTATCTTGTGATACAATGAGCACTGTTAGTTGTTAATGCTTTTTGTATCTTTTGATATGATGAGGACTGTAAGGTATTAATGCGTTTCGTATCTTGAGTTAGGATGAGGGCCTGCCATCTATTAATGAATTTTGTATCTTGTAATACGACGAGGACTGTTAGGTATTAGTGTTTTTGTATCTTGTGATATGTTGAGAACGTTTTGATTCTAATGACCTATATATATTTTGATCCGATGAGGACTGTTAGTTATTAATGCGTTTTTTATCCTGAGATACGATAAGGACTGTTATTAACGCTTTTGTATCTTGTGATATGGCGAGAACATTTTTATTCTAATGACTTATATATATATATATATATATATATATATATATATATATATATATATATATATATATATATATATATATATATATATATATATATATATATATATATATATATATAGTGATACGATGAGGACTCTTAGTTATGAATGCTTTTTATCTCTTTTGATACTATGAGGACTCTTAGTTAATAATACCTTTGTACCTTGTGATGCGAGGACGTTTAGATTCTAATGACTTATATATCTTGTGATACGAAGAGGATTGTAAATTATCAATACTTTTTGTATCGTATGATACGATGAGGACTGTGAGCTATTAATATTTTTTATCTTGTGATATGCTGATGACCTTTAAATTTTAATGACATATATCTTGTGTTACGTTTAGGACTGTTAGATTTGAATGCTGCTTGTATCTTGTAATACGGTTACATCTTAATGCCTTATGTATATTGTGATACGGTTACATCTTAATGCCTTATGTATCTTGTCATACGGTTACATCTTAATGAGTTATGTATCTTGTAATACGGTTAAATCTTAATGCCTTATGTATCTTGTAATACGGTTACATCTTAATGCCTTATGTATCTTGTAATACGGTTACATCTTAATGCCTTATGTATCATGTAATACGGTTACATCTTAATGCCTTATGTATCTTGTGATACGGTTACATCTTAATGCCTTATGTATCATGTAATACGGTTACATCTTAATGCCTTATGTATCTTGTGATACGGTTACATCTTAATGCCTTATGTATCTTGTGATACGATTACATCTTAATGCCTTATGTATCTTGTAATACGGTTACATCTTAATGCCTTATGTATCTTGTGATACGGTTACATCTTAATGCCTTATGTATCTTGTAATACGGTTACATCTTAATGCCTTATGTATCTTGTGATATGATGAGGACTTATATTTTAGTGCCCTTTTATCATGTGATACGATAACGACTGTTAGATTTAACGCCCTTTTTATCTTGTGATAGGATTAGGACTGTTAGATTTTAATGCCTAAATCTTTGGTGAACCATATTTTGACCCTCGCTCTAATTGGAACTAAAATTAAATACACTGAAGAAAAAACAGAAATATTCTGCTGTCATATAAATCGCATATTTCATGTGTCATGACATGAATGAAAGAGTAATCTTGAATATAATTAGAATTATCTATGGAACACATTATAACAGCATTTTTGTAAAGCGATGCGTTTGTTGCATCAGACAACTATATATTATTTTACCAGACTCAACTTTATCCTACTGTACCAGACTCAACTATATCCTATTGTACCAGGCTCAAATATATCCTATTGTACCAGACTCAAATGTATCCTATTGTACCAGACTCAACTATATCCTATTGTACCAGACTCAAATATATCCTATTGTACCAGACTCAAATGTATCCTATTGTACCAGACTCAACTATATCCTATTGTACCAGACTCAACTATATCATATTGTACCAGACTCAACTATATCCTATTCTACCAGACTCAACTATATCCTATTGTACCAGACTCAAATATATCCTATTGTACCAGACTCAACTATATCCTATTGTACCAGACTCAACTATATCCTATTTTACCAGACTCAACAAGATCTTATCTTCTTTCGAAGTGTTTCTATTCAGTGGCTTACCCTGCAACCCCACCCCGAAACTGGTTTCTATCCTTCCGAAATATTCGGAACCCCTCTAATTCTAGTATTTTGTAGGAACATTTTCCTCAAGGTGAGTTTCCATATAGCAAATTATACACAACTGGCATGGTTGGAATGCGAGGTCATCAACTTTATTTTTAATAATTCTGACGTTTGGATGCAATATTTAGACTTCATTTGTCTCAGAATTTTAACCAGAATTAAAGTAAATTAAATGTTCCGTTCTGGGTCATTACGCCATGTATCGTGATCATGTGACTTCCAGTGAGCATAGCAGAAACTATACAGTGTAGTTAACTCTAAAGAGTACTTCCATGATATTGTTGTAATTAAAATATTATAAATAGACAATCAACTGACACTAAAAAAATGCATTTCTTAAGTTTTCCAAACTTCACCAATTTGTTTAGGCAGACATAAATATTAAGATACCCCTAAACATGTATTTATAAAAAGTTTGATTACTGGTTCATAACATTAGTATAGTTTGAACTGATGAACGCGATGGTCTAAATACATATGTTTGTGTACTCTCATGTACATTTCTATAAGGTTGTTTCTTATCTAAATATTCAAATGTATGCCTGTCTGTGATGTGTTTATGATGTGTTGTATTCAATACCTTGCAAAATGTATATTTGCATTTGTCTTTTAAACTGCTGGTACTTTTGGCGTTGTGATGTTTCCGATGTGCATTGTTTCGTTGCAATAATTTGCTATTAGTTTATATGTATGCTGAAATATGAAGCATTTGTGTTATTTAGGTAAAATAGCAAGCGTTTGTTACCCAGAATACCAACGTTAAATTAATCGGATTGTATCTTCCTTGTCTTGTTAGGTTTTCGTGGACATACAGTTTGTTTCCTTTTAAAGTTTTCTTCTCTTTCGTCATTTTAGTCTAAGTCTTGAGATGGAAATTCGACATTTATTTTATACGTATTGCACCGGAAATCTTTATCATGTTTGGGTTGCCATGTATATGAGATCTGCATATGTAATTTAGCTTCAAACTGAAGCCAAACATTTCCTTTACAAAGTTAAAACGGCATCGTCCTTTTCTTTGGATTTGGCAGAGATCCATTGTGAACTCGAATACCGTCATCTACCACACTGTTCGAGGTCGTCAAGTGTTTCCTCTTGCATCTTTTTTGTGAAGTTTTGGTTTGCGATTGAGGCAAACATTTGTTGATTTTCACTTTGCGATTGTGAAGTCTGCTCCTGTAAGTGTTCGATTTGTATTTTCCTGTTCAGCAACCATTTTGGCTAGAGGTGAGATTGATGAATGTTCGACTGTGTGATAGATTGTATTTTTTCTGTGAGTGGCATTCACAGACGCAGACGGTGATGGGAGAATGAAATTTGATATTGTATGTAACACGTTAGTGGAATTCAACTGTAGCGATGCACGATAAGACAAATTATAAGAATTATCTTTCTCGCCATAAATGATGGCTTCGTGCATCACATTTTTGTCTGGTGCGATAAATCAGACTCCAAAATCTGGGCTCATACTGATGGATGACTTGTGTGTATATCGGATCCCTAAACCTGTGTTGATAATGATGGACTACTTTAGGGTGAACCAGACCCCCATGTATATGTTGATACTGAATGATGACTTGTGGGTAAATCGGATCCCTAAATCTGTGTTGATAATGATGGACTAATTTTGGGTAAACCAAACCCCCATGTATATGTTGATACTGATGGATGACGTGTGTATCATAGCACCTGTTCTTGAAATAGAGGAACCGTTTACAGACAAATCTATCAATGTGACACTAATACAGGTAAAGAAAAGCAGTATGATAATAATTTTGATGCAATAAATGAACACATAACCTACAAAATATCAATGGGACACAAACTCATTGACAGGTAAAACTACATTATCTACAACATATCATTATGATGCTAAGTCAACACTAGGAATAAGCAGATAATCCAATAAATATCAATGGGACACTACTTTAATGCCTGGAATAATCACATAATCCACAAAATATCAATATGACACTACTTTATCGCCAGACTAATCACATAATCGAATAAATATCGATGGTACACTACTTTAATGCCTTGAATAATAAAAACGTCCGATAAATATCAATGGAAAACTAATTTACTGTCTGGAATACTCACTTAATCCAATTGATATAAAAGGGACCCTAATTTAATGCACGGAATAATCACATAATCCCATAAATATCAATGGGACACTACTTCAATGCCTGGAATAATAACGCAGTCCACTAAATATCAAAAGAACACTAATTTAATGCATGGAATAATCACAAGTCTGATAAATATCAATGGGATACTAATTTAATGTCCGGAATAATCACATAATCATATAATAATAAATGAGGCACTAATTTAATGCCTGGAATAATCACTTTATCTAATAAATACAAAGAGGACACTAATTGATTGCCTCGACTAATCCCATAATCATATAAATATAAATGGGACACTAATTTAATGTCCGGAATAATCACATAATCCAATAAATATAATTGGGACACTAACTTAATGCCCGGAATAATCACATAATCATATAAATATAAATGGGACACTAATTTAACGCATCGACTAATGAAATAATCCAATAGATATCATAGGGACACTGTTTTAATGCCTGGAACAATCACTAAATCAGATAAATATCAATGGGACACTACTCGAATGCCTGCAATAATCACATAATTCAATTAATATCAATGGGACACTACTTGAATGCCTGCAATAATCACATAATTCAATTAATATCAATGGGACACTACTTGAATGCCTGCAATATAATCACATAATTCAATTAATATCAATGGGACACTACTTGAATGCCTGCAATATAATCACATAATTCAATTAATATCAATGGGACACTACTTGAATGCCTGCAATAATCCATTCAGTATCAATGGAATATCACGTAATCCACTAAATATCAATGGGGCACTACTACTTTAATACCTGAAGAAATACAGGCTTCCGAAAAATAGAAATAGAACACAATTTTGATGCCTGGAAAAATCTCTAAATCCGATAAATATCAATGAGACACTAATTCCATGCCTTGAATAATCACATATGAATATAAACGGGAAACGATTTTAATGCCTGGAATAATCACAAAGTCCAACACATATCAATGGGACAATACCTTAATGCCCGGAAGACACTATAGAACACTAATAAAAAGCCTGGAATAATCACATAATCCACTAAATATCAATGGGACACTATCTTAAAGCCTGGAATAATCACATAATCCACTAAATATCAATGGGACACTAATATAAAGCCTGGAATAATCACATAATCCACTAAATATCAATGGGACACTAATATAAAGCCTGGAATAATCACATAATCCAATGAATATAAATGGGACACTAATATAAAGCCTGGAATAATCACATAATCCACTAAATATCAATGGGACACTAATATAGACTTGGAATAATCACATAATCCACTAAATATCAATGGGACACTACTTCAATGCCAGGAATAATCACAAAATCCAGTAAGTATTAATGTGACACTATTATAATGCCTGTAATAATCATATATTCCACTAAATATCAATGGGACACTAATATAAAGCCTGTAATAATCACATAATCCACTAAATATCAATGGGACACTGTCTTAAAGCCTTGAATAATCACATAATCCACTAAATATCAATGGGACACTATCTTAAAGCCTTGAAAAACCACTTAATCCTATGAATATAAGTGGAACACTTCTTCAATGCCTGGAATAATCACATAATCCAATAAATGACATTGGCACACAACTTTGATGCTAGAATAATTACATAATCCAATAAATATCAATGACATAATCATATAATCAACATATAAATAGGACACAATTTAAAAGCCCGGAATAATAACATAATCTAATATAGTCCATGCAGCGAAATCAGCCCACTACACTACTAAGATCATGGAAAGTTCCAGCTGCAAAGAGCTCTTCGAGATTACTAACAAGCTAATGTCAAGGAACAAATCAACACCACTTCCAATTACATTCTCTCCAGTCGACCTTCCGGACATGTTTGCAAATTTCTTCCGTGATAAAGTACAAACCATTAGCGATAAGCTTGACACCACAATTTCAATTGACTCGTCGTCACCATACAGTTGGGATACAGAATTTGAGCATTTTAACCTGTCTCTATGGATTTCTTATGTACAATCGTGATGAAGAGTGCACCAAAGTCATGTGAACTTGATCCAATTCCAACATCACTGCTGCTTGAGTGCTTAGATCCAGTATTGCCTTCACTAACTGATGTTATTAATACCTCTCTTTCATCTGGGGAATTCCCATCATTTTTCAAAACTGCCATTGTAAAGCCTCTGCTGAAGAAACTAACACTAGACCATAACGATTTAAAGAACTATCACCCAGTTTCTAATCTCCCATTCATTTAAAAAATCTTAGAAAAAGGTGTTCTATCCCAGCTTGTATCTCATCTAAATTCAAATAGTCTTTTAACAATGTACAATCTGAATATCGCCCTTGCCTCAGTACTGAAACAACTCTTCTAAAAGTAGTTAATGACATTCTCTCTGCGTTGGATAACGGAAAGATTGCAGTCCTCACCCTCTTTGATTTGTCTGCAGCATTTGACACAATAGACCATGCTATATTACTTCACTGTCTCCAGCATGTATTTGGCATTCATGATACAGCCTTACTGTGGTTCAAGTCCTACTTGGTCAACAGGACACAAATTGTATCTGCAAATGGCATACACTCCAGCCCACTTGATCTATGTTGTGGTGTTTGACAGGGGTCTGTTCTTGGACCTGTTCTCTTCATTATATACACTCAGTCGCTCTCAAGTGTCATAGATCATCATCCAGTGTCTCACCAATTGTACGCTGATGACACCCAAATATACAAATCTAGCCACCCAGCTGAAGTTGATGCTACCATCCAAGGTGTAGAGAGGTGCATTTCTGATGTGAAATCATGGATGACTTGTAACAAGCTGCAGATGAATGATGATAAAACTGAGGCCATTCTGATCACAACACAAAGACTTTCTCATTCACATCCTTTACCTCAAACAATAAATATCAGCAACGCCAACATTAAATTCACACAATCAGTACGAAACCTAGGTGTCACTCTGGACAGTACTCTCACATTGCACCAACATGTCATGAACATATGCAAGGCTGCATATCTTGAGCTGAGACGCATCAGCTTAATTCGCAAATATATTTCAGTTGATGCCATTAAAACACTTGTGTTTTCATTAGTACTTTCAAGACTGGACTATTGTAACTCAGTTCTGTCTGGTTCATCTCAATATCTACTCCAGAAATTTCCAAAAGTTCAAAACACAGCTACTCGGATCATACTTAGAGCACCACAATCAGAGCACACCTCCCCGCTGCTCTGTAACCTACACTGGCTATCCATTCCATCCAGAATCAAACTCAAAATTTGTTCTCTGTGCTACATTTCACTGTCGGACTCCAGTCCAACATACCTATCTGACCTCACCCATGTATACACACCAGCAAGATACTTACGCTCCTCTTCTGACAATCGTATACTCATTATTCCCACTATGAAAACAAAGTCATATGGACAGCGTTCTTTTGCATACCAGGGTCCAGCAACGTGGAATGAAATGCCCACTGAACTTAGACACAAAGACACAGTGATCACATTCAAGAGGGCTCTTAAAACTCACTTATTTCGACTGCAAGAACAAACTTAAAGACCTAATGTTTCCTACCTGAAATATTCTTAGCATGTTTTTTTATTTTTTAACGTTTTTCTAATTTCGTGTTGTTTGTTTTTGTAATAATATGATTATGTTTCTTATCTTATAGGTGTTGTTTAATGTTGTAAAGCGCTTAGAGCTTCTAAAGATTAGGCGCTATACAAAGTCCTCATTATTATTATTATTATTATTATTATCTAACAAATATCAATATGACACTACCTTAATGCCTCGTATAATCATATAATCCAATAAATATCAGTGGGACACTATTTTAATGCCTGGACTACTCACATAATCCAATAAATATCAGTGGGACACTACTATAATGCCTGGACTAATCACATAATCCAATAATTATCAGTGGAACACTACTTTAATGCCTGGACTACTCACATAATCTAATAATTATCAGTGGGTACTACTATAATGCCAGGACTAATCGCATAATCCAATAATTATCAGTGGGCACTACTTTAATGCTTGGAATAATCACTTAATCCCAAAAAATATAAATTGGACACTAATTTAATGCATAGACAAATCACATAATCGAATAAATAGCAATGGGACACTGCCTTAATGCCCGGAATAATAACATAATCCAATACATATGATGGGACACTACTTTGGTGCCTGGACTAATCACATAATCCAATAAATATCAATGGGACACTAATGTAATGCCCGGAAAAATCACATAATCCAATAAATATCAAAGAGACATTACCTTAATGCCCAGAATAATCACTTAATCCAAAAAATACCAAGGGGACACTAATTTAATGCCTGGACTAATCACATAATCCAATAAATATCAATGGGACACTAATGTAATGCCCGGAAAAATCACATAATCCAATAAATATCAATGAGACATTACCTTAATGCCCAGAATAATCACTTAATCCAAAAAATACCAAGGGCACACTAATTTAATGCCTATACTAATCACATAATCCAATAAATATCAATAGGACATTACCTTAATGCCCGGAATAATCGCGTAATCATATAAATATATATGGGACACAATATTAAAGCCCGTAAGAATCACATAATACAATAAATATCAATGGAACATTACTTTAATGCCTGGACTTATCACACAATCCAATAAATGTCAATGGAATATTACTTTAATGCCTGGACTTATCACACAATCCAATAAATATCAATGGAACATTACTTTAATGCCTGGACTTTTCAAACAATCCAATAAATATCAATGGAATATTACTTTAATGCCTGGACTTATCAAACAATCCAATAAATATCAATGGAACATTACTTTAATGCCTGGAATATTCACATACTATATCAATGAAACACTATTTTAAAACCTGGAATAATCACAAAGTCCCATAAATATTAATGGGACACAAATTCAGTACCCGGAGTAATCATATAAACCAAAAAATATTAATGGGATAATCACAAAATCTACTAAATATCAATGGGACACTACTATAATGCCTGGGATAAGCACACAATCCACTTAATATCAATGGGACATTACTATAATGCCTGGGATAAGCACACAATCCACTAAAGATCAACGGGACACGACTTTAATGCCTCGAATAAAAAAATAGTCCAATAAATGTCAATTGGACAAATCTTTAATGCCTCGACTATTCACATTATCCAATAAACAAAAATGAGACAAAACTTTAACGCCTTTAATAATCAAAAAGGCAGACAAATATCAATGGGACACTAATTTCATGCCATGTACAATCACATGATACGATAGATATAAATGGGACACTACTTTAATGCCTGGAATAATCACATTATTCAACAAATATCAATGGGACAAAACTTTAATGCCTTGAATAATAAGAAAGTCAAATAATTATCAATGGGACACTAATTAAATGCCCGGAATAATCAAACAATCCAAAAAATATCAATGGGACAGAACTCTAATACCTGGAATAATCACTTAATCTAATAAATATCAAAGGGACAGTACTCTAATACCTGGAATAATCACTTAATCCAATAAATATCAAAGGGACATACTTTACTGTCTCGACTAATCACATAATTCAATACATATAAATGGCACGCTGCTTTAATGCCTGGAATAATCACATAATCCAATAAATAACAATGGAATAATTAAATAATCCAATACATACAAATGGGACACTACTGTAATGCCCGGAATAAGTGTCTTGGCCTTGGCATCCGTCCATCTACGGGAGACGATGGCGTAGCTCCAAAGTAAGCTTTTGTCTATCCTTCTTTCTCGCTCTCTTTTCAGCTTGTTTTATTCTTCTCTCTTCCTCTGCGTTTTGAACTCCCTGCCTGACAGCTAGGTGCCAGCTGGAACGGTTGTTTGCACAGCTCTCCCAGTCGTTGACATTGATGTTTGCCGTCTTCATATAATTCTTGCAAACATCTTTGTAGCGCAGATGTGGTCGTCCAGTTGGTCGTGCACCTTCTGCTAACTCCCCATATAACAGGTCCTTATGAATGCGACCTGGGTCCATTCTTTTGACATGGCCAAGCCAGCGAAGGCGCCTCTCGCTGAGAATGGAGAACATGCTGTTCATGTTGGCGCGTTCTAGAACTTCTGTGTTGGGTACTTTGTCCTGCCACTGGATGTGCAGAAATGCACCGCAGACATCTCAGGTAGAAGCTGTTGAGTTTCCTCTCGTGTCTTGCATAGGTGGTCCATGTTTCGCTGCTGTAGAGAAGTGAGCTGAGTACGCAGGCTTGGTAGACACGCAGTTGGGTCTTCTCTGTTAGGTTGGGGTTGTTCCAGACTCTCTGGTTAAGTCTGGCCATCACTGCTGCTGCCTTGGCAATCCTGCCGTTCACCTCAGAATCAATGGAGAGTGAGCTGGAGATGTTAGACCCGAGGTATGTGAAGTTCTCAACAACTTCCAAGTTGTACCCATCGATGGTGACAGAGGGAGGGGAGTCTGCGTTCTGCGCCATGACGTTCGTTTTCTTCAAACTGATGGTCAGTCCAAATTCCTTACAAGCATGGGAGAGGCGGCATACCAGCTGCTGCAGTCCATCTTCCGTGTGTGATGTCAAGGTTGCATCGTCGGCGAAGAGCAATTCACGGATGAGTACTTCTGTGATTTTAGTCTTAGCACGGAGACGGGCTATGTTGAACAGCTTGCCGTCAGCCCTGGTATGGATGTACACTCCCTCGCTGCAGTCCTTGAATGCGTACTGGAGAAGCATGGAGAAGAAGATGGCAAAGAGCGTCGGCGCAAGGAGACAGCCTTGTTTGACTCCGCTGATGACTGGGAATGCTTCAGATGTTGTGCCATTGAGGCACACTGTGATGTGCATGTTCTCGTGGAACGACATGATGACAGCAAGCAGACGATGGTGGCAGCCGATCTTCTGCAGGAGTCTGAAGAGTCCACCCCGACTAACCAGGTCAAACGCCTTCGTCAGGTCTATGAAGGCAATGTAGAGGGGCATCTGCTGCTCGCGACACTTCTCCTGCAGTGGAAGAGCTCGGAAAAGCCATCGATTGCCTTGCCTGTGGGAAGGCTCCTGGAAGCGACGACATCCCGCCTGAAGTCCTCAAGAGCGGAAAACCAGCACTGCTCCAGCCCCTACACACACTCCTCTGCCTTTGCTGGGAACAGGGATACATCCCACCGGAATAAGTACATTAAGTATTTTCAAGGAGCGAGGCAAAAACGCGTGTCTTTTCAATCGAGCATGCTCAGAAAAGCATTTGTGGTAAAGAAGTTTTTTTTTCCCCATATAATGTGGGTAGACAGACAGGTCATTCTTAATTTCATGCTCAGTATGGACTAAAGTTCAAGTTATTTTCTGAGAAGGTTGTCTGCGTCAAGGTAATGAGATAATTTCTTTTACCGATTTAAAAAAAGAAGTCAGAATTGCTTTCAATGTGACACGAGAATAATTTTCAAAACAAAGTGCGGTGATTCACGGTAGTCCTGGTATCATGGTCCCCATTTCATCTAATTTCCGGTACTTTGTCAAAAGTTATAATTTTATTTCAATCTTGACTATGATACACAAGACATTAAAGTGATTTTCTTTTAAGGTGGGTACCTATGGATGCCTGTGATTCACAAGACACTAGAGTGATTTTCTTTTAAGGTGGGTACCTATGGATGCCTGTGATTCACAGGACACTAGAGTGATTTTTTTTAAGGTGGGTACCTATGGATGCCTATGATACACAATACACTAGAGTGATTTTTCTTGTATGGTGGGTGCTCTGGATGCCTGTGATACACAAAATACTCTAGCGTTCTTTTTTGTTTTTTTCCTGCTTTCATATAGGTGTTGTATGCCTGTGATGCATATGAAACAAGAGTGGATTTTGGGTTTTGCATGGCTTCTATAGCAGCTGCCCGAGACACAAGGCACTGATAGATTTTTGTTTTGTACAGATGTTGTATATATGTGTGTGCGTGTGTGGGTGTGTGCGTGTGTGAGTGTGTCTGTGTGTGTCGTAAGAATTATTTAACTGCTTGTAAAAATTATGAGTTAAGACTCAAATCTTAGTAAAGGCTAATTTTTTACAAAATAAATTATGACCACTTCTTAGGAGAGTTCAAACCATTATGACTGATTTAATCCTCGATGTCTGTGGAATGTTCAATGCAAATGCATTTTTTAAAGCAATGAATAATGAAAGATATGTAACAAATCTCAGTAAAATGAATACAGTTTGAGATGTTTAGCCTGACTGGTCCTTGTGATGAACACACCACTGAGTCACTCGGGATTGTGATAAACACACTATTGTATCACTGGGTCTTATAATAAACATAATATTGTGTCATTGTAGATTGGTGATAAACTTACCATATTGTCATTGGGACTTGTGATAAACACACCGTTATCTCAATGGCGATTGCTGATAAATTTACCATAGTGCCACTGGGGTATGTTGAAAAGAATAGTACGGGTGGTCTTGAGTCGGGACTACGTAAGGCTGAAAAGTATACGAGAGAGAGAGAGAGAGAGAGAGAGAGAGAGAGAGAGACAGACAGACAGACAGAGGAGCGCGAGAGTAGGAAAGAAAGAGAGAGAGAAAGGAAAGACAGATAGCAAGGGAAAGAAACATAGAGAAAAGGAGAGATATTGAGTGAGTGATAATGTTTGCATCAGTGGCATCAAACCAGGCACCTCTTGTTTCAGAACAATTGAAGAGCACATTCAAATTTAAATAGTTTCGCATAGCATGCAATTAATGTTTTCTATTTTCTTTATATGGGATCAGAAATTAATTTTTGGAAGCAACAATGATTCATAATGGTTCCTAACGGCTCATGTAACAACAATGATTTCATAACGGTTCCTAACGGCTCATGTAACAACAATGAGTTCATAACGGTTTTTCACGGCTCGTGTAAGCAACATTGATTTCATAACAATTCCTAACGGCTCATGTAAGCAACAATGAATTTATAACGGTTCCTAACGGCTCATGTACGCAACAATGATTTAATAACGGTTCCTATCGGATCGTGTAAACAACAATGATTTCATAACGGTTCCTAACGGCTCATGTATGCAAAATGATTTCATAACAGTTCCTAACGGCTCATGTAACAACAATGATTTCATAACGGTTCCTAACGGCTCATGTAACAACAGTGTTTTCATAATGGTTCCTAACGGCTCATGTAACAACAGTGATTTCATAATGGTTGGTAATGGCTCATGTAATAGTAATGATTTTATAACGGATCCTAACGGCTCATGTAACAACAATTTCATAACGGTAACTAAAGGCTCATGTAACAACAATGATTTCATAACGGTTCCTAACGGCTCATGTAAACAACAATGAGTTCATGATGGTTCCTCACGGCTCGTGTAAGCAACATTGATATCATAACAGTTCCTAACGGCTCATGTACGCAACGATGATTTCATAACGGTTCCTAACGGCTCATGTAAACAACAATGATTTCAAAACGGTTCCTAACGGCTCATGTAAGCAACAATGATTTCATAACGGTTCCTAACGGCTTATGTAAACAACAATGATTTCATAAAGGTTCCTAACGGCTCATGTAGCAACAATGATTTAATAATAATAATAATAATAATAATAATAATAATAATGGCTCATGTAAGCAACAATGATTTATAAACGGTTCCTAACGACTCATGTACGCAACAATGATTTCATAACAGTTCCTAACGGCTCGTTTAAACAGCAATGATTTCATAACGGTTCCTAACGGCTCATGTACGCAACAATGATTTCATAACGGTTCAAAACGGCTCATATAACAACAAATGATTTCATAATGGTTCCTAACGACTCATGTAACAACAAGGTTTTCCTAACGGTTCCTAACGGCTCATGGAACAACAACGATTTCATAATGGTTCATAACGGCTCATGCAACAACAATGATATCATAACGGTTCCTAACGGCTCATGTACGCAACAATGATTTCGTAACGGTTCCCAACGGCAAATGTAAGCAACAATGATTTTATAACAGTTCCTAACGGCTCATGTAAGCAACAATGAATTTATAACGGTTCCTAACGGCTCGTGTACGCAACAATGATTTAATAACGGTTCCTATCGGATCGTGTAAACAACAATGATTTCATAACGGTTCCTAACGGCTCATGTATGCAAAAATAATTTCTTAACGGTTCCTAACGGCTCATGTAACAGCAATGATTTCATAACGGTTCCTAACGGCTCATGTAAGCAACAAAGGTTTTATAACGGCTCCTAAGGGCTCGTGTAACAACAATGAGTTCATAACAGTTGCTAACGGCTCGTGTAAGCATGCTATGCTATGACCAGATGCAAAATTATTATTCCTAACTGCAATACATTTGCACATTAATAATAATTATCTTGGTTTCTCTACGTTTAAGGCTCTCAAAGGAAACATTTGTACAGAAAACGGGATAGAAAACGGTCAATATGGTATGAATGTATTTTCACATACTTGGCTCTCGGCCAATTTTTTTAAAAAAAAAGAGGGTTACCGAGATATGAAATTGTCCTTGTCTCGAATAGAGCTCGTGTTTCATGTTATCTCACTGGAAAATGACGGATGTGAAGACCATTATAAATAGGAAATTCATTCCTCATTGCTTTCTCCAATCAAAATATCCATATATTTTATACATATGTAGGGATTCATACTCCAGCAAGGAACTACTATGCAGACCAAGGAGAAACGTATATTGAGAAGAAGACGAAATATGCAGATTTTATCTCATTTTGATAATCTACAGTTATGATCCTCAAACCACTCCCATCTGACCAAATGAATCTCGCACACCGATTCGTCAGAAGAATGATGAGCAAATATAAAATGTTTGTAAAATATTAACACAGTCTTTTGTTGTTACTTATTGTAAGTTTCTCAAACTGAGTTGAATATTCATCATAACTGTATTACGACAATTTGATTAGAAATATTAAATGAGACATTTTCAAATAGCCGATTTATCATTGAAACCTTATTCAATGGCCTATTTTTTTCTCAGCTATGCCATTTTTCGGTCGTTGTTGTCACGAATAGTACGCTACTCTGTGTCTCCGAGAACTTATAATTCTTTTTGGATGTCATCAATTTGAATGAAAGTTAGGACATCAGTCTCGCCTACGAATGCATATAGAAAATTAGACAAGAGGGTGATTTTTGATTGAAGTTAAGCAGCGTGCCATGTGGAAAACAACGCATTTGTTTATCTTGTATATTTTATTTTAGAAATGTATAATTTCTATCATAGTGTAAAGAAACTAGCTTTAATTTGATTTTTAGTTTGGTATTTTGTAGTAAAATTAGAATCAATATGTTTTCGATCTACTTCGTCTATGCAACAAAGTCTTCAATATTGTCTCCACCCTCCTTAAATAACCACTTTTACACCAAGGACATTTAGACTGCTAAATATTGAGAGGTATGTGGCAAAATGTAAATGCGCAGTACTAACTGTCATATAATCAGACGTGGGGTCATTCCGCATCACGAAAAGCATTCATTGTGCGGCACACATATCATAAATCCAGACAGAGTGCACGGTTAACTAATATGTCCGTCAAGTATAATTTTACACTCGTGCCAGCTATTGCTAGATTTTTCTTGTAAAGACTGTCCCTTGTTGGTTCCATGTGGCAGTCATTATTACAATCCAACTAGGCACATGCAGTAGGAAAGTATTCTCATCGCGGTTTACTGAGTTATCACTACTTATCCATACCACTCATAACTTGAGACATTTGCATATTTGCAAAACACCCACAATGATATCTCAAGATTTTAAGTCTCGTCTCGGTGTAGCGCCATAGCATTCACACAGGCACACAGGTCGGATCGAGTAAAATGATATAATCCCCTCAGATTCTAAAACAATAACATAGTAATAATGCCTTACTGAGTATGTATGTATGTATGTATGTATGTATGTATGTGTGTGTGTGTGTGTGTGTGTGTGTGTGTGTATGTATGTATGTATGAATGTATGTATGTATGTGCGTGTGTGTATTGACAAAAGAAAACATCTTAAAACATACAAACAAATATGTCATAGAAATATCAGAATCGAATATCATTTTAGCGTAGCATGGAACTGACCGTCTTCAAAAATTTGCTCACCGCTCCGGTGACCTAGTGGTTAGAGCGTACGCGTTGGACGCGGGAGGTCGTCGATTCGATCCCCGACCTAGTCAAACAAAAGACTTACAAAATGGTACTAACAGCTGCCTCGCTTGGCGCTCAGCATTAGGAGGTTAGTGTTATGACTGGTTTTGCATGGTGTATGTATGTATGGTGTCAGAATAATGTGACTTGGTGGGACATCATGCTAAATGTCTGCGGCATGATGCCCCAGTGGCAGACATCACTATAAACTGTCACACTGCAGACATAGTAGCGATATGACTGAAAAAATGCTAAAGCTACGTTAAAAATCCAAATCACATCACATCACAACACATAAAAAATTTGCTTGATCCTACAAATCATACTAGGAAAGTCGTTGTCTATATTATTACATTATTTCATTATTACATTCTTTTATTGTTACATTATTACATGGTTAACTTTAACTTTGAGAAAGTAAATAAATGAAATTGGAAAACTTATAAAATGGTAACAATATGTGTATTTCTTACTACAAATGCATGTAGGCAACAATGTGTTTGTACGCAAATGTACGTGCGTGCGTTCGTGTATATATCACTGTTTAACTGACTTCATTACCTCTTCAGCAAAGTATGTATGTATGTATGTATGTATGTATGTATGTATGTATGTATGTATGTGTGTATGTATGTATGTATGTATGTAAGTAGGTATGTATGTATATATGTATGCATGTATGTATGTATGTATGTATGTATGTATGGGTACCGTAGTCATAACAGGTTTAGAGAACACAACCTGAACACATGCATTTTATTTTTCAAAATGGTTTTCAATCACTTCGCTCACAGTGAGGACTGAATCACAAGATGATTTGCACTGATTTCATTGTAAGGAGCTTTTGAATGTCTTGCTGATGGCATTGTGATGAGATTAGGAATAGCTTGCTGATATCATTGTGATGAGATTAAGAATATCTTGCTGATGGCATTGTGATGAGATTAGGAATAGCTTGCTGCTATCATTGTGATGAGATTAGGAATAGCTTCGTGATGGCATTGTGATGAGATTAGGAATAGCTTGCTGATGGCATTGTGATGAGATTAGGAATATCTTGCTGATGGCATTGTGATGAGATTAGGAATATCTTGCTGATGGCATTGTGATGAGATTAGGAATATCTTGCTGATGTCATTGTGATGAGATATGGACTATCCTGCTGATGTTATTGTGATGAGATATGGACTATCCTGCTGATGGCATTGTGATGAGATTTGGAATATCTTGCTGATGGCATTGTGATGAGATTAGGAATAGCTTGCTGATGGCATTGTGATGAGATTAGGAATAGCTTGCTACTATCATTGTGATGAGATTAGGAATAGCTTGGTGATGGCATTGTGATGAGATTAGGAATAGCTTGCTGATATCATTGTCGTGAGATTAGGAATGTCTTGCTAATGGCATTGTGATGAGATTAGGAATATCTTGCTGATGGCATTGTGATGAGATTAGGAATAGCTTGCTGATGGCATTGTGATGAGATTAGGAATATCTTGCTGATGGCATTGTGATGAGATTAGGAATAGCTTGCTGATGGCATTGTAATGAGATATGGACTATCCTGCTGATGGCATTGCGATGAGATATGGACTATCCTGCTGATGGCATTGTGATGAGATATGGACTATCCTGCTGATGGCATTGTGATGACATTAGGAATAGTTTGCTGATATCAGTGTGGTGAGATTAGGAATAGCGTGCTGATGGCATTGTGATGAGATTAGGAATATCTTGCTGATGGCATTGTGATGAGATTAGGAATAGCTTGCAGATGGCATTGTGATGAGATATGGACTATCCTGCTGATGGCATTGTGATGACATTAGGAATAGTTTGCTGATATCAGTGTGATGAGATTAGGAATAGCGTGCTGGTGGCATTCTGATGAGATTAGGAATAGCTTGCTGATATCAGTGTGATGAGATTAGGAATAGCTTGCTGATGGCATTGTGATGAGATTAGGAATAGCTTGCTGATGGCAATCTGATGAGATATGGACTATCCTGATGATGGCATAGCGATGAGATATGGACTATCCTGCTGATGGCATTGTGATGAGATATGGACTATCCTGCTGATGGCATTGTGATGAGATATGGACTATCATGCTGATGGCATTGTGATGAGATATGGACTATCTTGCTGATGGCATTGTGATGAGATGTGGACTATCCTGTTGATGGCATTGTGATGAGATATGGACTATCCTGCTGATGGCATTGTGATGAGATTAGGATTATCTCGCTGATAGCATTTTGATGATATTTGGACTATCGTGTTGATGTCAATGCGATGAGATATGGACTATCCTGTTGATGGCATTGCGATGAGGTATGGACTATCCTGCTGATGACATTGTGATGAGATATGGACTATCCTGCTGATGGCATTGTGATGAGATTTGGAATATCTTGCTGATAGCATTGTGATGAGATTTGGACTATCGTGTTGTTGGCATTGTTATAAGCCTTGGACTATCTTGTTGATGTCATTGTTTTCAGATTTGGACTGTCATGCTGTTGGCATTGTGATGAACTTTGAATTGTGCTGCCGATAGCATTGTGATGAGATTTTGACACTCTTGCTGATCGCATTGTAATGAGATATGGACTATCTTGATGATCGCATTGTAATGAGATATGGACTCTCTTGCTGATAGCATTGTGATGAGATTTAGAATATTATCTGATCGCATTGTGATGAGATTTGGAATATTATCTGATCGCATTGTGATGAGATTTGGAATATTATCTGATCGCATTGTAACATGATTTGGAATGTCTTCCTGACCGCATTTTGACATGATTTGGAATATCTTACTGATCGCTTCGTAACATGATGTACATTATATTGCTGATTTCGTTGTAACGAGTTTTAGAAATGTCCGCTTGTATTAAAAGACCTCAAATGTGATTTAAAAAGTATTTTCTTTTTATGAGTATTAAGTATGAGTATTCAGACTCCCTTGTAATTACCGGCAATGTATTGGTCCCACCGCCCACACGTCCAAATCATATTACATATGGTTTTATCTTGTAATCATTTATTACACATGAGTAATGTGGTAATTACTTATTATACCTGGCGTAATGGTGTAATTGCTTTACTACAAAGGGCGTAATTTGGTAATTACGTAATATTTTTTTTATTTTGGTAATTACGTTGTATATGCTGAGTAAAGAAATAAATACTTATTATAGCTGGTGTGATGTGGTAATTACTTATTATACCTGATGAGATGTGGTAATTTCTTATACCTCGTATAATGTTGTATTTACTTATCATGCATGGTGTAATGTGATAATTACTTATTAGTGGTCAGGTTTTAGTTTTATTAGAATTGCCAGAATGTTTTTAATTTTTACTCAGTTATCTATTTAATTGCAATTTGTACCAAGAAATAAAGTTCTTGACGTTTGTTTGTCTGTTTGTCTGTTTCAATAATAATAAGCAAATACACAAGAGATAGACATAGCTGGCACGTATTTTGTTAATGGGATTTCCCTGCAATTAATTGTACTTGTATAGCTTTATGTCCTGAAAATAGCTATCCTAATTGTTTAATGAAAATGTGTTGATTAATTTAATGTGCTATGGGAACGTAATATTTTTATTGCTAAAACATAATTATAACATAACTGTCGTGTTTGTCATCAGTTTGTTTCTTTGGTTTGAAATGTTTTCCTATGAGAGAAATACAATTATTTCGAGGTGAAAATTTTGAATTCAAAACCGCGCACATATCACACGTCACGCTGACATCTTCATTAGGCAGTTCTCGTGATTGAACGGTATCATGGGACAGCTGTTAGATCGGCATGGATATAATTTTAAGAAATGAAGAGAAAACTTTGCAGTTTATAGCACTTTTCAGACACATTTCCGCTTTATTTTCCTTTTTTTTTTGTTGGTTCAATTTAATATGAATAAATATTTGCCTATTAAATGCCCAAATTATTAGTCCAGCAGCAGAATAAATTTGACTTCATTCCATTTTGGTGTTGAAATCATAAATCTTATGGACTGGTTATGTGCCACGATGAAATTGGACTTCGTAATTTTTTTATTTTTTTGTTTAAATTCCAGTAATTATGGAATTAAAATAGTGCATGTTATACGTTCAAATTACAGATGGAGGCCGTTGCAAGCATTCTTTCTATTTTCATTTTATATCCACACCACCATCTAACCTTTTGGATTGGAGACCTTCTTGGTCGTCCATCCATATTCGTAAAGACCTTATCAATATGATCACCCTCTTATTTTAAAACAAAACATAAAAACCAAATTTCATATGAAAAATGACCGAAGAAATTGTAAAATTGGACTCCCACCTCGCATCCCTTGGGACTATATCTGGTGTGAAATTGGACTCCATCCTTTCATCCCATATTATATCGGGATCTGAAACTGCGATCCATATGCAATAATGTCTGATAGTGTTAGCTTCTTTAAGTGGTTTAGATGGGGTCCAGGTTACACGAACAACTGAAAAACGGGCGGACAAACGGACAAGCGGAGAAAATCAGTCTCAATTGGTCCTCACAAGTACAGATATTAATACGAGTTATTAATTGTTGTTGATCAGGAGTATAATATTTCATACTGCTTGTACAAAGAAGATATTGGCTGTATTAAGAAGTATATTGGCTGTATTAATAAGTATATTGGCTGTACAAAAAAGTATACTGATTGTATTAATGAGTATATTGGCTGTATTAATAAGTATAGTGGCTGTATTAATGAGTATATTGGCTGTATTAATACTTACAGTGGCTGTATTAATAAGTATATTGGCTCTATTAATAAGTATATTGGCTGTACAAAAAAGGTATACTGGCTGTATTAATAAGCATATTGGTTGTATTAATAAGTATAGTGGCTGTATTAATGAGTATATTGGCTGTATTAATAAGCATATTGGCTGTATTAATAAGTATAGTGGCTGTATTAATACTTATAGTGGCTGTATTAATAAGTATATTGGCTGTATTAATAAGTATATTGGCTGTATTGGTTGCACAACGAAGAGTATGGTCTGTAATAAGGATTTGGGCTGCATTAAGGACTTTGGCTGTATTAAGGATTTGAGCTGTATTAAGGACATGTTGGAACCCTATACTATTTCATACTACTTGTACAAAGAAGTATATTGGCTGTATGAAGAAATATATTGGCTGTATTAGTTGCATTACAAAGAATATGGGCTGTATTTAGGTTTGAACTGTATTAAGAATGATATGTTGGGATTCTATAATTTGCATACTGGACTGCTTAAAAAAGACATGTCCTGTATTACGAAGTCTATTGGCTGTATTACGAAGTCTATTGTGTGTATTTAGGATATGACTTGTATTAAAAAAAAGTCCATTGGCTGTATTAAGAAGAGCTTTTAGCGCAGTGAGGATGTGGCCTATATTAAGAAGGTTTGGTTTTGTGTGGCCAGTATATATGGTGTACGAAGAACCATGCAGAACCAACGCCATATGGGAATCTTATAGAAAGTTTTCTCACTTAACCACGTTAATCGAATTGAGACTCGAACACAAGTCAATGCAGTAAACTGTACCATAGTTTCAGAGGACAGTGAGCAGTACACTACAAAAGCCGCTGTTTAAACGGCTTTAACATTCGTAAGTTTATGGACATATATTGAAATTTATCATGTACGCACATCCTGGTGCATGTGCGTCCGTCCGTCAATTGGTTCTCCTTGAAACCTGAATTGCAGTTATGACACCTAAATGAAAGTAATCATAGGTGTTGACCATTTCATGTAAATGAGTAAAAGTCAACCATATAATCATCACACCCTGAACACAGGATCTGGGGTGAAATTCGTGTGGGGAATCCTAGATGGCGCTTTCAGTGGTAAGATACGTTGTCTGTCTGTTCATAGTATAATACGGTATCCACACTGTTCAGTATGTGTTCTAGAATGGATCTACATGTTTAATTAACCGCTCCGGTGGCATAAGTGGTTAGATTGTCTGCATCGGAAGCAGGAGGTCGCGGGTTCGAGCCCGACCAAGTCATACCAAAGACTTTTAAAAAATGGTACTAGTAGCTGCCTCGCGTGGTGCTCGCCATTAAAAGGTTAGTATTAGAACTGGTCGGCCTGGTGTCAAGGTAATGTGAGTGGGTGGGGCATAATGCTACATGTCTGCAGCATGATGCGGCAGTGCTAGACATCACTATAAACTCCTACACTGCAGACATCTTAGCGATATGACTGCAAAATTGTTAAAGCTAAATTACAAATCCAAATCACACACACACACACACACGTTTGACTTGTACAATACCTTCTGGAACGCATCTACGTGTTTAACTTGTCTAGTATTTGTTCTAGAACGCATCTATTTTAACTTGTCCAATGTGTGGTCTGGAAAGCATAACGTCCAAGTTATCAATGCATTATCATTGGAAAGCGTAGAGAATACTGACTTGGAAAGAATTTGCGTTCAGCTCCGTGTACTGAGACATGGTCTTGCTTTTACCGAGACATGGCTTGGCTTTTACTGAGACATGGTGTGACTTTTACTGAGACATGGCTTGACTTTTACCGATACATGGTTTGACTTTTTCTGAGACATGGTTTGGCTCTTACTGAGACATGGCCTGACTTTTACTGAGACATGACTTGATTTTTACTGAGACATGGTTTAGCTTGTATAGAGGTATGATTTGGTTATTTTACTGAGACATGGTGTAGTTTTAACTGCAATATGGTTCGGTTTGTACTGAGACATTATATTTTCTTACATTAGCATACTTTTCTGGATAGGCAGACAGCTTTCCTGTTGAACGTTTACAGTGTGTACCCTCAGCTCAAAGGCGCCAATTTTGATCAATGTATGCATATTGTATGCGAATTTACGTCACTGCATGCATATTACTATACCAAGATGCCGATTTAAATCAATGTATCTATATTACGGTCAAGATTCCGATTTGGGTCAATGTATCCATATTACGATCAAGATTCCGATTTGGGTCAATGTATCCATATTACAATGCTAAGATTCCGATTTAGGTCAATATATCCATATTACTATGCCAAGACGCACAATTAGGTCAATATATGCATATTTTGTCTTCATTAGTGTCATTATAGGATTACATACTGTCAAGCCTTAGTCAGCTGCTTTGGTCACCGTGTCCAAACTATGTTATAGCAAGACAGTACGTATGTATTGAGTTCAACGGCACATCAGCACAATCCTTTGTATATAGCATCGCGTTAAGTATGAAAAAAGCATATAAAACAGAGATAAAGGCAAAATTGGTACATGTGTAAAACACAAATATGTTTTTTCCAACACGTCAACTGAAACAGCATCATGTGACCTGACCAATTATGCACTCTGAAGATCTATGTTATAATGTACATGAAAGTGACCGATCGCTGGACATTCACTTATATTATATCATTTGGCAAACTATAACAGACACGGCTTGTTAACAGCCATGACTGTATACATACATTTATTCGTGGATGGTTAACTGCTTAACAGATAACAAAATTATATGACGCATAATGGATCGATACATGACGTTACTTAATAGATAACTAAATGATTAAACGTCAGGTGGATCCAACACATTGACGTTATTGAATAGATAATTTATTAATATGACGTCTGGTGGATCCAAAACATTGACGTTACTTAATAGATAACTAAATAATTAAACGTCAGGTGGATCCAACACATTGACGTTATTGAATAGATAATTTATTGATATGACGTCTGGTGGATCCAAAACATTGACGTTATTGAATAGATAATTTATTTTGATATGACGTCTGGTGGATCCAAAACATTGACGTTATTGAATAGATAATTTATTTTGATATGACGTCTGGTGGATCCAAAACATTGACGTTACTGAATAGATAATTTATTGATATGACGTCTGGTGGATCCATAACACTGACGTCATTTAATAGATTACTGACTGATCTGACGGATGTAGCTTAGTAGACATCACTCGTGTTCATTACGCATAATAGCATTGCGTTTATTGTTAGAACGTATTACTAATCATAAGGTTAAATAAAGCATTTATTAATAGTTGTGCATAACTCGTTGAATAAGTTCTGCCTGTTGCTCGCAAAAGCTGCCAATTATTCAGTTTGTTTCATAAATTCCGTATTAAATCATTACCCATCATGTTTACATCAAACACGTTTCATTTGCCGTAAAACGAGCTCAAACTATTATTACTACAAGAATTGAATGGTTTAGAAATATGTACTCGATGCAACTAAATTTTATAACTTTAGAGTTGCGATTTATTTATTCGATCCCGGAGTATAGCGTTATATACAGCTAGTCACCGATATAACATGTTGTGTTATCAAACCTAAGGCTGGAAAGATCGAATTACTCTTATCTAAGTCTTTCCACCATCGTATATCCTAGCAATCATATTAATGTATAGTCATCGCAGTGACATTTATTCTCCAAGAGTCGTAATTTGTTGATTGCATATCATTATATATTAGTTTTTAAAATAATTAATTAACTAATCAGTCAGACAATATAAAATCGGCAGTACAAGTCAGACATTTTAACGCATCATCTTCATGATAACTATGTAAATATGGGACTTTACACGTGTGCTGTATGTGTTTTTGGATCTTTAACTTTAACAATTTCAGTCATATCGCTACGATGTCTGCAGTGTGGCAGTTTATCGTGATATCATTCACTGAAGCATTATGCAGTGTGGCAGTTTATTGTGATATCATTCACTTGGGCATCATGCAGTGTGGCAGTTTATTGTGATATCATTCACTGGGGCATCATGCAGTGTGGCAGTTTATCGTGATATTTTTCACTGGGGCATTATGCCATGTGGCAGTTTATCGTGATATCATTCACTGGGTCATCATGCAGTGTGGCAGTTTATCGTGATATCATTCACTGGGGCATTATGCCGTGTGGCAGTTTATCGTGATAGCATTCACTGGGGCATTATGTCGCAGAGTTGTGGCATCATGTCCCACCTCAGTCGCATTATGATGACATCCGGCGAAGCAGTCCTAACAATAACTTCTTAATACTGAGGGTCAAGCGAGGCGTCTGCTAGTACCATTTTTGTAAGTCTTGAGTATCACTCGGCCGGGATTCGAACCCGCGTGATTTCTCGCTTCAAGTGATGTTTATGACGCGGTTTGAGTGACATATACAATCTAGGGGTGTTTGCGAGCAACCTATTGAATTTCTTTTCCCAAGACTTTCAGAAATTGCATTTATCACATAAGAAACACATTCATTTGTATAGAAGTCTTTCAAAAGCGATATTGGTTTAGTTTGAAATTCAATCCGGTATTTGTATAGCTTGCAATTCAATCCGGTATTGGATTAACTTGAAATTCAATCTGGTATTGATTAAGCTTGATATTCAATCCGGTATAGGTTAACCTTGATATTCAATCCGGTATAGGTTAACCTTGATATTCAATCCGATATTGGTCAAGCTTAATATTTTATCCAGTATTGGTTAAGCTTAATATTAAATCTGATTCTGGTTAATCTTCAAGCTGAATATCATATTAAATCCGATATTGGTTAAGCTTGATATTCAATCCGATATTGGTCAAGCTTAATATTTTATCCAGTATTGGTTAAGCTTAATATTAAATCTGATTCTGGTTAATCTTCAAGCTGAATATCATATTAAATCCGATATTGGTTAAGCTTCATATTCAATCCGATATTGGTTAAGCTTGATATTCAATCCGATATTGGTTAAGCTTGATATTCAATCCGATATTGGTTAAGCTTGATATTCAATCCGATATTGGTTAAGCTTGATATTCATTCCGATATTGGTTAAGCTTGATATTCAGTCCGATATTGGTTAAGCTTGATATTCATTCCGATATTGGTTAAGCTTGATATTCAATACGATATTGGATGAGCTTGATATTTAATACGATATTGATTAAGCTTGATATTTAATGCTATGTTGGTTAAGCTTGATATTTAATCCGATATTGGTTAAGCTTGATATTCAATCCCATATTGGTTAAGCTTGACATTCAATACGATATTGGATGAGCTTGATATTTAATACGATATTGGTTAAGCTTGATATTTAATACGATATTGGTTAAGCTTGATATTCAATCCGATATGTTCTTACTTTACATATCTTACCAATGGGAGGTTACGACGTTACACCAAAATTCAATGTGACACGATTATCCAATTTGACGTCATACACGTTATTTCACACAATGCCATAACAAAAAAAACAAAACAACCACGATATGAAACTGGTCAAAGCAGCGATATATATGTCACGTTTTATGATAAAGCAATCGCATACGCTGCTTCATCGCAGTTAAAACGAAAATGAAAAAGTCTGTTGTGCTCTGACGATTTTTGTGTCTTTTTGCATCTATTTTCTAGAAAATCGCGTACGATCATGTTTTATAGTAATCGTTCATATAGAGTCTTGCTACACACAATGTGTTTGAATAATCGATACTTAGAACCATATGCTTTCTTTACCGTATCAAGTGTAAGAGAGCTCCTTTCTTTTGCAAAAAGAGCATTTTTCAAACTTTTTTTAACTGCATCTAAGCCGTCTTTGTTCTTGCGTCTTGCGATGCAAAGCGACAAGCGAACTACCAAGCTTAAAGTGGAGTGATCTTTTAAAACTTGTTCTATAACTGTAACATTATTATATACAACTCTAGGCAAGTGTAGATGTAACTGAAGAAAACATGAGATTTATATGTAAAATTGTATGACGCCAATTTCTTTGTTTAATACTAATGTAGTTGTAAAGTTTTTGTTCGGCTATTCACATTATACGGCTATGTGATATTCACATTATACGGCTATGTGATATTCACATTATACGGGACCGCATGAATAGACCAAGTAGACGATTCAAGTTAAGATGCTGTTGGAATCTTCGGTAACATTTTGACGGTGTTGCGGTTCAAGCATGGGAATGCCGTAATGTCATAACAGACATGTCATTGGACACGTCCAATATGTCATTAACATTCTAACGGACAGGACCGGCACTCATTAACAATTCACACCGAATTGTGGACATCGGCTGTTTTTCGATGAATACAGCTTAACAAGTTAACAATGCGCCAAGTTTAATGAATCATATGGAGGAGAAAAACGGAAAATGATTAATATTTTGGTCAGAAGAAAGAGCGAACTTCTTGAAATAAATTAGCTAAGCAATACCACAGGGACGATTATTCAAGTTAATGGAGGCAATACTCTACCTTTGTATGTCCATTTTTCATAAAGCCAGACGACAGTTTCTATTGTTATAATTTAAACTAGTAAATAAGAGTAAGGTGTAAGGTTGAATACATCAGACATTTACACGTAAAATTAAGCTTCCCAAGATGCAATGCTTAGTGGGTAAAGTCTGTAGTTTAACCATTCTCTTTCATCCTTTTTAGTGCCGAGAGTTCCCTAAATAAATTCAGAAGACTGTATTTACGAATTTTATGTCTATGGACAAAAGTATTTTCAAATTTAAGGATGTTCGTTTCTTCAACGGCGATTGTAAAGTGTTTCGACGCGGTCGCTTTTCGTTCAGTGCTTTAGGTTTTACCAGTAAATTATTTGTGAAATTCGCAGAACAGAATGACGGTAGATATGGAACAACAATAAATAGAATGAAAGGTAGATATGCATGTATAATAAATACAACCAATGACGTTTAGCAATCCATTGACACTGCTGCTATATCTATTGTAACTTCAGAATGGTTAACGTATAAATTGTAATAATACGTATATGCAGACATTATTATTGTCATTCCATTTTATAACCTTCTAAAATTGCATTACCACTCAATCAAATGAAATGAATGAATTCAAATGCTTAAATGAAAGCTCATTCAATAAGTTCATGAAATGCACTGTGTCCCAAATCAATGTATTTGGAGAAAAAACAAGAATTAATAATAATTGTATAGTTACCTTAAATAAGTGAAGTTATTTTAGAATAAGCGTAGATATTTTAGTTAAAATTATTTTTTAAATATGCGTAGTTATTTCAATTTTATGAAGTTATTTCAAATGAGAGTAATTATTGCAAGTGAATCAAACTTTAAACAATTAAAAGTTTTCGTATAAAGTTCAAATTAATTTTCCTCAAATTATTCGAAGTGCAAAGAATAATTCGCTTGTTTAGTACTTTTAAATATATGATGTTAAGTCTAATTTTATATTTATAGTAATTTTTATTTAATTTTTTTAAATTAAAATTAGATATTGGAATTCATCTTAATCTTCAGAAATCTTTTCCAAAAAGAAAATTACCTGAAATTAATACACCTGAAATTAATACACCTGAGAAAAGGTTTCTTTCTCAAAATATGATCGCCTGTATATAATTGCTTTTTCTACATTTTACTTTCTCAAGATGGTCATCCATACATATATAGTTATCTTTCCAATACTCTGTTATGCACTGCACAGCATCCTGATGAGCATTTGGGAGGGAGGACGAGTCCATACCACAGAAGTTCAAACTTTTATAGAAATGGTATATATTTAAGGCCATAAGATCTAGTACAACGTCCCTTTATCGACATTTCACCCCAATGAAATAGGCCATTCTTTACGTCATCAACCGTTATACCACAATTTCAGTGCAGGATTTTGATGACGTGTGCATAGTCGAGATAGTAAGGCTTTGGAGATGAACAGGTAAGGTTAAATGTTATGTTATGTTATGTTACGTTATGTTATGTTATGTTATGTTATGTTATGTTATGTTATGTTATGTTATGTTCTAGACAGATATAGAAAGAAAAAGAATATATATATATACTTACCTCAGAGCCCGTCTTTGAGCTTGATTGTTTTCTTCGCAACGTCGGACATTTAATTGAAACGGAGTTGGCTGAATTCATTTTTTGCTTTCCTTGGAATGGCTGCTATGTATATTCTTATAGCTTCCAGAAACGCTTAGGAGGTATCCAGCTTCTCGAATACAACATAACATTTGAAAATTCTGAGTAAAACACGACACTTCGTGATTTTTGTCATATTTTCTCAACATTCTTAGTGTATCTGCAGCAAATGTGAAAAGTAGAATGTGATAGTTTGTACTTGGTTTTTCCATTAGACATTTACAAGAGAAAGTGCTTGCAATCAATTCTCATATCACCTATAATGATGCTCTTGGAAAAAGATGCTTAAATGATGTATTTACACAACACACTCATTACGTCAATCAATATCAAAGTTATACTGACTGTATATGGATAATTAACTGTTCGTTTTATTCTCCCCTGGCCGACTAATAAATTCAATGCTTAGAAGTAAAAGAGTAGTACTTTTTGCACGAAACGTAAATGGTAGATTAATTGATTTCATGTAATTATTCCCTTGCCAAACTCTGTCAAGTTCGCTTTATGAAGTGATCACTCTTTTATTTTATAATCTCTTTTAACACGTCACTTATTAGAAGATTTATTGATTTGGATACATAATTTGCAGGATGCGCCATTCGTGTTGTATAGCTACACCAAAAATACATGGGAAATTAGAAACTATAACTAAACGATATAATTTTTTTTCATCATTCCTATATCATTACCAAAAGTTGTAACGCTTTTCCATCATTCCAATTACTTTTCCATCATTCCAATAACTTTTCCATCATTCCAATTAATTTTCCATCATTCCAATCTCTTTTCCATCATTCCTTGTCATTTTCCAATCATTCCTATCTCTTTTACATCATTCCTATCTCGTTTCCATCGTACATATTTCCTTTCCATCATTCAAATTTATTTTCATCACAAAGGAATCTGTATCGGAGTATGTTAACCGCAGTCAAACAATTTTCACAAATCATTTATCATTTTAAAGACTATCATATGTGAAAGGAAACTCCCCATAAGAAAAAGGAATATGATACGTGCAACACTGTCAGAAAGGTCAAGGCTGTCAATAGAATGACGTGATTTCCGTCTTTGACGTTGGCAATGGTTATACTATCAATAAAAATGTCACGACCTCTGCTCTAAAAATTGGCCATGGGTATAATATCATTATAATGTATTAATATCCGATTTATACATTGGCAATGTGTTATAATATCATTATAATGTATTAACATCCGATTTATACATTAGCAACTTGGTATTATATCATTAATATTGTATTAACCTTCGTTTTAGACATTGGTAATTTGTTATAATTTTATTAATAATGTATTAATTTCCGTTTTAGACATTGGCAATTTGTTATAATATTATTAAGAAATGTCATCACTTCTGTGTTATACATTGGCAATGGGATTATAGTATCATTAAATACATCATAACGTCTGCGTTAGACATTGGCAATGGGATTATAGTATCATTAAATACATCATAACGTCTGCGTTAGACATTGGCAATGGGATTATAGTATCATTAAATACATCATAACGTCTGCGTTAGACATTGTGAATGGGTTATAATATCATTTCAATGCTCTTACGTTGATGTTAGACATGGCAATAGGTTATAATGTCATAAATAATGTCAAGACAGATGTGTCAAGCATTGGTAATGTATTATAAAATCATTAATAATGTCATGACGTCTATGTTAGACATTGGTAATGTGTTATAAAATCATTTATCACATAGTCGGTGCACTTTGCCTATATAATGTGCAGTTTCATATTTGATATATTGTAACATGTGAACATATCACTTTATGTGATTCTGATTGGCCCAAATAAGCCCATGAAATTAGTGTGCAGTATTCTCTTTACTGATTGGCTGCTATCGTGGGAAAACTTTCTTAACCCCGCCTTCTGGAATTTGTTCTCCTTTCATTGCACATTTTTGGCTGCCATTTTCTGATGTGACTCGCAAATGGGAAGTGGGGGAAATGGTGATGTGATGCAAGTCCGACTGAAAACTAGATTTGTTTACGTTTTCTGAACAATTTAATATTCCAAATCAAATACTGTAAATATCCTGTCGCAAAAACATTCCAGTAAATATGTGATTTTCTGCATCCAGTAATCTTCATTCCACAAAAATATCGCAACAATGTAATGTTTAGTTGTGAAGTCACTATGTTGTATAAGCCAACTCTAACCGGTACTGTGCATCGTATCAAACAATGTGACATCACACGCATTGGACATTGTGTGCTGACAAATATTTATTCTTTGATTTATAGTTAGAGAAAATTATTAATATACATTAACTGTTTCAAATTTGTTTGTGGCTATTGTCTACGCACAACAAATGAAAGGTACAGCGTCTGTCAGAATGAACGGAATTATTCATTCTTCTTTCTATCTAAATAATTTCTACTGAAATAAAACTACGTGATAAAAATAATCTCAAATAGGTAATGAGTAAATGTTAAATTAATTAACTAGTTAAATATTGTCTAGCTTTTCCTCGACAAGGCTCGGAAAAGCTGGACATTATTCAACTCGTTTCATAAATTCAATAGCAAATCATTACCGTGTTATAAATTCAATATTAAATCATTTCCCATTTGAGATCCTCTATTAATGATGTCACGACGTATATGTTAGACATTGACAAAGGGTAATAGTGTCAATAGTGTAATGACTTCCATGTTAGACATCAGCACTGGGTATAATATCGTTAATATTGCCTTCATTTCCGTTCTAGACATTAGCAATCAGTTATAATATCATTAATGATGTCATTACGTGTAGGATAGACACTGGCAATTAGTTATTATATCATCAATAATGTCTTTAAGTGTACGATAGACACTAGCAATCAGTTATAATATCATTAATGATGTCATTACATGTAGGATAGACACTGGCAATTAGTTATAATATCATCAATAATGTCTTTAAGTGTACGATAGACACTAGCAATCAGTTATAATATCATTAATGATGTCATTACATGTAGGATAGACACTGGCAATTAGTTATAATATCATCAATAATGTCTTTAAGTGTACGATAGACATTGGCAATAAGTTATAATATCATCAATTAGTTATAATATCGTCAATAATGTCTTTAAGTGTATGATAGACATTGGCAATAAGTTATAATATCATCAATTAGTTATAATATCGTCAATAATGTCTTTAAGTGTATGATAGACATTGGCAATAAGTTATAATATCATCAATTAGTTATAATATCGTCAATAATGTCTTTAAGTGTATGATAGACACTGGTAATTAGTTATAATATCATCAGTAATGTCTTTAAGTGTACGATAGACATTGGCAATAAGTTATAATACCATTAATAATGTCATTAAGTGTATGATAGACACTGGCAATTAGTTATAATATCATCAATTAGTTATAATATCATCAATAATGTCTTTAAGTGTATGATAGACACTGGCAATTAGTTATAATATCATTAATGATGTCATTACATGTAGGATAGACACTGGCAATTAGTTATTATATCATCAATAATGTCTTTAAGTGTACGATAGACATTGGCAATAAGTTATAATATCATCAATTAGTTATAATATCGTCAATAATGTCTTTAAGTGTATGATAGACACTGGTAATTAGTTATAATATCATCAGTAATGTCTTTAAGTGTACGATAGACATTGGCAATAAGTTATAATACCATTAATAATGTCATTAAGTGTATGATAGACACTGGCAATTAGTTATAATATTATCATTTAGTTATAATATCATCAATAATGTCTTTAAGTGTATGATAGACATTGGCAATTAGTTATAATATTATTAATGATGTCATTACGTGTAGGATAGACACTGGCAATTAGTTATAATATCATCAATTAGTTATAATATCGTCAATAATGACTTTAAGTGTATGATAGACATTGGCAATGAGTTATAATATCATTAATGATGTCATTACGTGTAGGATAGACACTGGTAATTAGTTATAATATCATCAATTAGTTATAATATCGTCAATAATGTCTTTAAGTGTATGATAGACATTGGCAATTAGTTATAATATCATTAATGATGTCATTACATGTAGGATAGACACTGGCAATTAGTTATAATATCATCAATAATGTCTTGAAGTGTACGATAGACATTAGCAATAAGTTATAATATCATTAATAATGTCATTACGTGTATGATAGACACTGGCAATTAGTTATAATATCATCAATTAGTTATAATATCATCAATTAGTTATAATATCGTCAATAATGTCTTTAAGTGTATGATAGACACTGGCAATTAGTTATAATATCATTAATGATGTCATTACGTGTAGGATAGACACTGGCATTTAGTTATAATATCATCTGTTAGTTATAATATCATTATGAATGTCATTACATGTAGGATAGACATTGGCAATTAGTTATACTATCATTAATGATGCCGTTACGTGTATGATATACATTGGCAATTAGTTATAATATCATCAATAATGTCTTTAAGTGTACGATAGACATTGGCAATTAGTTATAATATCATTAATGATGTCATTACGTGTAGGATAGACACTGGCAATTAGTTATAATATTATCATTTAGTTATAATATCGTCAATAATGTCTTTAAGTGTATGATAGACATTGGCAGTTACTTGTAATATCATTAATGATGTCATTACATGTAGGATAGACACTGGCAATTAGTTATAATATCATCAATAATGTCTTTAAGTGTACGATAGACATTGGCAATTAGTTATAATATCATTAATAATGTCATTACGTGTATGATAGACATTGGCAATTAGTTATAATATCAACAATTAGTTATAATATCGTCAATAATGTCTTTAAGTGTATGATAGACATTGGCAATTAGTTATAATATCATTAATAATGTCATTACGTGTATGATAGACATTGGCAATTAGTTATAATATCAACAATTAGTTATAATATCATTAATAATGTCTTTAAGTGTATGATAGACATTGGCAATTAGTTATAATATCATTAATAATGTCTTTAAGTGTATGATAGACATTTACAATTAGGTATAATATCATAACTAATGTAATTACGTGCATGATAGACACTGGTAATTAGTTATAATATCATTAATAATGTTTACATTGTTTATATACAGGTGCATGGGAATGACTGTGACTAGTTTACACTGGTTATGTACAAGTCCATGAGAATGACTGACTAGTTTACACTGGTTATGTACAGGTACATGACAATGACTGTGACTAGTTTACACTGGTTATGTACAGGGGGATGAGAATGTGACTAGTTTACACTGGTTATACAGGGGGATGAGAATGTGACTAGTTTACACTGGTTATGTACAGGTGCATGATAATGACTGTGACTAGTTTACACTGGTTATGTACATGTGCATGAGAATGAATGTGACTAGTTTACACTGGTTATGTACAGGTGCATGAGAATGACTGACTAGTTTACACTGATTATGTACAGGTCCATGAGAATGAATGTGACTAGTTTACACTGGTTATGTACAGGTGCATGAGAATGACTGACTAGTTTACACTGATTATGTACAGGTCCATGAGAATGAATGTGACTAGTTTACACTGGTTATGTACAGGTGCTTGAGAATGACTTACTAGTTTACACTGTTTCTTTGTATTTACAAGAGAATGACTGTGACGAGTATACAGTTTATATATAGGTTCATGAGAACGAATGTGACAAGAATACACTGTCTATACACAGGTGCATGAAAAAGAATCTTTGACAATTGTATATTGTTCAGATACAAGTACTCGACTGACTGACTAAACTTACATCAAAGACGCTTTAGCCCATTAGACATGCGCGTCTGGTTTATTCCAACAAAGTTCAATACATAATTTATTGTAGGGAGTGAATTCAAGCCACACTCCCATACGCTTTAATGTATATATTGTATGCTTATTAATTGTACCCGACTCCGGGGCTACTTAAACCTCACGGTAAAAGATGATGAGCGGGAATGTTGTCAAAAATTCTCATCATGAAACAGTCTGTATCGCATAAGACGCCTGGTAGGGATAAACCAAATCCATAATAGTTAAACAAATTTCCTTTAATGATTCATCAGAGTTTGAATATATTGTACCAAATTTGCATTTAATTCCCCAAAATATAAACCAATCAGATGAGTTTTAGTGCATCCTATTGTTTTGGGGCATCAAGTCTGAGTGTAACCAAAATTATAATTTTGATGGTGATAAATAAAGGATCAGAGCAGTTCCTTCTATATAGGTGTTGTCAGAAGAGGTTTTCGATATCCAAAATGAAAACCCTATAGGCAATTTTGATCTCCGTTCTGTAGCCCATTAAAGCTGTTTCATTGTCTCTAACAGTGGTTTCAATTGTTCTAGAATTATCCAAGCTCTCCTTGTATGGATTATATAGACTGATGGATCTGTCATGTCCGCAACGCACAAATCGCTGTAGTCCACATTAATTGCCAATACTGGTTAATCGTTCAGTTCTTGGATGTGGATCAGTCGACTGCACAAAAAGTTGTAAGCAAGACGGGCAGCTGGTGTATTTCTCTCCTCTAGACCTAAGGGAACTAAAAGCCTTTCTCAACTTCGTTCTAGATTGTTGCTGTGTGACATGACTTTTTCTTGCTTTCTTGTCTCCTAGATCACTCTATGCTATTATATGTGTTTTATAGCAGCCGCTTTCTCGTGTATACGAGTTTTACTCTGACACGATGTTTACATAAAGCTACATGAGGTTGTTTGTTATGTGTATCTATACTTTATGTAGCTTTGGTACGTGACTGTATCATATTATAACGTTTTCTTTCAAGACTGCACATTGCAGTGATACTCTATAAACAATGATATAAAATTAAATTTTGTCCAGGGGTGTAGATTATATTTTATAGATATTGACGTATAAATAGGTGTCTAAATTGAACCTATATACTGAACATTTTGACACGTTTGAAGTAATTAAATTTTCAGTGGTTAGTGAGAATAGGTGGGTTCGTAGAAGAATTAAGTTACTTCCTATTGGATGGGCCGGTTAGGTGGGTTACTTTGAGACGTAGGTCACGCGAGTTGGTATTCTGAAATATTAGATTGAATAGTAAGATCTGTCCCGTGGGATATAATGCGATATTTGCGTGTATCATACAGCATGTATCACTCAGTGTTTTAATCTACACATTTTAAATTGTTTTTCTTCATCGAGTAGTACGCAGAAAAATCTCTTGTTCATGTGTACGTTTGCAAAAAGTAATCAGATTATAGGTTAAGTGGAGCTAAGGGTGCTCATTTGTTTATTTATATTTGCACGTTTAAGGCGGCCCAAAGTACATGTATATCAGTCTAGTTTCATGACGGTACATAAAAAAAAATTCAACAAAAAATATCTGAGGCAAATGTTTATTCATTAGAACCAAAAAGATCACCGTGACCTACCTTTGCTCGTGGTTAGTAGGACACCCAAGTATACATATACCGTGGAACAGAAATACAACAGCGTTACGAAAACTGACTTCAGTACAAAAACAGTTAAATTACTCGAGCGTGAATAGTAGGCCAATGTAACTTAATTTTGCCCAAGGTGAGCAATACTTTCTACTACAAATACAGGCGTCGCAGTTCATGTCTGTATATAATACGATTAAAGCTGTTGTTGTTGTTGGGTTTTAACGCCATTTTTCAGCACATGATATGCTATGCAAGGCGGCCAGTATTAATGGTGGAGGAAGAACCCGGGAAAACCGCGAGAAGAACCACCGACCAACGAGAAGCTACTGGCAAGCTTTCTCACATACCCACATTGGCCGAATCCTAGACTCTAACCCACACAACAAGAATGTAAGACAAGCTCAGCTAAATCCCCACAGTTAATATAACCAAAAGAGCGTGTAATGTTGATTACTGTGCCCTACCCTTTCTGTGATAAGATGTACCATCAAAGATGAATCTGTTTAGTTTCGCGACTGTATGGACAACAGTGTCAGATAAATGGAACTACATGCAAGCCAATTTATGTAGACGCGTACGATATGGACAGTGATAATGGCGTTGGAGACGTGACCCACATGCCTCTCCTATGAATCGCGAAGAAGACATAAAACGGAGAATTTATAATGGAAAACTAAATATATCGGATGAATTGTTTTGCTTCATTGTAGTGATTGAATCATCATAACCAATTACCCAAACCATCAGTACGTAGGTTATATTATGTATGTATTTATCCAGTACTAATCTGTAGTAATCATAACCATTTACCCTAGCCATTTCTATGTAGGGTGTATTATGTATCCATTATCCTGTACTAATCTGTAGCAATGATAACGAAGTACACAAGCCATCATTACCTAGGTTGTATAATGGATGCGTAATCCGGTACTAATCTCTAGTAATCATAACGAAGTACCCAAAACACCAGTATTCTGGTTTTATTATGCATGTATCATCATGTACTCACCACTATCAGTTATAACTGGGTACTAAGCCAGCGATATGTTCGTAATATGATGCATATAATATCTAGTAATATTATGAAGTATTCATAATAGTGTAGCAATGCAAGTAGTATGGGAGTTGTATTATGCATGCATTATCAAATTCTAATCTAAATTAAGTATAACAGTGCGTCAAAGCCATTAGTATGGGTGTTGTATTATGCATGAATTAGAAAGTACAGATGAGTAATAATCATAACGAAGGACCCAAGCCATCAGTATCTAGGTTGTATAATGCATGTATTGTCCAGCATTAATCTAAAGTAATCATAACAACGTACCCATGCCAGCAGTATGTACCTTGTATTATGTAGGTATTATCCAGTACAAATTAGTAGTAATCATAACAGAATAACCAAGCTATTAGTATATACGTTGTATTATGTATGTAATATCCAGTAAAAATCAGTAGTAATCATAACAGAATAACCAAGCTGGTAGTATGTACGTTGTATTATGTATGTAGTATCTAGTATATGTCAGTAGTAATCATATCAGAATAACCAAACCAGCAGCATGTACGTTGTATTATGTATGTATTATCTAGTATATGTCAGTAGTAATCATAACTGAATAACCCAACCAGCCATCATATTCGATGTATTATGTATGTATTATCTAGTATATGTCAGTAGTAATCATATCGGAATAACCAAACCAGCCATCATATCAGAATAACCAAACCGGCAGTATGTACGTTGTATTATGTATGTATTATGTAGTATATGTCAGTAGTAATCATAACAGAATAACCAAACCAGCCATCATATTCGATGTATTATGTATGTATCATCATGGAGAAAGTTAACCAAAATATTCGTCATCAGACTCAAGCAGCATAAATGATTCATCGAAGGGAATATAACTCGTACATGTTTCGGCATGAGATAAGAACAACAAGAATGGAATTAATTTAAAATACAATTGCTGACAACGTCTTCAGCAGAAACACTATTAAGAATATTGTAGTTCATTGCATCACTTGCTAATACCACCAAATATTGCAACGGATGGTAGTTCCAATCAACGTGTAGTGATACCACCCAACATTGCAACTGATTGTACCTCCATTCAATATTATTTACACCACCCATTATTACAACGGACTTTAGTTCAGAACAGCTGGTACTTATAGCACCGAGCGTTACAACAGATTATAGTTCCAATCACGATGTAACGATTCCATTCAGTATTACAACGAAGTGTGAATCCAGTCAGGAGGTACGGATACCATTCAGTATTACAACGAATTGTGGATCCAGTCAGGAGGTACCGATACCACTCAATATTACAACGAATTTTGGTTCCAGTCAGGAGGTACGGATACCATTCAGTATTACAACGAATTGTGGATCCTATCAGGAGGTACGGATACCATTCAGTATTACAACGAATTGTGGTTCCAGTCAGGAGGTACGGATACCATTCAGTATTACAACGAATTGTGGTTCCAGTCAGGAGGTACGGATACCATTCAGTATTACAACGAATTCTAGTTACAGTCAAGAGGTACGGGTACCATTCAGTATTACAACGAATTGTGGTTCCAGTCAGGAGGTACGGATACCATTCAATATTACAACGAATTGTAGTTACAGTCAAGAGGTACGGGCACCATTCAGTATTACAACGAATTGTAGTTACAGTCAAGAGGTACGGATACCATTCAGTATTACAACGAATTGTAGTTACAGTCAAGAGGTACTGGTACCATTCAGTATTACAACGAATTGTGGTTCCAGTCAGGAGGAACGGATACCATTCAGTATTACAACAAATTGTAGTTACAGTCAAGAGGTACGGATACCATTCAGTATTACAACGAATTGTAGTAACAGTCAGGAGGTACGGGTACCATTCAGTATTACAACGAATTATAGTTACAGTCAAGAGGTACGGGTACCATTCAGTATTACAACGAATTGTAGTTACAGTCAAGAGGTATTTGGTACCATTCAGTATTACAACGAATTGTAATTTCAGTCAAGAGGTACGGGTACCATTCAGTATTACAACGAATTGTAGTTACAGTCAAGAGGTACGGGTATCATTCAGTATTACAACGAATTGTAGTTACAGTCAAGAGGTACGGGTACCATTCAGTATTACAACGAATTGTGGTTCCAGTCAAGAGGTATGGGTACCATTCAGTATTACAACGAATTGTAGTTATAGTCAAGAGGTACGGGTACCATTCAGTATTACAACGAATTGTAGTTACAGTCAAGAGGTACTGGTACCATTCAGTATTACAACGAATTGTAGTTACAGTCATGAGGTACGGGTACCATTCAGTATTACAACGAATTGTAGTTACAGTCAAGAGGTACTGGTACCATTCAGTATTACAACGAATTGTAGTTACAGTCAAGAGGTACTGGTACCATTCAGTATTACATCGAATTGTAGTTACAGTCAAGAGGTACGGGTACCATTCAGTATTATAACGAATTGTGGTTCCAGTCAAGAGGTACTGGTACCATTCAGTATTACAACGAATTGTAGTTACAGTCAAGAGGTACTGGTACCATTCAGTATTACAACGAATTGTAGTTACAGTCAAGAGGTACTGGTACCATTCATTATTACAACGAATTGTGGTTCCAGTCAAGAGGTACGGGTACCATTCAGTATTACAACGAATTGTAGTTACAGTCAAGAGGTACTGGTACCATTCAGTATTACAACGAATTGCAGTACAGTCAAGAGGTACTGGTACCATTCAGTATTACAACGAATTGTAGTTACAGTCAAGAGGTAAGGGTACCATTCAGTATTACAACGAATTGTAATTACAGTCAAGAGGTACTGGTACCATTCAGTATTACAACGAATTGTAGTTACAGTCAAGAGGTATTTGGTACCATTCAGTATTACAACGAATTGTAGTTACAGTCAAGAGGTATTTGGTACCATTCAGTATTACAACGAATTGTAGTTACAGTCAAGAGGTATTTGGTACCATTCAGTATTACAACGAATTGTAGTTACAGTCAAGAGGTACTGGTACCATTCAGTATTACAACGAATTGTAGTTACAGTCAAGAGGTACGGGTACCATTCAGTATTACAACGAATTGTAATTACAGTCAAGAGGTACGGGTACCATTCAGTATTACAACGAATTGTAGTTACAGTCAAGAGGTACGGGTACCATTCAGTATTACAACGAATTGTAGTTACAGTCAAGAGGTATTTGGTACCATTCAGTATTACAACGAATTGTAGTTACAGTCAAGAGGTATTTGGTACCATTCAGTATTACAACGAATTGTAGTTACAGTCAAGAAGTACGGGTACCATTCAGTATTACAACGAATTGTAGTTACAGTCAAGAGGTACGGGTACCATTCAGTATTACAACGAAATGTAATTACAGTCAAGAGGTACGGGTACCATTCAGTATTACAACGAATTGTAATTACAGTCAAGAGGTACTGGTACCATTCAGTATTACAATGAATTGTAGTTACAGTCAAGAGGTACGGGTACCATTCAGTATTACAACGAATTATAGTTACAGTCAAGAGGTATTTGGTACCATTCTGTATTACAACGAATTGTAGTTACAGTCAAGAGGTATTTGGTACCATTCAGTATTACAACGAATTGTAGTTACAGTCAAGAGGTATTTGGTACCATTCAGTATTACAACGAATTGTAGTTACAGTCAAGAGGTACGGGTACCATTCAGTATTACAACGAATTGTAGTTACAGTCAAGAGGTACGGGTACCATGCAGTATTACAACGAATTTTAGTTACAGTCAGGAGGTATTTGGTACCATTCAGTATTACAACGAATTGTAGTTACAGTCAAGAGGTACTGGTACCATTCAGTATTACAATGAATTGTAGTTACAGTCAAGAGGTACGGGTACCATTCAGTATTACAACGAATTGTAGTTACAGTCAAGAGGTATTTGGTACCATTCAGTATTACAACGAATTGTAGTTACAGTCAAGAGGTATTTGGTACCATTCAGTATTACAACGAATTGTAGTTACAGTCAAGAGGTACTGGTACCATTCAGTATTACAACGAATTGTAGTTACAGTCAAGAGGTACGGGTACCATTCAGTATTACAACGAATTGTAGTTACAGTCAAGAGGTACGGGTACCATTCAGTATTACAACGAATTGTAGTTACAGTCAAGAGGTACGGGTACCATTCAGTATTACAACGAATTGTAGTTACAGTCAAGAGGTATTTGGTACCATTCAGTATTACAACGAATTGTAGTTACAGTCAAGAGGTATTTGGTACCATTCAGTATTACAACGAATTGTAGTTACAGTCAAGAGGTACTGGTACCATTCAGTATTACAACGAATTGTAGTTACAGTCAAGAGGTACTGGTGCCATTCAGTATTACAACGAATTGTAATTACAGTCAAGAGGTACTGGTACCATTCAGTATTACAACGAATTGTAGTTACAGTCAAGAGGTACGGGTACCATTCAGTATTACAACGAATTGTAATTACAGTCAAGAGGTACTGGTACCATTCAGTATTACAATGAATTGTAGTTACAGTCAAGAGGTACGGGTACCATTCAGTATTACAACGAATTGTAGTTACAGTCAAGAGGTATTTGGTACCATTCAGTATTACAACGAATTGTAGTTACAGTCAAGAGGTACGGGTACCATTCAGTATTACAACGAATTGTAGTTACAGTCAAGAGGTACGGGTACCATGCAGTATTACAACGAATTTTAGTTACAGTCAGGAGGTATTTGGTACCATTCAGTATTACAACGAATTGTAGTTACAGTCAAGAGGTACGGGTACCATTCAGTATTACAACGAATTGTAGTTACAGTCAAGAGGTACGGATACCATTCAGTATTACAACGAATTGTAGTTACAGTCAAGAGGTACGGGTACCATTCAGTATTACAACGAATTGTAGTTACAGTCAAGAGGTACGGGTACCATTCAGTATTACAACTAATTGTAATTACAGTCAAGAGGTACGGATACCATTCAGTATTACAACGAATTGTAGTTACAGTCAAGAGGTACGGATACCATTCAGTATTACAACGAATTGTAGTTACAGTCAAGAGGTACTGGTACCATTCAGTATTACAACATATTGTAGTTACAGTCAAGAGGTACTGGTACCATTCAGTATTACAACGAATTTTAGTTACAGTCAGAAGGTATTTGGTACTATTCAGTATTACAACGAATTGTAGTTACAGTCAAGAGGTACGGGTACCATTCAGTATTACAACGAATTGTAGTTACAGTCAAGAGGTACTGGTACCATTCAGTATTACAACGAATTGTAGTTACAGTCAAGAGGTACTGGTACCATTCAGTATTACAACGAATTGTAGTTACAGTCAGGAGGTACGGGTGCCATTCAGTATTACAACGAATTGTAATTACAGTCAGGAGGTACGGATACCATTCAGTATTACAACGAATTGTAGTTACAGTCAGGAGGTACCGGTCGATTCAGTATTACAACATATTGTTTTTACTTTAGCATCACATCGCAGATATACAGCTGCTCCAAGGATGAACCTTGCATCTTTGAACTTAGTGTGAAATACTATTGCATTAGTTACGTTTTAAACACTGTTTACTGTGTAGTTGAGAAATTATCGTTTTGTCCTTGTGTATATGAAAAATACAAGAAGTGCACTTTGCATGTAAATATACGAGATGTAAAATATGCAAAACGCGAACTGTACGTTTAAGTATACGAGATGTAAAATATGCAAAACGTGCACTGTACGCATAAGTATACGAGATGTAAAATATGCAAAACGTGCACTGTACGCATAAGTATACGAGATGTAAAATATGCAAAATGTACACTGTACGCATAAGTATACGAGATGTAAAATATGCCAAATGTACACTGTACGCATAAGTATATGAGATGTAAAATATGCAAAATGTACACTGTACGTAAGGTAAACATGAATATTAAAAATGGTATGCAAGGGGAAAAATCTTTGTAGGGAGTACGAAGTCTACGTTGTGAAATGTATACAAAAAGTCCACTCTGTATAAGGCATGGAAAATATTCACCTTTTATAAAGTATGTAAGAAGTCCATTGTGTGTACTGTACACAATAAGTTCATTTTCTTTAAGGTATACAATAATGTCACTTTGCTTAAGTTATACAGGAGGAATACGTTGTGTGAGATATGCAAGAATGACACGTTGCGCAAGGTAAACGAGAAGGTTGTTTTGTGTCACGCATACAAAGAACTCAGTTTTAAGTGTATTTTGTGATATCTATACATAGAACTCCAATTTTTAGGTTTACACTAAACTCCATTTGTATAAGCAATACACTACATTTGATTTGTGCAAGATATGCGAAACCGGCACTTTGTGCAACGTATGCGAAATGGGAACTTGGTACAAAGTGGATGTGTACTTTGTCTAGGATATACAACGAGCGCACATTGTGTAATGGATGCACGGAGTTAACTTTGTGTCAAGTATATTTTTGAAGTGCAGTTCAGATACGCTATGTATAAAATGTACTTTGAGTTAATATATGCACAGTGTACTTAGTTAAATGCATACCATATGAGTAATTTTTGTATATGATATACAAGAAGTGTAATTTACATTAGGTTATACAAGACGCTCACGTTGTGTAAGGTATGCATGAAATTTACAATGTGTAAGGTATGCATGAAGTTTACACTGTGTAAGGTATGCATGAAGTTTACAATGAATTTAAAGTGTGCATGAAGTTTACACTGTGTAAGGTATGCATGAAGTTTGCACTGTGCAAATTATACTTCAAAGGTATACAATACCTTCACTTTGTGTAAGGTACGCGTGAAGTTTACGTTGTGCAAATTATACTTCAAAGGCACTGAATGCAAAGTGTGCAGGAAGTGCACATTGTGTAAGGTATACAAGACGTTCCCTTTGTGTAAGGTATAAAAGAATGTCACGTTGTGTAAGGTATAAAAGAATGTCACGTTGTGTAAGGTATACTAGAAAGTCACGTTGTGTAAGGTATGCAGGAATGTCACGTTGTGTAAGGTATACAAGAATGTCACGTTGTGTAAGGTATACTAGAATGTCACGTTGTGTAAGGTTTGCAGGAATGTCACGTTGTGTAAGGTATAAAAGAATATCACGTTGTGTAAGGTATACAAGAATGTCACGTTGTGTAAGGTATACTAGAATGTCACGTTGTGTAAGGTATGCAGGAATGTCACGTTGTGTAAGGTACAAAAGAATGTCACGTTGTGTAAGGTATAAAAGAATGTCACGTTGTGTAAGGTATTAAATAATGTCACATTGTGTAAGGTATAAAAGAATGTCACGCTGTGTAAGGTATGCAGGAATGTCACGTTGTGTAAGGTATAAAAGAATGTCACGTTGTGTAAGGTATTAAATAATGTCACGTTGTGTAAGGTATAAAAGAATGTCACGCTGTGTAAGGTATGCAGGAATGTCACGTTGTGTAAGGTATACAAGAATGTCACGTTGTGTAAGGTATAAAAGAATGTCACGTTCTGTAAGGTAACAATAATTTTTTTTACGTAAGGAATACAGTAAATTCACTTAATGTAATATATACAGGAAGTATTTAGTTGAACTTTTGTATAAATAAATTGCATCATGCAAGCTAACATATCAGCATAGTTTCTTTGACAATGTTCCTGGTATATTTTGCGATCTATAAAGCCTTACATGACGGCGAAATAACAGACCTCTTAAAGAGGAACCATGTTTATGATTATTCCTGATATCACAGTACCTTTGCTGGATTTCGGAACCGCGTACACTCCTGTTCTTCTAAGTCTTATCGTAAACGCATATAGACAGTTGGACTGCAAAGAAACAATTCAAATATCACATCCGTTTGGCACAAAAGCATACTACTCCTGTACAGATATATCGAATGATGGTATTACGTTTACAAAAAAAAAAAAACGTTTATCTGCCTTAAAGGCCTTTCTGGCAGTTGTCCAAATCAGGTAGCCATTGTCATTTTGTCTAAGGGACATAAAGTTATTCAAGATTATTTTCAGGGAATAAAAGAACACGTTGCGACGTTTGAATATGTTATATGAAACATGTGGACTTGGATTTTATGACATACGCTGATCAAGACGAGCAGTTTCCTATGTCTTGTACACATCAGCGTAAGGGTCGTTGTCCTATGTCCTGCATGCTGTTTCCTGTGCTTGATAGTGCTAACAATGGTAGAATAATACAAATTTTATAGACAAAAATGTAGAACATGGAATTATCCAGCCCGATAATTAAGGGTTGTATTGCAACTAGACATTGTGCTAAAACCGCTGGCGTATGATTACAAATAGGAAGCAAAATATTTGGACTGCACTAACTCACATTCAAAATCCGGTATAAGAATGAAGTGATGGGTGACGGATATACAAAAGATTGGAAGTACCGAAACACACTAGGTGAACTAAGTCGGTAGATATGGTCCTTACATGTGTACGCTGTACATGTCACTTAATGAGAGTATAGTCCATGCTACACTCAATCCCAATCGATACCAATACGCTGTACATATCATTTAATGAGAGTACAGTCCATGCTACACTCAATCCCAATCAATACCAATACGCTGTACATATCACTTAATGAGAGTACAGTCCATGCTACACTCAATCCCAATCGATGCCAATACGCTGTACATATCACTTAATGAGAGTACAAGCCATGCTACACTCAATCCCAATCGATACCAATACGCTGTACGTATCATTTATTGAGAGTACAGTCCATGCTACACTCAATCCCAATCAATACCAATACGCTGTACATATCACTTAATGAGAGTACAGTCCATGCTACACTCAATCCCAATCGATGCCAATACGCTGTACATATCACTTAATGAGAGTACAGTCCATGCTACACTCAGTCCCAATCGATATCAATACGCTGTACATATCACTTCATGAGAGTACAGTCCATGCTACACTCACTCCCAATCGATAGCAATATGTTACAGAGCACTGACTGATCTTATCGACCCTGACTTAACCATCATCTGGACTTTTATTAAGCTATACACATTAAACTTTTATAAAGAGTGCAACATGATGTAATTGATGTATTGTGAATACAGATTACACTGTTAAACAGTGTGCAATATGGTGACATTGATGTACAGTAAATATACACGTAGACTGTTATAAAGTAATGACATTGAATTGTGGTGAAGACACACATGAGACTTATAAATGGTGAAATTTATATATAGTGAATAGAGTGATGATGTGTTAAATATGGAGGCATTCATGGTAGTGAATATACACATTACACTGTTATATACACTGTTATATACACTATTATATAGTATTGTAACAAGCCAGAGAAGTTCGGAAAACAGTGCAATATGGTGTCATTGATCTATCGTGAATACAGTTTACTCTGTTATACAGTGTGCAATATGGTGTCACTTGTGTACAGCGAATACAGATTATACTGTTATACAGTGTGCAATATAGTGGCATAGATGTACAATTAATATACACGTAGACTGTTATAAAGTAGTGATACTGATGTGTAGTGAAGACACACATGAGACTTATAAATGGTGAAATTTTTATATAGAGAATAGAGTGATGACGTGTTAAATATGGTGGCATTGATGGTAGTGAATATACACATTACACTATTACATACACTATTATATACACTATTATATAGTATTGTAACAAGCCAGAGGAGTTTCTTTACCGAGCGATATCGACTCGGGCTTGAATATCTCTAGAATCCATGTTTCCCCTGTTTCCAAAGACTTCCATAAAAACTATTGTTGTAAACTGGAAATAGCAATGCATCCAAACTATAATTTTACTCTGATTAATATATGACCGCAGATTTAACATCTTCCCAGTTGCCTGTCAGCCTCACAACTTCATGGTTTCTCCTCATTATCTTTCCGTAACTACGGCCAGTATTTCAATCCGTGAAATTATCCAACTGAACCACCTAATACAGAGAACTATTTTTACTGTAGAGCCACATTAGTTAAGTCAAATCATCAAGAACAAGCTTAAAGACCTAATAATGTTTCTTACCTTACTTATTTTCAGCAAGCTTTTTATGTTTTATAATTTCATGGTGTTTGTATTTTGTAATCATATCATTATATATGTTTGTTTTATGTTATGGGTGTTGTCTAATGTTGTAAAGCGCTCAGAGCGTCTAAAGATTAGAGCAGCAGGGGGGGCGAATCCGACATTTTGTCCAAACGTCATTTGGCTTAATTAGTACTTTCTGCACTCAGCGGATCCGGTGTCGTCAGCGCCTGGTAAAAAAAAAACGACGTCGTCGTCGTTGTCATCGTGGAGGGGCCAAATCGACAATTGTCCGGAACGTCATTTGGTTTAATTAATACCTTCTGCGCGCCGATCCCAGCGTCGTCAGCGTCCGGTAAGCACATCGACGACCGCGTCGATGTCATCGCCCCCCCTGCTGCTAAGTGGTTATTTGCAATTTAACCGAATATTTGGTCAAGTCCGATACGATATCGTGTCCGAGGATCATGTAAATTTATCGTTACAAATCCATGTGGGGTCGACTGAGCATGACTAAAAAAGTTTCGAAAAACATTAAAGTCCATGTCACCGCCGCACCATGTCTGCCAAATATTTCGTAGCGTGTGTGTGTCAACGCCGTTGAATACAGCAAGAATATTACAGTTGTCTCTGATTACTTTTGGAATCTGAGTGTATCGTTGAGTGACATATATCACGTCAGTGTTTTTATGCCTGCCTCTGGAAAATATCCTAGCTGGGTTTTTTTGATTGTCTAACATAACATCATCGTACACGACTAGATTGTTAACGTCGCCATCAATATCATCGATACCTGGTGCATCATTGATATCTGTAATAAACTCGATGACATTTTTTTTAGCGATCGCTGATGCATTCTCGTTGAAATCTTTCAACACCTCGTAGCATCGTTGATCATCTACGCTAGGGGCGATTAAATACAACTTATCCCACTTCATCCATCTCATTATTAAATTGAGTAACAATTGCGTCTTGCCGGATCCAGATGGTCCGATGATAATCATCCGGATCGAGTTTGGTAACGCTGCAACATGCTTAACTGGTTCTCTTGTTTTAGTCGCTGAAAAGTCAATTATATTCATGTCTCTATACATAAATTATGGATCTATATTGTGTAAAGTGTAGAGTGCGTACTGGCACAAATGATATGACAACCGTTACAACAAGAAATAACAGATCGGCGCTTACTGGCAAGTGTGTACAATGCGGTACAAAGAAATTTAGATTTATTTCTATTAAACCCGGGGATGTTTTAAAAAAAAGCGAGGAGGTGATATTGCAGCCAGGTTATCAAAACTCCCCGGAACACCGTGGGCAAAGTATCCAGGAGAAAAGCACCTTCCAGGATATAGCTACTGTGGCCCCGGAACACGATTAGATATCAGACTCGATGATCAAAATCAGCCCAAACCCGGTGAGTATCCAATAAACGCTATCGATAAGGCGTGTCATGCTCATGATGTTGCTTACAAAAGTAGCGATTTGCAACAGCGTCATATCGCGGACGTAAAATTAATTCACGCGTTAAATGCTATTCCTGATAAATCCGTCAAAGAAAAATTGGCCTCATGGTTGGTAAAATCGGCTATGAAAGGTAAATTAATGATGGGCGCTGGTAATTAATAACAATATGGAATCCATCTATTATTCTCCGAGAGGATACTGGAAGGGGAAGGCCGCAATTGGTAAGCTTGCAAGCGCTGCAAAAGTAACGAGGACCACTGCGGCTAATTGGTTATCCAAACAGGCTATATGGCAAATTTATCTACCACCGCCTAAACAAATCAACTTTTCGCGCTTTGATGTCAGCGTACCTAATGAAGTTCATCAGGCTGATATACTATTTCTGCCGCATGACAACGGTTACAAATACGCGCTAACCGTAGTTGATGTTGCGAGTCGATATAAACAAGCGGAGCCGTTGAAAACAAAGTCAGCAACTGAAGTAGCCGATGCGTTTGAGCGAATTTATCGAAGAGGTCCTCTGCGCTGGCCAAATCTATTACAAGTTGATCCCGGTGGTGAATTTCGCGGCGCTGTTCTTTCAACGCTGAAACATCATAGCGTCGCGGTACGACGAGGTCATACTGCGCTACATCGTGATCAGGCAATTGTTGAACGATTCAATCGGACTCTTGCTGAACGGTTATTTGGATATCAATACGCGAAGGAATTCATCCAAGAAAAACGATCTCGTGAATGGGTCAAAAGGTTGCCAGGCGTAATTTCAGCGTTAAATAACGAGATTACCCGAGCAATCAACATGAAGCCCAGCGACGCGATTAAAGAAAAGTATATACCCGGAAGATCAAAAATAGATAGCGTTTCCAAGCCGATTCTCGGCGATGTCACTGTTAGATATCTGTATGAACCAGGAGAGCTTGAAGGCGGTAAAAAAAGAGCTACTGATCCTATCTGGAGTGTTACCACACATAACATATCAACGATAACACGATCAACTGGTAGACCACCGATCTATAGACTGGATTCAACTGCTCCTCAGCGCGGATTTACACGCGAGCAACTACAAGTGATACCTGACGATACTCAATTACCCCCGCGTGGTCTTAACTAGCGCCGTTGCGTCTATTGCACTCAAGACATGTCAACCTCACATTGTTTTTGACATGACCGAGACTGTTATCGATCCTGTCCACGGTAAATTGGCGAGCGTCTTTATCCGAATAGCGCCAACTCATTATACAATTGCAACTCGCGCAGTGATTATTCTGTTGTTGTCGTAACGCAATTATTAATTCGGCATCAATATCAAAATGCCGCTGTTTTTTTTTATCCTGTTGGCGGTAACCCGAGAGTTTTCTATCAATGACGCTTGCATCGATGGTGACTCCGTCACTGACTCCGTCAATAACAATTCTTCGAAGCTGATTTATCCTTCGTACTCTGGACACTGCAAGATAGACTAGATTCGACCATTCCATGCGATTATCAACCATCCAAACAATTGTATCCGTGATAGTCAGTCCCTGCGAGGAATGTATTGTCGTTGCGTATCCTAGCGTCCACGGGGATTTATCAGCACGTAGCGCGTCCTCGACGACGCTGATATCAACGAGCACGATATCATTCAGCACGAGAATTTGTTTTTCTGTCCGGCCCGGGATTTCAACTTCAATGTGCTGTCGCCGTGTATCCGCGGGTCTATAACATAACGGCACTGGACGCGTTGGAAACTTTTCCTTATGCAACGTAAAAAACTGCCGCTGAAGTGTGTCTCTGACTATCTTTCTACTCGCTACAATCAAATCGTTTGGTCTCCATGTTTCCCAGAATTCATTTAACGGTGTTTCCGGAATCACCTCGCGGATTATTTCACATTGAATTCTATCTGGCTGTAATCTGATTAATTTTTTAACCTCGCGCAGTTGTTCATCAAGTGCCCGGTAATCAGTATCGGTTTCTTCATAATAGTCCACAAAACCCTTTAACCAATCATGTGGACCCTCGCCGACAAATGGTGGTGGTTGGCCATGGTCGCCACACATGATTACCGCTGTATTCGCGCGCAGCAACCACTCAAGAAACATTTGTAAAACGTCTAACGAAACAGTACATATTTCGTCCCAGATGATAACCTCAGGAATAAATTTTTCACCCATTCGATCAGGAGTCCACTCACCGCCGCTGTATCGAAAAAAGCTGTGATAAGTAACGGCGTCAACATTTCGTTGTTTTATCTCTCGCGCTAGTCTATGGGTCGGTGTAAGCACGATTATACTTGCCCGCGTTCGAAATAATTCAATTGCCCGAGTCGTCTTTCCTGACCCGCCACAGCCGCTTAAATAAACCGTCTTGTGTCTACAAATTGGATCAGAACACGGTGGTGCATTAGACCATTCTGACAATCTATCACCGCGTAGGTAATTGTTTTCAACGGCGACATCTGCTGACGGGGAATAATCGCGTCGTATTTCATTTTTAATTCTCCATGTACCCCAACTCTCGTCCGGACTAGTAAACTCGGCTACGTTTTCCTTATACGCTACGTCAACATAAAACGAATCAACGGCTACTCTAACGGCGGTGTCAGGAAATCTATTTATCATCGAGAATAAATTGATAGCGGCGTAACCCAGCATAGACGCCCTCAAATGCGGGTATGCCGGGCTGTCTCCATCGCTGTAGGTAACAACTGTACCCAACCTTGTTTCATTGGACAAGAAAGCTGTTTCGCAGTTCACGTATCTATTTTTCGCCACTGCGTCCTTGATTACGAAATCATATTCTGCGTCATCTATAATCAGCCGTGAGCAATATCGTTTGTAGTCGCAGTTTTTTCCACCTTGTGTGAACTTACCAATTATTCTTCTACCGAGATCTTTTGCCTCGCGGTTTCGTTGGTTGAATATCCTCCTGGACCATTCGATGATATATTCCTCGTCGGCATCGATGTGTTTTCTGGATTCGTCAATTATGCTATCTAGACGCTCCGGTTCTGGTAACCAGACTTCAGTCTGCGCCCGGTATGATATAATCGCGTCACTGACAATCAACGAAACTAGCATGCTACAATCAATCATATACCGTAGCAGCGCTATTGGCAGCCACTTCTTTTCAGCCATGTGTCTACCGATCCAAATATAGCAACAGCGATGAAGTCCTGCCGCGAACTCAAATGATACTATGCGAGCGAATCCGGTTAAATCAAAATCAGGCAGTGGTCCATTAATAGCAACACGAGTCATTTCATGTCTGGGGTGTCCAAATCGTTTGAAATACTCAGCGGCGGATCCATACCCGAGAAAACTCGCTGGATAACAGGCAACCATATCAACGGAAATCATAGCGTCGCGGTTGTATTCAGTGTTCCATAGTCCACCGTGATAGTATTCCAAACAACTGGATTGTACATCCGGTAGAAATTCCTTGCGCGTTGGACCCCACGCATTTTTCCTCGCTGCAACATGAGCCGCAACCGATGGAATTGTAAAACAATTTGTTAGTAGTTGTTCATCATGCTCTTCAAATTCCATGACGGTTTTTTTCATCCTGTTGTGAAATGCTTCAGTGCGATATAATTCACCGTTTGGTCTTACAAACTGATCAAAGGTATCAGCGCTGCGAAGTAACCACACTGATACAGGGTCGTTTTTACACAAATAAGCGATAGCATCAAATAGTTTCCTCTCCGCGAGAAAACCATCTTGTATAAATTCCCCCGGGATATACTTTACCGTTCTATCCCGTGGAAACACTGTGATCGCGGGCGTCCATGCGTGTTCGTTATGATCAATAATTTTGATTGGGGCCCCATTTGATTTGTACTTTGATTCGTATAATACTTCACCGGTTATTGTTGTAACGGTTATTGGAAATCTCAACGACGTTTCTAATCTCGCTATGTCGCTGATGGTTGCTCCACGCTCTTTTACGGTTAGTTCCCACTGGTTGATTTTGCTACGTCGTAAATCAGTCAATTTGTTTCCTCGACACGCATTTGTAAAATGCTCTATTACTCGTTCTGCTACACAATTTATCCCCGTTGACTGTTTCATCGGCGCTAGTTTTCCGATATCAGGTTTCTTATTTAACGGGTATATTCCATAAACAACTGCTGTTTCAGGATACGCTCGTTCATAGTATGGTCTGTCAATTCCGGTTAACAGCCCCGGCTTGGAGTCGCGGCTAACAATGACTGTTTTCTTGTCGCTGAGAACTGGTTCAAATTTATCACGTATGATCCAATCACCTGATTCCACCCGGACAATGAATTTTACTCTGAAGAAATACTTTTTACCGTCAAGTTGTGATATTATCGTTGCTGCGCGGTTGTCGTTCATGGTAGCATCAACAACGCCATCAATTCGAAATGTTGACCAACTATGAGATGCACCATCACGCTTGAATTCATCGATACAATCGCGTATTTTACTCAACAGGGTTCTATCGTTTATTAACGCTTTTGGTGCGTCCTTGAGGACTCTATCAAGATTGAATTTAATATTTTTCCAGGGCTTAATTACTGCTAATCTCTCGAACTCATCCATATAATTAAAACAAGTATTTAAATAAAAGAATATAGTATAATGAATAAATGCAAATGGTTGATGATTGGGTCGATAACCCCGTGCAATAAATCATGTAGAGGTGAATTCTGCGGGTATCATTTACAAAGCGTTCGTAATGGTTCTCTTGGTCCCCTCCCGTGCTTGGTTTGTCACGTTGGTGTAAGAGGAAAATCGCAGTTGTGTATTAATTGTGGCGGAAAGCGATACAGGGAACTAAAACGCTATTATGACAAACGAATTAAAAACGCCGTCATTGACCCCACCGCTGACTCCGTCATCAAAACCCCCCAAGACTATGTTGAAAGATTTATAATTAAACCAAATAATAAATTAGACAAGTAGTATTATTATATAAATGGACCAAGAATTTTAGCCGCATCCCCTGCTCGTCAATTACGAGGCATCTCGCGACGGTATTGTTAGAAACCGCAGACTAAAAAAACCGGTTGGATGGAAAAACAATCACGGGTATTTAATGTTTACTGCTGGAGGGAAAAAATATCTCTGTCACAGAATCATCTATGAATGTTTCCACGAATTGATCAAAGATAGTCTCGTTATTGATCACATTGATTCTAATTATCAAAATAACAGACTGTGTAATCTGCAAGCTATCTCTCAGAGTGAAAATATTAAAAAAGGCCAGACTGGTAAGTACTCAAAAGCAGCAAGGGGCGTCAAATCATTTGATACATCAACGCACGAGGAAAAAATATTTCAGTCAATGAATGAGGCAGGAAAATATTTTGACATTTGTAGCGCCTCAGTACGATTTGTTGCAGAACGAGTATATCAAACAGCTTTCTCAAGTAAAAACGGACATAGAATTCGATTTTCATATCTGAAGGGGGATAACTCGTGAGGGTATGACGAAGTCGCCATGATAGAGTTATGCTGTCACGTGATTGCAAATTGTCGTCTGTTTCAATGTAAATGAGTTACCTATGCGCGTTCACCTGGAACGCACTACGTGCTTATATTTTTTAAAAACTCGTTATTTGTTAGGTGTGCGTCCGTAGTCCGATGCAAACATGTTTGACTATGAAACTCGAGTCAACAATTTACGGGTTCGCGCCTCGCAGCGGGCAATTGCCTGGCGGGAAACGGTTAGATGTTTTTTTTTTCTATATAATTGGGGGGGAGGGGATAAAGCCCCCTTCGTTGAAGTTCAAAACGAACCAAAACGCAGCCCACACACTATCATTCATAGTGTGCGCGGTTGGTTTTTTCCAACTACGCAACCATGATTGATTTTTATGGGTTGCGTTTTGGTTCGGTTGAGTGCAAACCACGCCCCCGTCATTGTTTGTACTGTCCATAATTAAGTATATGTATGCCTGTAATCTGCCACAAACATTTCTGCAACATCGAGTGGAGATTTACGGCATTGTACTGTCCATAATTAAGTATATGTATGCCTGTAATCTGCCACAAACATTTCTGCAACATCGAGTGGAGATTTACGGCATTGTACTGTCCATAATTAAGTATATGTATGCCTGTAATCTGCCACAAACATTTCTGCAACATCGAGTGGAGATTTACGGCATTGTACTGTCCATACAAAAAACGGGGTCAAAAATGACCCCCAATAATTTTATTAAAATTTTTGATATTAGAAATAAGATGTTTATAAGAATATGGATCCCCAAGACATCAATAATATATTAACTGAGATTTCAAAATTAAAAAATCAAGGAATTGTATTATCTGCTAGGCTCAACAGCGAGGAAATATTATCCGATTATGAGGTTATAAACGAGCAATCGAAGCGGGGGCGTTTTACGCTAGCCCGCGAGTATTCTTTTATAAAACGATTACAACATACAATTAATGAGAACCTGTATGGCAATGACGTAAGCGTATTCATTGGGTTATTCACTGCCGTTGAAACAATACGAAAAAAACTCGGGCAGCTTTATGAAAAACGCCGCGAGATCTCTAGTAAGATTAAAAACATTAGGAGGATTATAGACGAAACCCCTGTGGGGAGCCTCAGCTTGAAGTTACCTGTGCCCACGTCGCGTGACGAAGTCGGCATACCAATGTAACATTATATACATGTGATGTGAAAAAGTAATGGTTTATTTTTTTTTCGATAAAGTCGTACTATAACGTTTTTAATTACCTATCCATTAAACCAAACAGCTACTAGTCTAGAATGGAAGCCCAATACATTTCTTAAATTGTAAATTTTCACTGACATGAACGGTCAAATCATTGTGAGTTTTACATTAAGACTTTTTGTGATGTCTAATTGGATCTAATTGTAAAATGTGCTGGCCTGACAGCGGCCAATATAGTGGCCATCTTTGAAATCTTTTTATCATTACTTCTTGTCCTATCAGTATGCTGTCGCCAATCTGATGTTCAGCATGGAAATATAGTGCCATTTTGAAAATATCTGTAAAGGCTGGTCATTTCAACATTGGGTTTAAGTGTGTTTCGTATGTTGTTAGTTCTAAATGGTAGTGATCAGACCGTAAACATCTAGAAAAACTCCTTATAATTACAACTTCACCTGAACCAATGGCCATATTGGCATGGGTTTTCTTTAAAAGACTTCTTGTAATCTCAGATTGGTCCTAAAGGAAAATGGTGGTGATCAGATCTCCAGTATGGCTACCCTGGCATATATATTGAAAATCTTATCATTATGACACAACTTTCGCTTCGATATATTTCTGCCACCATGGAAAGGACTCGGCGGAAAATTAGAAAATTTTATTTGAAATTGCGGATCAATTTACAATAATGGTAGGTGAATCACTTACTACTCGGCTAGCCAGAGAGCGGCTAGCAGCGCTTAAAAACTTTATACCGTTACGAGACAGAGTGAGAGAAAAACTTCAAACGCGGCAACAAATGCAAACTGATTTTGCTGTTGGAAGTGAACAGTTATTTGCCCCGGTAACTAAAGCGACTAAGGATGTTACAGCGGCAACAGAACGAGCAATATATGGAGATATTCCTAAGGAGGGCGAGCGACGAGAAGTGCCTCTTCTTCCTGTACTTGAAAAGATAGCAGCAGAGACCGAACAAACAAAAAAGTCTCTGGAAACACTTCCCGTGGATATAACAACTACTGGACAGCAACAACGACAAAAAGAACGAGTACTAGAAGAACTACGACGACAAGGTGATACTAAAGAAGAGGAAGGAGACGTTACTATAGAAAAAATGTATTCACCACAAAGTATATTTACACACGATGTATACAATAAAATTAAAAGTTTAGATGTCACTGAATTAGCTAGATTCACCGCGCTGAATTTTTCACCTGATCTAAGAGAAAACGCTGTAAACAAAATGTATAAAGAGTACATAAAAAATGACAAGAATTGGATAAAAAAAGTATACCTGGCAAAACGCGGCAAATTTAAAATCACAAAAAATATTCGCAATGATTTTGAGGATTTTAAAAAGATGGTATTGAGTAGAGTGGATAAAGAAACAACTGGAAATGGATATTTAGGCAGCGGCTTAGTTGGAAACGCTAGTGTTACTTGTCCTGGTAGTGTTCTCAGTGATATATCACGGCTGGAAGTACTAATCGGAGGAAAACGAGCCGGAAATAACTCTCCGGAAATAATCAATGAGGCCGCTGATATTTGCAAGCGTTTATTTGCGGGCGGTATTATGGACATTAATGCATATCGAACGCTCATAGACGAGTTAGTGGATGATTAATTGGAAAACTGGTGTTTTTAATAAGGATGATCATACACTACAACCATGATAAACCAGTACTCGTCTACGTGGTAAACTCGCGATTGCCTGTTTACCGCGCGTACTATGGAGATGGTCTCGGTAGCACCATTGCGGGGTTATTTACAAGAATGGCTCCAAAAGTAGCGCCGTTAGCCAAACAATTAGGAATGAAGGCTATTGATGTTATTCGTGATAAGGGTATTAGTGCTATTGGAGATGTTGCCGGAAAGGCGCTTTCTGCAGCAAAGGACAAACTAATGTCATTGGTGAGAAGAAAAAAACAAAAACCACCGGTGATGCCATCAACGACGGTGATGCCTGCAAATGTCAGTAAAGTAATAAATAACGCCGTGGAAGAAAAACTAGAGTCGTTGGCGGCTCAGTCACTCACCAACGCGCCCATGAACGCAATAGCGGGGGAGTGGTCTTAAACAGAATTCAAAGAATTTACGACGAAAAAATCGCAATTGAAAACATCGACATGAATAATAATAGAAATGTTTGCGCGAACCGCTGATCCCGCGTTTGATATGGATGCCCCAGTGCGCAGGGATGATTCTGTCCGTGATTATCAATTTTATTCTTATTATGCAGCGCAACCTGACCTACGATCGCGAATTGAACTTCAAGTCCAAGATACCAGTAGATACTTTCTGCCATGTGAAGCGTTTATCGAAATTGAGGGAGAACTCGTGACAAATGCTGCCGATAATGCACCATACGCAGATGACGATCGTGTTCGAGTTGGTTTCGTCAACAACGGTATCATGGCGTTATTTGAGAGCGCCAGATATCTTATTGACGGGCGAGAAATTGAATCAATAGAACGCGAGGTTGATGTTGCAACGACGATAATTGGGTTAGCGAGATACTCGGATGATTATACAAGATCGGCGGGCCCATCTATGATGTTCGCAAAGGACTCCGCCGATAACGCTGATCATCTTCAGTACGTCAACGTGCTGGTGGAAAGAGATACCGCATTTGCTAATCAAGCTGAAGCAGCCAATCCAGACCGCAGAGCAAGACCGGGCGCTGAGTTCAATATTATGAAAAGTCTTAACAATAATTACAATATGGGATTCGCAGCACGAGTAACAATGTTGCAAAGACCACGCCGAACGTTTTCATGCGCGATTCCACTCCATCACATATTTGGGTTTTGCAGAAATGTCAGAAAAGTTATCTATGGGGCTAAGCATACAATCGCGCTAACGCGAAGGGGCGATGATAACAATGCAATATGGCGTGCTGCTGGTGTCGCTGACGGTAAAGTCGTTTTAACTAAAATAGCATTGTGGATGCCGGTGCTGACTCCATCAGTTACCACGGAAGCACGATTGTTAGCATTTATGGAACAGGGAGGGAAATCGCTGTTGAGTTGGCTAGCGGTAACAACTGATGCTAAAGAGGATAACGTCGCCGATACGTTTACATGGCACCTGGCATCAAAACAGGGTGTTTCAGCCCCGCGTCATATATTCATAGCGCTACAGAATAGGGAACGATTGGGCAGTCAAGAACGCAGCCATATGATATTTGATCAATTAGGAGTCAGGGATGTTTCGCTGAGAATAAACGGACAACAGGAACCATCCGAGGATATACAGCTTAATTACGGCGACAACCATGTCGCACGTGTGTATCATCGATTGCTGTCATATATGGGTCGTGATCAAAACGTCGACACTGGTTTGCAAATATGACAACTTGATTTTAAAAAGCTGTATGGTGGCGCTATACAGTTTCGCATTTTGCATAGGGTTAGGAATTTAAAGAAAAAGAATGTCCCCGGCTTTCCTCACTGGTTATACTGGCTATTTAAAAAAGACCTTGTATATCTTAGGTATATTGCAAAGAACCTTTAATTCCCTTTATTTTGGTGTATGATTGATGGGTGTACAATGGGTTATAGAGTATACAGCTTGGCCTTACTTCAAATGTGCACCTTTCAAAAAAGTGCTAGCTCTACTTGGTCATTTTCACTTCCTGAACTTCAGAGGTCAATTGTATAAAAAAGAGCCGATAACTTTTTTTACATTTTATATATTTGGTAATTCATTCATTGCACTTTCAGAAGCTGGTATTGTCTAGTCTGGCAAAATTCATTTTCCCTATTTTAATAGCTGCTATGTATAGTGTACTTTAGACTAATTCAGACTGATTTTTTAACACAAGGGAGCAGTCATTTTAGTTAGCAGTGTGCTTACATCATGTAAAATTTCCAAAAGTACAATATCAAAAAGAAATATCATCCACATTACATTAATGTAGCATAGAGGTATGCAAACATTCTCTCCACTGTGCATGTTTTAAATGCCAACTACTTCACCTTACATACGTCACTCTCTCAAAAGTACATATTATCTGGTGAGCGCCACCATAAAGAAGATGTAGGTATTATTTTTTTATGATTTAATTATGTTTATATGGCTGAAACATTTAAGTCGCAAGCATCAAAACAATCCTTATGAATAATTCTCCTGCCTTTTTCCCCACAGAACAGTATTTATGAGTGTCAGAGTCTCTAACAAGTCCAGCCTACCCCCCCCCATGATAAAAGTGAGCTATTTTAAGAATGCACATTACATTTTGTAAACATAGCAACCAATGTTATGCTGAATGACAGGAACATGAAACTAGCCAGAATTATTTCTGAGATATCAACAATGAATTTTACAATTAGAAAAGGGAGGTAACTCATCAGCTTCATAAAGGTCAAAGGTCAAAGTGTAAAATATTTGCCTATTGTTTAATATGGAAGAGGCGAATTCACTTTCTCTTCATTTATTTTTTTATTTCATTGCAAATAAATGAAAAGAAACATTTTCACCATATATTTCTGTCACTTATTGCAACAGTTTTAAATTTAAGTTGACTCTATAACTATATTCTAAGTCTTCTAATTTCCCCATAATTAAGGTCACTACTCACACAAACATACCTCATGGCAAATTATGTAAGCAAGAGAAAAATGATCATAATTAGCTTATTTTCATGCTTAAATGCAATATGAATGTACCATTTTATTCAGAACATCATACATAATTATATGAAAATAAAAAAAAATAATTGCAAACATTTTTTTATTTTCTTTAAGGTGGCGCTATACAGTTTCGCATTTTGCATAGGGTTAGGAATTTAAAGAAAAAGAATGTCCCCGGCTTTCCTCACTGGTTATACTGGCTATTTAAAAAAGACCTTGTATATCTTAGGTATATTGCAAAGAACCTTTAATTCCCTTTATTTTGGTGTATGATTGATGGGTGTACTATGGGTTATAGAGTATACAGCTTGGCCTTACTTCAAATGTGCACCTTTCAAAAAAGTGCTAGCTCTACTTGGTCATTTTCACTTCCTGAACTTCAGAGGTCAATTGTATAAAAAAGAGCCGATAACTTTTTTTACATTTTATATATTTGGTAATTCATTCATTGCACTTTCAGAAGCTGGTATTGTCTAGTCTGGCAAAATTCATTTTCCCTATTTTAATAGCTGCTATGTATAGTGTACTTTAGACTAATTCAGACTGATTTTTTAACACAAGGGAGCAGTCATTTTAGTTAGCAGTGTGCTTAAATCATGTAAAATTTCCAAAAGTACAATATCAAAAAGAAATATCATCCACATTACATTAATGTAGCATAGAGGTATGCAAACATTCTCTCCACTGTGCATGTTTTAAATGCCAACTACTTCACCTTACATACGTCACTCTCTCAAAAGTACATATTATCTGGTGAGCGCCACCTATCCGATTTATTATTTTTCGCTGGAACATCTTGATTTAACGAGACAATCCGTCGTTGATATACACTTCCGAGCTCGTATAGCCCCGGGTGGTGTTAATTACAGAGCGGTTGCTGTCATTCTCAGCGATAAATCAATGCTGCTAGAAGGCGTTGGTGGACGAATGAGAATCGTTGATGCGCCAGTGGAAAACATGTAATTGAAAGCACAAACGCGTTTACAATAAATGTCGTATAGTGTCGTCAGTGTAGAGTTGACTGATGGTCAAGTCAAGAAATTACGATCAAAGTCGGCTAAACAATGCGGAACCACAATAACGCTGAAGCCGTCGCAGATGGCGGGTGGTAATCATAAGATATCGTTGACGGCGCGTCAAATAAAACATTTCAATGATGCGATGAAGAATAAAAAGGGTGTTCAAATAGATTTTTCAGCCGCAGCAATTAAAAACATGGAAAAGACCGGTGGGATATTTCCGCTGTTAGCTGCGATTCCAGCGTTGATTGCCGCGGCCGCACCAGCAGTGGCTAAGGCGGCTGCGTTGGGGGCCGTTGGTACCGCGGCGGGAATGGCATTAAAGAAGGCAACCGGGAAAGGCTACAAAAAAAAACGACCCGTGGCCGGAAAGGGTCTAAGACTACCGGGAACCCCGTATTCATGGTATTCGGGAAAGGGTCTAAGACTACCGGGAACCGTTTATTGACTCAGGAGTCAATGACTCCAATGTCTAATTTTGATTTAATAGACGCCGCCGACGCGTTAGCGATAAAAAAACTTTAGAGGTGTTTTTATGAGGGATCAATTACCGGCGGCACCAAGGAATATTGAAACCGGCATAATTAACCTCGATAAATCCTCCGGAGCGGGAACTCATTGGGTTGCATACGCGATTGATCCGCGTGCGATCGTCTATTTTGATTCATACGGGTTAGCCCCGCCGAACGAGTTCATGCGGTATATCCGGGAGTGTTCAGCCCCGGTTTTTTATTCCACGCTGCCAACGCAGCAATTAAGTGACCCACCGATATGTGGCCGTGAGGTATTGAACGTACTCGCGGCGATTTCATCATCGCGGAAACCACCTCATGTGGTTGTAAACGAATACACTAGTGGGGTCGTAGAGGCCCGGCGGGTTAATTAGAAACGCCGTTTTTTTTTTACAATAACGATGATTGATATTTGGGGGCGACCGGTTTCGGCGCTGAAAGAATCCACGGAAACGCTCGCCACCGATGACATAAAAAAACTAATCGAGGATGAAATCGCTGATACGTTGAATTTAACCAGTGTTGACCCAGGCGAAATAGTTGTATTTCAAGACCTCCAGGGTAAATTGAAATCCGGTAATGTGTCGCTGAATGACGTTTTAACACGACAGCGTGACGCCGCCGAGGGCACTATCGCGCTGTATACCGGCGACGGACGACTCAAACCGGGTGAACATATATCGGCGGTAACATTAGTCAAAGACGGTTTTATAAGGTTGGATAGATCGGTGACCGAACTTGACGCGCAGGTGAAAAAATCTGCCACCGAGGTGAAAAAATCTATCACCGATATACAACTCACTACCGCTAGTTTTTTCGGGACCCCGACGGTAACCGAACCGAATCTTGCAACAATAAGGAATGCTATTTTGGATTTTGCAACGCTGTCGGGCCAATTTACCTCGTTACGGAAAAATGTTAACAGGATCGATGACAACTTTGATAAATTTTTTGGTAAAAAAAATACCAAGCTGGATGAGATTACAACAACTATAAATGATATCACTGCGTATGGACAGGAAATAAAAACAATCAAACTTGATGTTGCAGAGAACAGAAATGGTGTAGTAGTACATGAGCGGGAAATAGAAATAATCGGCGCTAATGTTGCAACGATCATAAATAATGTAGACTCGCATGGACGGAAAATAGAAACAATCAAAACTGATGTTACAACGATCATAAATAATATGGACACGCATACACAAGAAATAGGAATAATCAAAACTGATATTGAAGCGAACAAAAAGAGTGTAGACGCGCATACACAGGAAATAGGAACAATCAAAACTGATGTTGAAGCGAACAAAAAGGGTGTGGACGCGCATACACAGGAAATAGGAACAATCAAAACCGATATTGAAGCGAACAAAAAAAATGTAGACACGTATTGGCGGGGAATAGGATTAATCAAAACTGATGTTGCAGCGAACAAAAAAGGTATAGACGTGCATACATATGAAATAGGAACAATCAAACTTGATGTTGCAGCGAACAAAAAAAGTATGACCGAGAATACACGGGAAATAGAAACAATCAAAACTAATGTTGCAACGAACAAGAATAATATAGACGCGAATTTGCGGAGAATAGAAATAATCAAAACTGATGTTGAAGCGATTAAAGACGGACTACCGAGAATAACAGAGCAACTCGAAACTAATATTGAAGCGAACAAAAAAAATGTAGACGCGTATGGAGGGGAAATAAAAACAATCAAAACTGATGTTGAAGCGATTAAGGACAGACTACCTAGAATGACAGAGCAACTCGAAAAAATGAAAACACCTCATGGGATCATCGGCAGTGGCGTATACACGGTTCAATACGGATCATTCGATTGGACTCCTACGCGTAATGCAATAGATGTCACCGCAATTGTTAAGGGTATTTATCGATTGACATTGATTTCGGCGATGCAGTTCAGTATATCATCGCCGAGTTCATCCGGGTTTAACAATACAATATCAACAATCATCGACAAGGATACAATCGAACGGTTTATAATTAAAGCCGTTGATAGCAGTCTATTTAGGGCAAACATCACATGGTATGCGGAATTTGTAGTGGATCTAAGTAATTAAAAACACTAGCTCTTTTAAAATAAAAATGACCACCAAGGTAATTGAATCAGAGGTATCACCGACGTCACATCAATATCGATTCGATACCGCAAAAGAATTCTCCGCGAACTTAAAAACGCTTTCCGAACAATACCGTGCAAAAATAAAAAAATACCGTCGTAAAATAACCGCCATCGACGCGGTCGTGTACTCGGTGTCGGGTATAGTAGCTGGCACCGGTGTTATTTTATCCACGGTAACCACGATAGCCCCGATCGCTGTTCCAATCGCTATCTCCGCGATGACAACAATTGCTGGAGTCGCCAACGCAATCACTAAAAAGATATCATCGTGTTTTCAGAAAAAACTCAACGAGTATACAGTAAAACATCAAATAGTATCCGACGCTTACTCGAAATTATCCGGGTTGATCTCATTATCGATTGATAATTTGTTCGTATCCGATGTTGAATTCTCCGCGATGGTCCAGTTATATAGCTCCGCGATGTCAAAAATCGAGGATTTTTAACTGGAAGCCGGAACCACCTGGTTGCTGAAATTAGACACTAAAGACAACGAATAATAATAATGTCGCTGAACCCCGAAGGGTTTCAGTTGCTTCAGCGGATCGCGGAGAACACCACTCCGGTACAAACAAGTATGATATCAGTGACATCAACGAAACCCGAATTCAGTGTGAACTTTCCATCACCGGTTCCAGTGAAGGAAATAGCGCTGGCAAAATTGCGAATATATCACAGTTGGCCTAATATCCGAGCGGACGCATTTAACGGACAACAACCTAATAACTCGCTGGTTTTTGCATGGACAAATAAACCCGATGGAACCCCAGACTGGAAGGAGGTTACAATACCAACTGGGTCATACCAAATAGAACAAATCAATGGAGAATTTCAGCGCAGGATAAAATCGATCACAGGAAAAGAATCAAAAATCGCTATTACGGTTCATGAACCGACGTTATCGTCGACGATTGAAATAAGCACACCGGGGTATATGGTTGATATCTATAACAGTTCAATAAGAACCATACTAGGATGGCCTAAGAATCCACCTCATGAAATCTCCGCGGGCAAGCAATCGTATCATGAGATTAATCCCACTTATCGAATTGATTTGTCTATCATAAAAGGCGCGTTATTACCCAGCAGGTTTGTATTTCAAGACAGGAATAACATGCAATGGCATTTTTCGTATAAGCAAACTCCTAAATTATCCGCCGCGGCCAGAGTTAGTTTAAATGATATCACTGGTATGTTTGCCGAGATTAATCATTATTACCAATTACAACTAGAACGGCTACGGAAAACAAAAACACAAAAACACATTGAGGTGTTAAATCAACTTATATCAGACATGGAATATATCAATGAACGAATCGTTAAAACAATATCCGATAGCAGCGATGATAATAAACAAAAATTCCTAACCGAGTATAATATCGCAGAAGCCGATTTACCCGATTTCAAGTTTCCAGGATACAACGCGCCAGAACTAAGAAAGTCTCTTAATGATTTTATCAGTTCATCAACTCATATCCTCAGACACGATAACGGAGATGATGGTAGGCATATTGCTCCATACAACGTAAATATCGCATCGGTGATAGCAATTAATCTAGTGTGTGATGTTATCGAAGGGAGTTACCAGGTGGATACCAAGCAATCAAATCAAGCTCAACAGGGGTACATCCTTTATTCATTTTCACCAACAGCCCCTCCGGGATTTTTAATCGTTGAGAGTCCAATTAATCCGGTCTATATGCGATGCCATAATCGGTTTTTAACAAGAATTAATTTCAGACTTACCGATCAGTCAAATAACCTAATTGATCTGCAAGAGGAGGAGTTAGTGATCACTCTGTTTGTAAGATCATAGCAGCAGGGGGGGCGATGACATCGACGCGGTCGTCGATGTGCTTACCGGACGCTGACGACGCTGGGATCGGCGCGCAGAAGGTATTAATTAAACCAAATGACGTTCCGGACAATTGTCGATTTGGCCCCTCGACGATGACAACGACGACGACGTCGTTTTTTTTTTACCAGGCGCTGACGACACCGGATCCGCTGAGTGCAGAAAGTACTAATTAAGCCAAATGACGTTTGGACAAAATGTCGGATTCGCCCCCCCTGCTGCTATTAGGCGCTGTACAAAGTCCTCGTTATTATTATTATTTTGAGCCTCGTTCTGCCCGTAACTCTACACCATATTTACGCCCAAAGCACCAATAAACGGCGCCTGTCGACGACGGAACAGTCCCTTTTCGTTTAATTTAATGTATAAGTTACCAGTCTCCGATCATAAATACTGCATCTGGAGTCACACAATCAATTTACACAATTAGAGTTTAATAGGGTCTACTGAGCGACCAATCATGCGGCTCTGACTTGAACTCACCAAAAGTAAACCATGACATCATAAAGTCTCACTAACAAATCACTCCGTGACGTTTGCTTCTAGTAATTATTTAATTGTTCGTACTGAGGACTATCTCCCCAGTACCGACCACCCATAAGAATAGTGAATATACACATAGAAAGTTTTACACTAGTGATATTGTTGTGTAGTGACAGACTACAAGACAGACATTGATGTATATTGAAAAATAAGTTTAAAAAAGTACAACGTACATCAGCCCTACGACGCAAAAACTGAAGCATTTGTGATTGTGTTTTTATGTTCCAAAATTTGATTTTATTCTTTAAGACAAACAGGCTCTGAAACAGTTTGGTTCTTGTGGATATCTCGAGGATAGCAATGGGGTTTGAAAGGGACTCTGGAAACCTCGAGGATCATAATGTGGTTTGAAAGTGGTTGTGGATACCTCGAAACCTTAATGAGTTTTGAAAGGCATTGTAAATAACTCGATGATCATAAAACTCGAGGTCATAATGGGGTTAGAATGGGAATTGAATGACGTCATCTCTTCATGTTAGCTTGATTTATTCATATTGATGCAAGTTCACATCAAACATTACGTCGCCTAGAACGATAAAATATGCGTGGAATTTATTTAGATGTTTATAATATTTCATATATATATATATATATATATATATATATATATATATATATTAATTCCTTTAGGTCATACTTACCAAAATAAAAAATAATCATCGCTTAAAGGAATTCCCACTCAACAGCATTTGCCAGGATGGTTAAAACCCAAAGTTTGAATGCTCCATTACAAAGCAGTACCAAAATGTTTGACTTTCCGAGTGATAATGGTACAGTAGTCGGCTTTCGACCTAAAACTATATAGATATGTGTGAAAATCTCGAGAAAACACAACATAAATAAGGATATCGAACAGTTATATATGACTGACATTCATACAAGACATGCAGGCATATCGTAGGCAGTATAGGCCACATATGGACTACACATCCCGATTGTATTCTGTACATTGACGAACCCTTTATAGGTCTTACTGACCTCTATCTATATCAAGTATTGGAAATCGTACCCACCAACTGACAACATATTAGAAACTGTATCAACAAATCAGCAACTTTGCTAGAAATCGTATCAACGATTCCAAAACTAGCTCAAACACGAACGTTTGCAAACGTACGAACAATTGTGACGATACTGTATCCTACACGAATCATGACGAGATTCGTTGGTTTCTTATGAAACAGTGTTATAATGTTACTGGCATAATTGATACTTGAAACAAATTAGTTATGCAAGTCTTGAATAAATGTCCTAATCAGACATAGCAATAAATGTAAAAACTCAATAATGTACACACATGGAGGACTGTTGCAAATAAGTATTCCAAAGTTCAGACAACGTTCCACTACAATAGTCTAGGTCAACGAACCACTTCTACAAAGGAGTTCTACAACAATAGTCTAGGTCAACGTACCAATTCTACAAAGGAGTTCTTCCACAACAGCATTGACCAACGTATCAATTGGACAAATGAGTCTGGGAATAATTTGCGACATATTATATCGAATTAAAAGGAACGGCATCCCGCTTTGTTAACAACACAAATATCATATATCATAGACAGAACAGAAATAAGAAATATTTATATGGATTTCTTACTATGGACGCTACTAAATATATTAAATGGCGTAGGCACTCCTAGTAACTCTATATCAATAATCATATAGACTTTACTTCTATCATATCGCTAGGATACACTACGGTGTGTAACATTCCTAGTAACACTACATCAATAAGCATATAGACTTTACTTCTATTATATCGCTAGGATGCACTACGGTGTGTAACATTCCTAGTAACACTATATCGATAAGCATATAGACTTTACTTCTATCATATCGCTAGGATACACTACGGTGCGTAACATTCCTAGTAACACTACATCAATAAGCATATAGACTTTACTTCTATCATATCGCTAGGATACACTACGGTGTGTAACATTCCTAGTGACACTGTATCAATAAGCATATAGACTTTACTTCTATCATATCGCTAGGATACACTACGGTGCGTAACATTCCTAGTAACACTACATCAATAAGGATATAGACTTTACTTCTATTATATCGCTAGGATACACTACGGTGTGTAACATTCCTAGTAACACTATATCGATAAACATATAGACTTTACTTCTATCATATCGCTAGGATACACTACGGTGTGTAACATTCCTAGTAACACTATATCAATAAGCATATAGACTTTACTTCTATCATATCGCTAGGATACACTACGGTGTGTAACATTCCTAGTAACACTACATCAATAAGGATATAGACTTTACTTCTATTATATCGCTAGGATACACTACGGTGTGTAACATTCCTAGTAACACTATATCGATAAACATATAGACTTTACTTCTATCATATCGCTAGGATACACTACGGTGTGTAACATTCCTAGTAACACTATATCAATAAGCATATAGACTTTACTTCTATCATATCGCTAGGATACACTACGGTGTGTAACATTCCTAGTAACACTACATCAATAAGCATATAGACTTTACTTCTGTTATATCGCTAGGATGCACTACGGTACGTAACATTCCTAGTAACACTACATCAATAAGCATATAGACTTTACTTCTGTTATATCGCTAGGATGCACTACGGTGTGTAACATTCCTAGTAACACTACATCAATAATCATATAGACTTTACTTCTATCACATCGCTAGGATACACTACGGTGTGTAACATTCCTAGTAACACTATATCAATAAGCATATAGACTTTACTTCTATCATATCGCTAGGATACACTACGGTGTGTAACATTCCTAGTAACACTATATCAATAAGCATATAGACTTTACTTCTGTTATATCGCTAGGATGCACTACGGTACGTAACATTCCTAGTAACACTATATCAATAGGCATATAGACTTTACTTCTATTATATCGCTAGGATGCACTACGGTACGTAACATTCCTAGTAACCCTATATCAATAAGCATATAGACTTTACTTGTATCATATCGCTAGGATGCACTAACGTGTGTAACATTCCTAGTAACCCTATATCAATAAGCATATAGACTTTACTTGTATCATATCGCTAGGATGCACTAACGTGTGTAACATTCCTAGTAACCCTATATCAATAAGCATATAGACTTTACTTGTATCATATCGCTAGGATGCACTAACGTGTGTAACATTCCTAGTAACACTATATCAATAAGCACATAGACTTTACTTCTATCATATCGCTAGGATGCACTACAATGTGTAACATTCTTAGTGACACTATATCAAGGAAACTCACATATTTTGTATCAATAAAATTGCCAGAAGCTACCGAAGAAATTTTTATATATCAAGCTGACATTTTTGTATTTACCAAATTGACAGTTTTGTATATACCAGATTGACAGTTTTGTATATACCAAATTGACAGTTTTTTTATATGCTAAATTGACAGTAGTCATCAGAGATTTTGAACATTCCAAACGGACAGTTTTGTATATACCAAATTGACAGTAGCTACCAGAGATTTGGTATATACCAAATCGACAGTAGCTACAAGAAGCTTTTTTGCTTAAACATGTCACGTTGCCAGTAGCTACCAGAAACTGGATGTAATTCATATTGAACTTAGCTATAACAAAATTGTAGATTTGACATTGACAACATCTACCAACTTTTGAATTTATCATATTGATTATATACCAGAGATGTATAAATCACGTTGTCAGAAGCGGCTAGATTTTGTATATATCAAACTGAACGTAGCTGCCAAAGTTGCAATTATTCTGAGCAGCTTGCCAAAATATCTTTCTTTATGCTGCTTAGAAAACAAGACTGAATGTGTGGCTCATCAGTAACTTTTGTCAGAGTCTCTGTTGACGATACTCCATCAGGGAATAAACAAATCAACACTATATGCATGAAAATGCCCTTCCAGTTATTTCATTTGAAATGAATTAATCATTTGCATCGGCAAATTCACTATTGACTTTTATAGTCGTTTCATATTTATGTCATTCTTCCAATATTTGCTGACTCGTATCATCCCCTGTTTTAAAACGTAATAACTGCTGTTGCATCAGTTGATACATGTATAGAATAGTTTCAGTGGACAGAACATAACCATGTGATCAGAACCCGTAGCATTTATTTAAGTATAAACTCAACGGAGAACTACTTTATACCTCTGTAAATAGAGTCACGTATAAAGTAACTACGGCAACACTGAATCGGAAGGCATACACGTTGCGTGTCTTTGAAACTAAATAACAACAGTGGGATTATATTGTATTTAGAACATTTAATAAATTGATTTAACATAATCAATTAACAATCTTTATAATTGTTCTGAAGATAAACAATTTTCCTTTTTAATAGGATTGAAAAAACTGGGAAACTCAAAATCTGCTAAGAAGAACATTGGGGCTATGTTGTAGTAGAGCATTTCAATGCGGCTTGTTACAAATGAAATTAAAACCATAGGTAAATGAATATGGGGACTGGAGTGGGTGGATGGGTACAAAGACTAGCATTATAACAATTGGAAGCAGAGTTCTACAATGAAAGATGCCGACCTTGATAGTTACGATGTAGCCAGGGGTGGGAGTAGAAATTCAGCTACTCCCCCACTGCAACTGTCATGGTCGATGTCTTGCTGTGCTTTGCTATTGGACCCCCGTCACTATAACCATTTACCGATTGTCTAAACATCACTGTAACCATTTACCGATAGTCTTACCATCAGTATAACCATTTACCGATAGTCTTAACATCACTATAACCATTTACTGATAGTCTTACCATCAGTATAACCATTTACCGATAGTCTTAACATCACTATAACCATTTATCAATAGTCTTAACATCACTGTAACATTTACCGATAGTCTTAACACAACCATAACCATTTGTCGATAGTCTTAACATCACTATAACCATTAACCGATAGTCTCAACATCACTATAACCATTTACTGATAGTCTTAACTTCATTTGTAAGTAGCGCATGTAGGCATCTTAAACTGTTAACGAATACGAAAGTAAATTTAAAGAAATGAAAATTGGTTAAGCACATGTCTTGACAATAACGATTCGGTTAAGTCACAATGAACGCATGAGAGCATCAAAATCCAAGAGTCATTCGTATGTCAAACAAACAACATATCCTTTGGTTAGAATAGTGAATTTCTACTCGGATCTCCTTTCCCAAATTAGACAAACGATTAAGACCATGCTGTGGAATGTTCAAAGCCTTAGATCGCCTACCATTGGTAGAATGTGTTTGACGCTGACGTAGTTATTAAGGTACAGATGGAGAATTCCCTGTTCTATAAATAGCTAAGTCGTAAACGCCAGTAACAATAATCCATACGTTTAAATAAGGTTATAAAACTGATAAGAAATATTAAAAGAACTAAAATAAAAACAAAACAGCAAATACTCATATAGAATTGCAATCATAAGAGTTCAATGCTGTTTCTTCTGAGTTTACCGTGGCATAACCTGTCCGTTGCCGACAAACAGAGCTTACATAATGCCATTCGGGTGTTACTTTCTGTATAACATGGCAACGGACAGTTTATAGCCAGATAAGCTAAGAATAAATAACATTAAACTCTTAACTGAACACGTGGAAAATTGTGCCTCGGACTCAGTTAAACTTCATTTTGAAATATTCATGTTCAGAACAAGCCAATTTTATGTGTGTTTGTTCCAGTCTCAGATGTTAAGAATCAAATCACTCACTCTTTTACTACCACTCAACGAAGTACCAAAAGGATCTACAAGGTTGAAAATTTTTATGGAATTTTACATACAGTAGTATGCCAACCATTTTTTATGGAATTTTACATGCAGTAGTATGCCAACCATTTTGTATGGAATTTTACATACAGTAGTATGCCAAACATTTTGTATGGAATTTTACATACAGTAGTATGCCAACCATTTTGTATGGAATTTTGCATACAGTAGCATGCCAACCATTTTGTATGGAATTTTACATACAATAGTATGCCAATCATTTTCAATAATTAGGAGTTACAAGAAATATATTTATTACAACTTTCTAAAACCAGTCTTAAAAGGGAACGTGGCTTTCTGCAATATGAATCACTGGAACTAAACAGAAATGTAAACCAGTCCTTTTCATCCTCAATATAACTGTTATTTTTATTTTACGAACCTTAGGTATTTTATTGTCTCCGGCCTGTCAAAACAGTTATCGTATACAGTTCATGTATTTATTGTAGATAATGGGAATAATTTACACTTTAATTCATCTCGGCACTGTGTGAGACGATGGGCTCTCAGAATAAGTAAATGATATCATTATTATTATTCTTATTATTATTAATATTTATTAACCAGTGTGTGTCCGTGTTGCCTTATTTGGGAAACTGCCATGAAGACATGATATATATCTAATTAATTAGTATTTTCGTTGCTCCTGCAGCGTCTTCTGATAAAAAGTTTGGTCGGACTTTTACTTCTATGACATTGTCATTATTTTTAATCCGTCAGATTTTAAAGTTCCCGCTAGAATATGCAGATATATTGATAACGGTAAATGGACAGCCGATATCGGAAGACCTGTCTTCTATCATTTTTGTAAATGATAAGAAAATCTTCCAGCCCATCTCATGAGATGTATTCATTACGAACATATGTCCATGAAGTACCCATAGGGAAAATTGTCGTAAACTTCGAATGTCTAATTTTGGGTTCAGTGATGGATATTGCAGAAAGTTAAATTCATTCCCAAGGACATTTATAAACTAATTTAAGAGTGCTGTAACGAAGACACCTTCCGTCTTAGCTCTTAACTATTGATAAGGATTGGTAAACTGCAGATTTCGGCATGAGAACAGTACTAACCATGCAAAGTTATCTCTTGGATTTAACTGTGTTGTGATAGCTTAAGTTTGGATCTTACATTCGGTATGTTCGTGCAATACAGTAAACCCTATCTTGAAAGACCACCCCTTCTGCCAAAAAGTAATGGTCTCTAAAGACAGATGGTCTCTAAAGACAGATGGTCTCTCATGACAGGTCATAACACCATACAATGAATATTTCTTTTTAAACCTGGCCTATCAAGTCATGTGGTCTTTCATAACAACGGTCTCACAAGACATGTTTTACTGTAATAATAATAATAATAATAATAACAACAACAATTAGTAGTAGTAGTAGTATTGTCTTAATTAGTGATATTATCCGAATATTATGAATATGCCTATCTCATTCCCAATATCTGACGATGTCCACGACCACCCTCCCGGCAGCTTTTACTCCCTCCCTGCTGCTTTTAAAAACGAAAAGCACCAAAGTACCAAACAAAAAAACAAAAAAAAAACAAAACAATAAAAACAAAAAGGAAGAAAACAAATTGTCATTTTATTTATCAATTTCTAATTTCTAATCTGATTTTCGCCGGGTGGGATGGAGAGAGTCTCTAACACTGTCGTCTAGTTCGCGTTTTAATCACACAGCCGTCATAGTCTGTATGTTTAAGGCAAAAAGATTGATGTAGGTCGTCATTTTCGATATGATCTTAATAATTCCATTTATAACATACTTAAGTGTGAAATGTAGAGACTTGTTGGCAAAATATGTTTCATATTTATTCATTCTTGTATTTCCGCCATGTAAAGAAATATATCCTTATATTTTCACATATGAAAATATGAAATTTCCCATCTTGCCTTATGACAATGTGTGTGTGTCTAAAAAGGTTGTACCTTATGACTATGTGTGTGTGTCTAAAAAGTTGTACCTTATGACATTGTGTGTGTGTCTATAAAGTTGTACATTATGACATTGTGTGTGTGTCTAAAATGGTTGTACCTTCACGCATTGTTATATGATAAGGCTATGCCACTGAGGTGAATGTACTAAAAGGGGATGGGGGTGAGAGTGTTGTGCCGAAGAGTACGTTTAATCTTCTAAACTTCGATTCTGGTTTCTTTATCAACAGTGAAAACTTCGTTGGGATATACACACGAAAAAGATGATAGTATCAAAAATCGTTAGAGATTCCCTGGCAAAAGTCAGTGCCAGAAATTATAAATTGATAAATAAAATGACTAGCCTAAGTTTTGAGCATATTTAATATCCTTGATGAATTTCATTTTCAAATCGGTAGGGGGTACAAGCTGCCGGGAGGATAGGCGAATACTATATGAAAATCTCATTCCCATCATGTAAAAATGACGAGACTGTGCATATCTCAGTCTCGCAGAAGAAACGGGACTTATGTTAATAATGGATGGAATGTCTACAATTGCATGTGGAAACTTGACTATTTTGTCGACTGGCTACCAATACGCAATACAGAGCTATATACGCAGATAAGGGAAACCACCCAAGAGTATATGCAAGTCATATTATACATAAGGAATTTGTTAAAACGTAACACAATAGCTGATACAGAGGTAAGGGATGTGAGACGGATTAGCCTGCTCTCCCCTTTCAAGAAGTGAAACCGTTCCTAAAGTAAGTTTTACTGACAGTTGGATAGTTAAAATTGTACCCTTGAGAAGCTGAAAATGCAAGAGCTTTCAGTGGCTTTGCCTGTGGGTTCCCACCAGATTTTTCATCCCACATACCTTTTGCGTCTTTTATTTACTCCCCACTCCAACAACACACGCCAAGCGATACATGTGGTTCCACTCCTTAAAAGTAACGTAAATAATGGTTTTCTTTATTTGGAAAGAGTACCAACTATGTGCTTGAGGTAGAGCTATTCTCTTGAGATGACCTTGATCATTGATAGACGTTTAAAGCACGAAAAGAAAAGGTCCATATTACACCAAAGCCATCTGAAGGAATAACGTGTGAACGAATTCCATCTATGCAACATTCAGCCACTCAGTTAAAACTTGTACATATAAATTCTAATAAATAATGGGTTGGTTGTTCACAGCTGTATGTATGCTCCGCTAGCCAAGTGGTTAGAGCGTACGCCTTGGATACGGGAGGTCGTGGGTTCGAACACCGGCAGAGTCATACCCAAGACTTATGAAAATGGTACAAACAGCTACCTCGCTTGGCGCTCAACATTAAGGGGCTACTGTTAGGTCTTGTCGACCTGGGTGGGACATGATGGTACATGTCTGCGGCAAGATGCCCCAGTGCTAGACATCACTATAAACTGACACATTGCTGACATTGTAACGATATTACTGAAATATTGTTAAAGCTATGTTAAAACCCTAAATAACACACACTCCAACACACATACACACAGATGCAAACACATCCACACAAATTTAGAAGTGTAAGTTTAATGTTGAAAGGTAGGTTCATAATTAGCTTGACCTCAGGTCAGACAAGGGCACAACATAGTCACACACACACACACACACACACACACACACACACACATGCGCGCGCGCGTTGAGTGCCCCAAACGTTGATCAGGTTCGACTAAACTAAATAGGCCATCAACTGTTATTGCATCATATTGTTGTCCGCAATAATAGCGTCACTACACTAAATGGCCCCATCAGCTGTCACTGCAATGTATTGCTGTCGGCAAGAAAGACGTCATTACACTAAATGGCCCCATCAGCTGTTACTGTATCGTATTGCTGTCATTGAGAAATTCATCACTACACTAAATCGCCCCATCAGCTGTTATGGCAACATATTGCTGTTCTCAAGAAAGGCGTCACTACACTAAATGGCCCCTCAGCTGTTACGGCACCATATTGCTGTTCTCAAGAAACGCATCACTACACTAAATGGTCTCATCAGCTGTTATTGTATCATATTGCCGTCCATAATAAGTTTCATATATATAATTTTTTTTTTTTTTTTTTTTTTTTTTGGCTTCTCTGAAAGATTTTCTAACTGGTAAAGAAAGCTTGCATTCAGTTTAAAGTAGCATTGAATCCTAAAAGAAAAACTAAAATACTTGTGAGTCCAGTTTCACTGATTACCGTCCAATTCGAATCCAAACAGGTGTAATTTGGCCCGACGTCTCACTCAAACGAAAGCCATCATATGTGGTTTTACCGGATACATAACTTCAACGTGGGCATACAGGTGTGATTCGACCGGATATATCACTTAGACGAAAGCAAACACGTGTGATGTGGTCGTGAAGATCACTTAAAAGAAAGCAGACACGTGTGATTTGGATGAAAAGATCACTTAAATTAAACATTTATGTGATTTTATTCAGACGTAACTATTACAACAAGACCCATTATGATTTATTTTATGTTATCTATACTTAGCAATAACACACGTACGATGATCTGGATGCGTGGAAACGTGTAACTAATGCATTGGATTTCATCAGAAAGCTATAAACGTGTAGGAAATATGGAACGCGATGAATTAATGAAGTGATGCATTACTGTATATTAAACTTACGAAGTGTTGCATATTTTAAAATTGGACATGTGTATAACACAAACGAACTCATATGCAAAACATAACGAACTTCTATCGTGCATTTGCCAGAATCCTGAAATGTAAATCTTGAATATAAAGCTCATATTTTGTTAAATGTTTGCTACTCAAATTTATGTTTAACATGTATAAATTATTTCATGTGTTTACAACGCATTATTAGGGGATTTATCAATACGTATTATTTATCTATAGACATGACACAGCTGAAGTAGTGCAAGATGAAAGCAGATCAAATGTATGGAATTTTGTATATATATAACAAATGATAGCTTTAGAAAACCTAATTTCAACATAGACTAAGAAAACACTGGCAATGTTTTTTTTTTAAGGAACATGCAATTATTCCAGATACTATTCAGGGAATAAGTGAACACGGTGAGACTTTTGGGATATGTTATAAGGAACATTTGGACTTGGATTTTATGAAATACACTGATCAAGACGAGTATTTTCCTGTGGCTTAGAGACCTCCCACAAAGGGTCATTAATCTTTGTCGTGCATGCTAGTTCCTATGCGCACCACTGTTGGCACTGGTAGAATAATACAATTTTTATTGACAAAACTGTACAGCTTGCAATATTCGAGCCCGAAAATCAGAGGTTGTAGACAGCAACTTGACTTTGTGCTAAAGCCGCTAGCGTATGGTTACAAATAGGAAGGAAAAGGTGTGACCTCCACTATCCCACATTCAAAATCCGGTATAGGAATGCAGTGATGGGTGACTGATATGCAAAAGATTGGAAATACCGAAACGCGCCAGCCGAACCAAGTCGGTTGAGATGGTCCTTACATGTATATTCTGTACATATCAATTAATGAGAGTACAGTCCATACCACACTCAATCCCAATCAATATCAATACGCTGTACATATCAATCAATGAGAGTACAGTCCATGTTACACTCAATCCAGGTCGATAGCAATACGCTGTACATATCAATTAATGAGAGTACAGTCCATGCTAAACTCAACCCCAATCGACAGTAATGTGTTACAGAGCAGTGGTTGATCTTATCGACCCTGACTTAACCTTCGCGAAATCCTATGGACTTTCATTAATCTATATACATTACACTGTTATTAGTGTTCAATATAGTGTCACTGATGTATGGTGAACACAGATTACACTGTTATAAAGTGTGCAATATGGTGTCATTGATCTATTGTGAATACAGTTTACACTGTTATGCAGTGTGCAATATGGTGTCACTTGTGTAAAGCAAATACAGATTATACTGTTATACAGTGTGCAATATAGTGGCATTGATATACAGTAAATATACACGTAGACTGTTATACAGTAGTGATACTGATGTGTAGTGAATACACGCATGAGACTTATAAATGGTGAAATTTTTATATAGAGAATAGAGTGATGACGTGTTAAATATGGAGGCATTGATGGTATTGAATATACACATTACACTATTATATACACTATTATATAGTATTGTAACAAGCCAGAAGAGTTTCTATACCGAGCGGTTTTGACTCTGGCGTGAATCCCTATAGAAGTCATGTTTCCCCTGTTTCCAAAGACTTCCATACAACTATTGTTGTATACTGGAAATACCAATGCATCCAAACTATAAACAATTTTACTCTAATTAATATATGACAACAAATTTAACATCTTCCTATTTGCATATCAACCTCACAACTGCATGGTTCCTCCTTATGAACGTTCTGTAACGCACGGCCAGTATTTCAATCCGTGATCTATACAGCTCAGCTACCTTATACGGGAAACTATTTTTACTAAGCCACCTTAGTCAAGTCAAATCATGATTTTAAACCTCATTTCGCTCGTAGCTGTACACCATATTTATGACCATGGCAACAACAAACGGCGCCTGCCGACGACGGAACTGATGTCGACGTTCTGAACACCGTATTGCAACAAGCGATGATTAGCAGTGAACAACAAGCAAAATTCACTGCGAATCGAGCAGTAGCCGTCACTAATATTACATTGTACATCTATGAGTTCTAAATTAAGTCAGGCTACTAATTTAGTGGTCAACATCTGGTTGACGCAATTGCTGTTAGATTCAATGCAGTATTTTACAAGGTCCTGAACAAACCAGTCACCATTGAGTACCATAAAGTGGCATGTCACCTGCTGATAGAATTTGAAAGAGAAAAAGTGATAGGTATTATATTTTGTCCTGAATTGTTTGAGATTTTATGAGGAGACGTCAATATGGCAACGAACAAAATTACCAAAATGATGATCATACCAACCATTGTCAACAACGTGGATTTTGCGAGGTATTTTCAATTGCCGGTAGAAATTAACCAAGGACTCAATTTGATCATTATATACTCCGAGGTGGTAGGACACACCTACGTACCTTTGCTGCGTGTCATTCCTTTCAAAGTAGATTCTGCCACGAACGCTGACGTGGAAGGTGGAAACATCTATTATGCTCAACACGAATATCTACATCCTCATTATTTACCTGTCAGTAAGTCGTATTTTGACACTGTCAACATTGCTACAAAAGGAGATCGGGGACAAAATATTACATTCACCAAAGGGAAAGTCACGGTAAACTCCATTTTCAACGACTCTTAAGTCGTTTATCCAGTGCACCAAGGTGTGGCTCAACAGCGATGACATGATTAGGAGATATGCTGAAATCGGCCTTTCGTTCGGTATCCCCGATTTTGGAACCGATGGTGACACGAGGATTGCACGCCTTGAAAGATGCCGCTTTTGACACAAAGCAAAGAATTTCTCCAAAATGTCATCGTCGACAAACAAAATCCTAAAGAAGCTTTCTTGAGAGCAGGCAAAAATGTCTTGCTTCCAACGGGCAATTACATTTTGGGCCTACGAGAAACTCCTATAAATGCCCTGGACGCTGACGAGTCAGGCATTCCTGTCTCCCTAGCGCCACAGGAAGAACAAGGCAGAATGAGACGCCGAAAACACCCCTTCAGAGGACTTCACACTCATAAAGCTAGAAAGTCTAAGAAGGAAGAACCGTCCGAGACTTAGACGTTCTTGATTATTAAATAAATCACAGAGAGAAAAAGAAAGAACGAAAATGCACCGAGAGTATTGCGCCTGTTACAAGTTGGAAATGGATATGTTTGCCATGCCATCCACTTGGATGACGATGGAAGAATCCCATTGGGTCGAATTTCACCCCGTCTCCTCTTTGACCGATTCAGCTCCCATCGAATTTGAAATCAATTAACAGCCAGAAGATTACATAGATCTCAATAGCAGTTACTTGTATTTGAAAGTCAGAGTGAATGAAACGGAAGATAATACTAATCCAGAGGAGGACGATAAAGTAGCCCCCGTTAACAATTGCATGCATTCCTTGTTCAGTAAAGTGGACTTGTACCTAAATAACAAACTAGTCAGCAGCAGCATGGATACTTACCGGTACCAAGCGTACCTGGAAAATCTCTTGACGTACGGAATAGAAGCCAATAACATCCATCTAGATGCCTTCGTGTTATGGAAACCTGACACAGCGAAGAATTTCGACGATTTAGAGGGTCAAAATAATAGCTTCATGGACCGTCGAAGCAAAATCGCACCAGCCAACAGCAGTTTAGAATGTTCGCATTTGAACATGTGGTTACAACAGAAATATTTGCTGAAGGATGTTAAATGTCCGCCTGAGACTGACTCGCAGTACCGCTTTCCATTTGATATCTGTTGATACTACCAAATACAAGACCGTTATCCGAGAAGACAGTCTCTACGTACGACGCTTGGACAGCCATCCGTGATCGAAGATCATCTGTTCCAATGATAGTTACCCAAACGTTTAATCTTTGGCATCTTCGAGAATTCAGCCTTCAAAAGAGCCCACATAAAAATCCATTCAGTTTTAAGCACTTTGGCGTGTCCAAACTCGAAGTCAGTCGCCATTGCAAGACCTTGTTTACCAGATCCTTCGAATGTAAGTTTGAGGAGAATAATTATTTGAGGTCGTACTTGTCCATATACGAAACCACAGGACAGTTTTGGACCAACAATAGTCACGGCATTACCTACGAGGATTATGCAAGCGGCTATTATTTGTCGATTTTTGATTTCACTCCAGACCAAGGCAGCGACGGGGGACATATCTACCCTATATAATCCTGCCAGATTCGTGTGAAACTTCAGTTTAAAGAACCGCTTAAGGAGACAGTTAACGTCATATCGTATGCTAAATTTGATAACATCATAGAAATCACCAATTTGAGAGAATTCATTCTAGACTATTAAAAACCACGGAAGACTGTACACCCTCATGTAATGGTGGAGAATCTATGGAAAGAGAATGGAAGGATACCGTGGAAACGGAACCCCAAGACAAAGACGAAAAAGATATGGTGATGAAGTACAGATGACCAGAACAGTAACAACATTTAGTCTCCTGTTTTACCAAATACCTGGCAGAAAAAGTTACGGAATTGATCAAAAAAGATTGCTATGGGTGTCAAAACAATCATCCCAGTCAAATTTAACACTATAAATGTCTGGTGCTGAGTCAAGAAGAAAAATTGGACTTTCGTCTTTACGAAGCTTGGAGTCTCATCTCAGATGCATCAGTGGTATAACGACTTGCGTGATCATTCCTCTCCTCCATTCATGGCTCTAGAGATCCATCATATCGAAGCTTTCTTGGCTCAAAGTGCAGAGACGAAGCGAAGAAACCGTTACTTGTGACAGATTTTCAAACAAAAGGTCAGGATTGAATTGACAAATTGTCATTACCTGTGAAACAAACAAGAAACAAACAACAACAAGAAAAAATGGATACCTAGTACCTTTATTGCCTTTTGAACCACAGTTCTTACCCTGCTTCTTGGAATAATATCGTGTAAGCAAAAAGTGAACTGTCTCATCGCTCATCGGAAACCTCAACATCATCAAGCTTATATCATCAACACGGACGACAGTCACCTCCCAGGAACTCACTGGGTAGCCGTCTACTTTCCCCGTGATAGTTGTGTGGAGTATTATTTTGATTCGTATGGACTGCCACCTTTGGAAGACGGCATCATTAATTTGTTTTAGAATAAATGACCAGACGACACGATTCAATAAAGTGAAATTACAAGGCATACGTTCCATGGTGTATGGACAATATTGTATGTATTTTCTTCATCGACGTAGTTTTGGTTATTCTTTAGAACATTCAGTGACTTATTTTAATCGTCACTCTTATAGAAACAATGACAAAGTAGATAGATGGTTCTGTGACCATTATGGATATATTTTGTCTTTAGCTAGGAAACGTAGTGTACATCCATTGCCCAATGACTTCCAACAGTGGAAGTCTAGCTTCACTTCATAACGTTGACAACCTTGTCAATAATAGTTTCTTATTTGAAAAATGTTTGCTACTTTGTTTGAAAAATTGTTAATTGTTGGTTTGGTAGTTATCTAAATAAAAAATGTTGTTTTAAAAGAATGTATCCGTCGTTTGTTTTCAATTCTTATCATGGTATATGCTCGTTGACTTCTTTTTATCCCTAACCCTAAAATCAAGCTATCATAGCGTTCTAACCGAATAATAAATTGCATGGATGTCTTCTATCGCTTCCGCGCTTGAACCATATAAAGCGAAACAAGTCTCCAGTCTGACCATCCATTGTTAACTCATCCTCTTATGAAGATGCCTTCTAATTTAGCTAAACTAAACGAAGACTACGTGCAGTTACACCGAGTCACGCAAAGTCTGATACCCAATCCTGAAGAGATAGAAAATGTCCGACTGTTAAAAGTGGTCGAAGTCCTGATAAGAGAGGTCTTCAGAGAGGAAGTCAAAAAAGACCAACAAGGATGGACGGAGAAGTACAGACTTCAGAAGCAGAAAGAGCAGAGAAAACAGCAGCAACAACAGCAGGAACCAGACAGAGGATTTTTTGACTGTCGTGTAGACATGAAAGAGTTCTATTTCTCTATCCGAAGAAGCAGACCTTAGCCTGTGGGAAAGCCTGTCGCCAGACGATGAAAGATGCCATAACTCCCCGTTCATAAAAAAACATCCATTTTCAGGGCTACCCGAATACTCTAGAAAAGACATAGTAGTTCAATTGCCAATTGTATGTTAGTAAGTTAAAAAAAGAAGTGGGTCTTTAAGCACTTCGTTTCTTTGTTTTATGTCAAAAATAAATAGAAGTGTGTCTGTAAGCACTTACTTTTCGACGCTCGTCAAAAACATAGTCTATATGTGTTTGTGTTTGTAATTAGTGACTGTAAGTAAAATGTGAATGAATGTTTCTTTTATGCTCATGCGTTCCATGTTTTATTGTGGGGGGGGGGGGTAATGATATGGGTCTTGTACGTTTTGGTATCATAAGGATGTTTTCTTTCTCGTCCGTACTTGACAAATATAAAGGGGGCGCTCTTCAGTCTGGCTACACGTCGTTGGAGTATGCCAGGCTCATTGTAGACGAACTGGCTATGGAGGCCGTGACAAGATTGAGAAGGAGGAAGAGGAGTAAAAGAAAGAAGAGTAGCAGGAAAAAAAGCGAGGGATTCTGCCTCACCTCACGCTGATAGCTCTGTGTAAGGTCAAACCTCCATAGACAATAGCAGCACCACCACAACCACGTCAGATACAACCACAGCCACAACCACGGCCTCTAGAACCAGCAGTATGAGTCGTGATCCCACAGATGGAAAACTGGGAGGAGGAGTTGAGAGAGCAACCACGTCAACTACAACATCATCCCCTGGTCTGGTGTAAGAGAAGACAGATGGACGTCTTCAGGGTCCCGCAAACTGAAGCTTTTAATAATGAAGCCACTCAACCAATGTCCACACTCTCAACAGCTACAGTCAATCAGTGACATAAGCCGGCGTTGTGTTTGTTGCATCCGGCCTGGGAGATGTGAACATTAACCAGGTGCATCTGGAGATTCCAAATCTCTTGAAAGGAAACTATTTAAGTTGCCAATTTTAGTGAGTGTGGAGTAGTGTAAGTATAAACACTCACTCCATTACTGATGTGATTGTGTGTGTGTTTGTAAGCGCACGCGTACGTTTGTGTGGATAGTAGAGTGTGTGTTTGTACGAATGCGAGTACGTTTGTCAGGATTGTAGATTTTGGGGTTGGCAAGCGTTCGCGTACGTTTTTGAGGATAGTAGATATTATGGCATTTTCTCCTTGCCGTATGTGGATAGTAGATATTGGGGTTTTTGATAGTATATTTTGGTTTGCATGCTTTCGCGTACGTTTATGTGGATAGCAAATATTGTTTTTGTTTTTTCTTTTCTCCTTCCCGTGATAGATATTATATTTTTAGTTTGTGGTTGTGTATAGTTTATTTTCGTCCCGTGTGCGGATAGTATATATGGTGGGGTTTTTTCTTTCCCGTGTGTGAATAGTAGATATTGTGGGTTTTTTATCATACCCATGTGTGGATAGTACATACTGTGGTATTTTTCTTCTTCCCGTGTGTGGATAGTAGGTATTGGGGTTTTCGAAGGTATATTTTGGGTTTATATGAGTTCGTGTACATTTGTGTGGATAGTAGATAATATGTGAAGTGAGTGTAAGGGATGTTTTCCTTCATAAATAAAGTCAAGCGTCCGTCATTCTACAGAATAACCAAAGAGGAAGATGGCTTCTAATACCATTGATAAAATGAAGACGTTACAGGAAGTGGTGTACAATTTGGGATCAATAGAAGAGATGTTGTTCATACTGGAAGAAGATCAATATACTTACAGTCCTCATAGAATCAAGATGGAAATAAACAATTTGAGAAAGTATAAGGAAAAACTAAGAGAGGTGATGACAAAGGAAAAAGAGGAGACGAAGGATGAAGATGAGAAAGAAGAATGAGAGCATGAACGAAAAAATAGAAAAAGAAGAAGAAATGAGAAGAGAAAGAAAGAAGAGAAAGAGAAAGAGAAACAGGAGGAGGCAAAGAATGAGAAGAAGCAAAAATTGTAGGACAGAAAATAAGAAGCTGGTGGAAGAATATAATAGATTAGACGATAAAAGAAAAGAAGAAACCCAAAGGCTCTTTTCAGGGCCACTCATATGCCTCGTAGAGATTTGCTTTTTTACCTAAAAATATTTTAGTCGGTTGTGTAGTTTTCTGCGTTATAGATTGATGTTAATCAATCTATGTCTGTGTCTATGTCCTGCCAAAAATTCTAGTTTTTTTTCCCGATCTTTGGCGCGATTGAGGTCATCCACTTGTAACATTGTTGCAACATTGTTGCCAGAGTTCAGTACCGTGATGTCACCCCTGTTTCATTCATATTGACCCTATACAAGCCCAATCAATTCTATATGTTAAATTCCCCTTGTCCCTATACAGCCCACCCATGTTAAAGTCCCCTAGACCCCATAGTGCCGAGGCACCTTTCTGACTGAGATTTCCATAGACCCAATATTGCCCCCATCACTACTGTCTATCATCAACAACTTTTCAATTGAATACACTCCTTCAAGCAATAAACAAATCAACACTGCATGCATGAAAATGTCCTCCCAGTTTTTTAATTTGAAACTAATTAAGCATATGTATCGGCAAATTGGCTAATGCAGTTTATAGTCGTTTCATATTTATATTATTCTTCCAATATTTGTTGACTCTTATTATCCTATGTTTTGAAACGCAATAATTGCAGTTGCATTAGTCGATAAATTTATAGAACATTTTAATTGGTCAGAACATAACCATGTGACCAGAACCCGTAGCATTTATTTTTGAATAAACTGTACGGAGAACTACTTTATACCGATATAAATAGAGTCACGTGCAAAGTAACTATGTAAACACTGAATCGGAAGGCACACACGTTGCATGTCTTTATAACTTGATTTGACAGAATTAACTAACAATATTTATAATTGTTCTGAAGATAAATAATTCTTCTTCTGAATGGGATTGAAAAAAGCTGGAAAATTCAAAATCAGGCAAGAAGAATATCGCGGCTATGTTGTAGAGCATTTCAATGCGGCCCGTTATGAATGAATTTAAAAGTATAGGAAAATAGATATGGGGACTGGGATGGGTGGGATAAAAAACTAGCAATATAACAATTGGATTCACAGTCCTATAATGTAACATCTCGACCTTGATAGCGATGATATAGTTAGGGGTGAGTATAGAAATCCCGTCACTCCACCATCGCAACTCTCTGCTATGTTTGACTATTAGACCCCCGTAACATCACTGTAACATTTACCGATAGTCTAAACATCACTATAACCATTTATCGATAGTCTCAACATCACTATAACCATTTATCGATATTCTTAACATCACCATAACCATTTATCGATAGTCTTAACATCACTATAACCATTTATCGATATTCTTAACATCACTATAACCATTTATCGATAGTCTCAACATCACTATAACCATTTATCGATATTTTAACATCACTATAACTATTTACCGATAGTCTTAATTTCATTTGTAAGTAGCCCATATAGGTATCCTAAACTTTTAACGAACACAGAAGTAGATTTAAAGAATCCAAAATTGGTAATTGACTGGTCTTGTCAAGAATGATTCGGCCAAGTCATAATGAACGCATGAGAGCATCAAAGTCAAGAGTCATTCGTATGTCAAACAAACAACGTATCCTTTGCTTTGAATAGTGAACTTCTACTCAGATCACCTTTGCCAGTTTAGACAAACGATTAAGACCATGTGGAATGTTCAAAAACTTAAAACGCCTGCCATTGGTAGAATGTGTTTGATGCTGAAGTAGCTATTAAATTACAGATGAGATTCCCTGTTCTTTAAATAGCTACGCAGCAGACGCACTCAACAAGAATTCATACACTTATAAAAGGGTCTAAAACTGATAGGAAATATCTTTAAAAGAACCAAAATAAGAACAACAGAGTAAATACTCATATAGAATTGCAATCATAAGAGTTTAATGTTGTTTTTTCTGAGTCTGTCGTGGCATAAACTGTCCATTACCGACTCAGAGAGCATATATTATGCCATTCGGGTGTTGTTTTCTGTGTGACTCAGCTACGGACAGTTTATACCCAGATAAGTTAAGAAAAATTAACATTAAACTCTAACTGAACACCTGGAAAATAGTGCCTAGAACTCAGTTAAACTTCATTTTGACTATTCATGTTCAGAACAAACCGATTTTCTATGTGTTATCTTCAGTATCAAAAGTTAAGAATCAAATCACTCACTCTTCTACCGCCACTCAACGAAGTACCAAAAGGATTTACAAGGTTGAAAATTTTAATGGAATTTTACATACAGTAGTATGCCAACCATAAACCAGAACGTGGCTTTCGGCAACATGCATCACTGAAACTAAAACGCTCATACTGTTTTTAAACAGAAACGTAAACCAGTCTTTTTAATCCTCAATATAATTTTTATTTTTATTTTACGACCTTGAGGTATTTTATTGTCTCAGGCCTGTGGAAACAGTTCGTTTTTGCATTTAATCAATTTACTGTAGATAATGGGAATACTTTACGCTTTAATTCATCTCGGCATTTATGAGATGATGGGCTCAACAGTCCACTGAGAATAGGTAAAGAATAGTATTATTATTATCTTCTATTAACTTGTGTTCGACGGTGTTGGTTTATTTGGGAAACTGCCATAAAGGTCTGATAGCCAACTTGATTAATTAGTATTTTCATAGTATTGCTACTAGAGCGTCTTCCGATGCTAAATTTTGTCGGACATTTACTTCAATGAAATTCTCATTTTTTTCAATCGATCAGATTTTAAAGTTCCCTGTAGAATATGCAGAAATATTGATAACGGAGAATGGACAGCCGATATCGGAAGACCTGTCTTCTATCATTTTTGAAAATGCTAACAAAATTTTCCAGTTCATCTCATGAGATGCATTCAATATGAACATATGTCATTGAAGTCCCGCTTTGGGAAATTTCCATAAAATTTGAATGTCCAATTTTGGCTTTAGTGGTGGTAATTGCAGAAATATATATTCCATCCCAAGACCATTTATGAACTGTTTTACGAGTGATGTAATAAAAACACATTCCTTCTTAGGTCTTAATTATTGAAAAAGATTGAGGTACCAGTGAACTCCACCTAGACCTTGTTGGGAAAATGGGGATTGCGGCCTATGAACAGTACTAACCAATCAGTCATCTCGTGGCCTATGAACAGTACTAACCACTCAGTCATCTCGTGGCCTATGAACAGTTTTAACCACTCAGTCATCTCGTAGTCTATGAGCAGTACTAACCACTCAGTCATCTCGTGGCCTATGAACAGTACTAACCACTCAGTCATCATGTGGCCTATGAATAGTACTAACCACTCAGGTATCTCGTGGCCTATGAACAGTTTTAACTACTCAGTCATCTCGTGGTCTATGAACAGTACTAACCACTCAGTCATCATGTGGCCTATGAATAGTACTAACCACTCAGGCATCTCGTGGCCTATGAACAGTTTTAACTACTCAGTCATCTCGTGGTCTATGAACAGTACTAACCACTCAGTCATCTCGTGGCCTATGAACAGTACTAACCACTCAGTCATCTCGTGGCCTATGAACAGTACTAACCACTCAGTCATCTCGTGGCCTATGAACAGTACTAACCACTCAGTCATCTCGTGGCCTGTGAACAGTATTAACAACTCAGTCATCGTGGATTTAGCTGTGTTGCAATAGCTTAATTTTGGATCTTACATTCGGTCGGTTATTGCAATACAGTAAAACCTGTCTTGAAAGACAACCTCTTCTGCCAAAAACTAATGGTCTCTAAAGACAAGTGGTCTCTCATGACAGGTCATAACCAATAAATCTATGTAAAGAGAATCTGGTATATCAAGACATGTGGTCGTTCATAAAGTGGTCTCATCAGACAGGTTTTACTGTAATAACAATGATAACAATAAGTATTAATACTAGTATTGTCTTAATCATTGATGTTATCTGAACTTTATGAATATGCCTATATCATTCCAAATATCTGACGATGTCCATGCCTACCCTCCCGGCAGCTTTTACCCCCTCCCTATTGATTTAAAAAAAAAGAAAAGCACCAAATTACCAAAACAATTAAGAAAACAAATTGTCATTTCATTTATCATTTTATAATTTATAATCTGATTGTCGCCGGGTGGGATGAAGAGGGTCTCTAACACTGTCGTCTAGTTCGCGTTTTAATCACACAACCGTCATAGTCTGTATGTTTGAGGCAAAAAGATTGATGTAGGTCATCATTTTCGATATGATCTTAATAATACCATTTATAATATACTTAAGTGTGAAATATAAAGACTTGTTGGCGAAATATGTTTCATATTTATTCATTCTTGTATTTCCGCCATGTGAAAAATATATCCTTATATTTTCACATATGAAAATATGAAATTTCTCATCTTGCCTTATGACATTGTGTGTGTGTCTAATAAGGTTGTACCTTATGACATTGTGTGTGTGTCTAAAAAAGTGGTCTTTCATAACAGTGGTCTCACAAGACAGGTTTTACTGTAATAACAATTGTAACAATTAGTAGTATTGTCTTAATCAGTGATGTTATCCGAACATTATGAATATGCCTATCTCATTCCCAATATCTGACGATGTCCATGCCTACCCTTTGGGAAGCTTTTACCCCCTCCCAACTGAAAACAAAAAGCGCCAAGGTACACACAAAAAAAAAAAGAAAAATATTTAGTCATTTCATTTATAAATTTATTATTTCTAATCTAATTTTCGCCGGGTGGGGGTGGGTCCTATAGCACTGTCGTCTCCTTCACGTTTTAATCGCACAACTATTATAGACATTATGTTTCAAACAACAGGACTGATGTAGGTCATCATTTTCGATATGATCTGAATAATTCCATTTATGATATAATTAAGTGTGAAATATAGAGACTTGTTGGCGACCTGTGTTTCAAATTTGTTTCATTCTTGTATTTCCTTGATGAGCAAAATATATCCTTATATTTTCACCAGTGAAAATTTAAGATTTCCCATCATGCCTTTCGACATTTTGTGTCTAAAAACGTTGTACCTACAACAATAAAAATAGTACCTTTTGAGCTAGAACTAATTAATGGGAAATGCCTTATACTTCAGACATGGAAATTAATCTTTGATTTTCTTTTTGAAATTGACCAGACGTCGTTACGTCTTTCAAAAGTTATTTTGCCTTACTTCCTTGACAACAGCGACCAAAATTCCTGTGATGAATTGCTGAATAGGACATTGTTTTCAGATTGGGTCAAATCGTTTACAAAATGACCAAAATGTAATTTACTGCGACATATTAGGTCAGCACTATCATTCAGCTTTCTTACGTTACGTATATTTATATAATCAGACCATGAATGTGCGGTGAATTTACGAAAACAGGGTCCGGTTTGAACGCGTTGTGCCGAAGAGTGCGTATAATCTTCTAAACTTCGATTCTGTAGCAAATTGTGGTATATAATAAAACTACAATGCTATTTTCCTACTTTAAAACTACACGACGAAATATATCCTGTATTAATGTAGGAAAAGAAACTATGCTGTTTAAATTTGGGAGTTACATCATGTTTAACCCTTGACCTTTCCCTTTTGTTCAAGATTACAAAACTATTAAAATCTATCATTGTATATATATATATATATATATATATATATATATATATATATATATATATATATATATATATATATAACGAGGAACCTCGGCCCTTTACTAAAAATAGACATTTCTAGGAACCAGAGAAAGAGAGCGAGCAGGTCTGGTTTCTTGTTTAACACTGAAAACTCCGTTGGGATATACACACGAACAAGATGACAGTATCAGAAATCCTTAGAGATACCCTGGGTCAGAAAATATAAGTTGATAAATAAAGTGACTAGCCTAAGTTTTGTGCATATTTTATATCCTTGATGAATTTCATTTATAAAATCGGTAGGGGGTACAAGCTGCCTGGAGGATAGATGAATACTATACGAAAATTTCATTCCCATCATATGAAAATGACGAGACTGCTCATCTCATTCTCGCAGAAGAAACGGGACTTGTGTTAGTAATGGATGGAATGTCTACAATTGCATGTGCAAACTTGGCTGTTTTGTCGATTTGCTACCAATACGCAATACAGAGCTATGTAAGTAGATAAGGGAAACCACCCAAGAGTATATACAAGTCCCATTTTACATAAGGATACTGTTAAAACAAAGCAAGAGCTGATACGGAGGTAGGAAATTTGAGGCGGAGTTGCCTCCCCTCCCCTTTGTAGAAATGAAACGGTGCCTAAAGTAAGTTTTATTGAGAGTTGGATGGTTAAAATTGTACCCTGGAAACCCTTATAATGCAAGAGTTTTCAGTGGCTTCGCCTCTGAGTTCCCACCAGATTTTTCACCCCACATACCATCTGCGTCTTGTATTTCCTCCCCCCCCCCCACTCCACCAACACAAGCCAAGCAATATTTCTGGATCCACCCCTGTCAAAATTGTGTAGACATGGAATTCAACTTTAATACACATGTCCATTGTGTAGACATGGAATTCAAATTTAATACACATGTCCATTGTGTAGACATGGAATTCAAATTTAATACACATGTCCATTGTGTAGTCATGGATTTTAACTTTAATATACATGTCCATTGTGTAGTCATTGATTTTAACTTTAATATACATGTCCATTGTGTAGTCATTGATATCAACTTTAATACACATGTCCATTGTGTAGTCATGGATTTTAACTTTAATATACATGTTCATTGTGTAGTCATTGATTTCAACTTTAATACATACGTCCATTGTGTAGACATGGATTTTAACTTTAATACATACGTCCATTGTGTAGACATGGAATTCAACTTTAATACACATGTCCATTGTGTAGTCATGGATTTTAACTTTAATATACATGTCCATTGTGTAGTCATGGATTTTAACTTTAATATACATGTCCATTGTGTAGTCATTGATTTCAACTTTAATACATACGTCCATTGTGTAGACATGGATTTTAACTTTAATACACATGTCCATTGTGTAGTCATGGATTTTAACTTTAATATACATGTCCATTGTGTAGTCATGGATTTTAACTTTAATATACATGTCCATTGTGTAGTCATTGATATCAACTTTAATACACATGTCCATTGTGTAGTCATGGATTTTAACTTTAATATATATGTTCATTGTGTAGTCTTTGATTTCAACTTTAATACACATGTCCATTGTGTAGTCATGGATTTTAACTTTAATATACATGTCCATTGTGTAGTCATGGATTTTAACTTTAATATACATGTCCATTGTGTAGTCATGGATGTTAACTTTAATATACATGTCCATTGTGTAGTCATGGATTTTAACTTTAATACACATGTCCATTGTGTAGTCATGGATTTTAGCTTTAATATACATGTCCATTGTGTAGTCATGGATTTTAACTTTAATATACATGTCCATTGTGTAGTCATGGATTTTAACTTTAATACACATGTCCATTGTGTAGTCATGGATTTTAACTTTAATATACATGTCCATTGTGTAGTCATGGATTTTAACTTTAATATACATGTCCATTGTGTAGTCATGGATGTTAACTTTAATATACATGTCCATTGTGTAGTCATGGATTTTAACTTTAATACACATGTCCATTGTGTAGTCATGGATTTTAACTTTAATACACATGTCCATTGTGTAGTCATGGATTTTAACTTTAATACACATGTCCATTGTGTAGTCATGGATTTTAACTTTAATACACATGTCCATTGTGTAGTCATGGATTTTAACTTTGATATACATGGCAATTGTATAGTCTTGGATTTTAACTTTAATACACATGTCCATTGTGTAGTCATGGGTTTTAACTTTAATACACATGGCAATTGTGTAGTCATGGAGTTTAACTTTAATACACATGGCAATTGTGTAGTCTTGGATTTTAACTTTAATACACGTGGCCATTGTGTAGTCATGGATTTTAACTTAAATATACATGTCCATCATTTGGACAAGGATTTTAAATTTAATGTGTATGTCCCTTGTTTGGTCATGGATTTTAACTTTTATATACATGTTCATTGTTTGGTCATGGATTTTAACTTTAAGACGCATGTCCATTGTGTTGTCAAGGATTTTAACATTAATATACAAGTCCATTGTTTGGTCATGGATTTTAACTTTAATACACATGGCCATTGTGTAGTCTTGGATTTTAACTTTAATATACATGACCATTGTTTGGTCATGATTTTAACTTTAATACACATGCAAACTAGTTCCTTACATCAAATTCTGTTTTAATCCAGACATGTTTCACATACTTTGAGGAACAGCTCCGGTGGCCTAGTGGTTTGAGCGTCCGTCTCGGATGCGGAAGGTCGTTGGTTCGTTAATATACAATTCCACTGTTTGTTCATTTATTTTAACTTAAATATACATTTCCATCGTTTGGTCATGGATTTCAACTTTAATATACATGTCCATTGTGTAGCCATGGATTTTAACTTTAATATGCATGTTCATTGTGTAGTCATGGATTTTAAGTTTAATATACATGTCCATTGTGTAGTCATGGACTTTAACTTTAGTATACATGTCCATGGTTTGGTCATGGATTTTAACTTAAATATACATGTCCATCGTTTGGTCATGGATTTTAATTTTAATATACATGTTCATTGTGTAGTCATGGATTTTAACTTTAATATACATGGCAATTGTGTAGTCATGGATTTTAACTTTAGTATACATGTCCATCGTTTGGTCATGGATTTTAACTTTAATATGCATGTTCATTGTGTAGTCATGGATTTTAACTTTAATATACATGGCCATTGTGTAGTCATGGATTTTAACTTTAATATACATGGCAATTGTGTAGTCATGGATTTTAACTTTAATATACATGTCCATGGTTTGGTCATGTATTTTAGCTTAAATATACATGTCTATCGTTTGGTCATTGATTTTAAATTTAATATACATGTCCATTGTGTAGTCATGAATTTTAACTTTAATATACATGGCCATTGTTTTGTCATGGATTTTGACTTTAATATACATGGCCATTGTGTAGTCATGGATTTTAACTTTAATATACATGGCAATTGTGTAGTCATGGATTTTAACTTTAGTATACATGTCCATGGTTTGGTCATGGATTTTAACTTAAATATACATGTCCATCGTTTGGTCATGGATTTTAATTTTAATATGCATTTCCATTGTGTAGTCAGGGATTTAAACTTTAATATACATACCCATGGTTTGGTCATGGATTTTAAATTTAATATACATGTCCATTGTTTGGTCAATGATTTTAGCTTTAATACATATGTCCATTCTGTAGTCATGGATTTTAACAATTATACATATGTCCATTGTGTAGTCATGGATTTTAACTTTAATATACATGTCCATTGTTTGGTCATGATTTTAACTTTAATACACATGCAAACTAGTTCCTTACATCAAATTCTGTTTTGATCGAGACATGTTTCACATACTTTGAGGAACAGCTCCGGTGGCCTAGTGGTTTGGGCGTCCGTCTCGGATGCGGGAGGTCGTAGCTTCGATCACCGGCCGAGTCATACCAAAGACTTACAAAAATGGTACCTACAGATGCCTCGCTTGGCGCTCAGCATTAAGATGTTAGTGGTAGGACTGGTCGGCCTGGTGTCAGGATAATGTGACTGGGTGGGACATCATGCTACATGTTTGCGGCATGATTCCCCAGTGGTAGACATCACTATAAACTGACACACTGCAGACATCGTAGCGATAGGAATGAAAAATTGTTAAAGCTACGTTAAAAATCCAAATCACCACACACACACACACACACACACACACACACACGCATTGAATATCCCAAATGATGTCGAACGGTGACATAAAGGTTCGCCTAAACTAAATAGGCCATCAACTGTTACCGCATCATATGCTGTTCTCAAGAAAAAACATCCCTACACTAAATGGTCGCATCAGCTGTTATTGTATGCTATTGCTGTCCATGAGAAAGGCGTCACTACACTAAACGGCCCCAGCAGCTGTTATTGCAACATATTGCTGTTCTCAAGAAAAGCATCACTACACTAAATGACCCCATCACCTGTTGTTACTATATCATATTGCTACCCATAAGAAATTTCATATATATTATACTTCTTTGCTTGTCCGAGAGATTTTCTAACTGGTAAAGAATAACACTTGCATTCAGTTTAAAGCAGCATTAAATTCTAAATGGAAAACTAATATGCTTGTTGAGTCCAGTTTCACTTGTTACCGTCCAATTCGAATGCAAACAGATGTGATCTGGCCCGACTATCACTCAAACGAAAGCAAACAGATGTGATTTTACCGGATACATAACTTAACCGAGGGCGGACAAGTGTGACTTGACCGTATAGATCACTTAAACGAAAGCATACATGTATGATATGGTCATTTAGATCACTTAAACGAAAGTATACACGTTTGACATGAATCACTTAAACGAAAGCATGGATGTGTGACATGGTCGTGTAGATCACCTAAACGAAAGCATGCACGGGTGACATGGTCGTACAGATCACTTAAACGAAAGCATACACGTTTGATATAGTCGTATCGATCACTTAAACGAAAGCGTACACAGGGTACGACGATCTCGATGCGTCGAAACTTATAACTAATGCACTGGATTTCATCAGAAATGTAGAAACGTACAGGAAATATACAACTCGACTAATTAATGCAGTGATGAATTACATTATATTAAACTTACAAAGCGTTTCATATTTTAAACTGGAGATGCATATAACAAAAGCTGATTCAAATATGCAAAACATGACGAACTTCTATCGTGCATTTGCCAGAATCCTGAAATGTAAAACTTGAATATAAAACTCATATTTTGTTAAATGTTTGTTACGCAATTTATGTTTAACATATATAAATTATTGCATGTGTTTACAACGCATTATTAGGGGATTTATCAATACGTATTATTTATCTATAGACATGACACCAGCTGAAGTAGTGCAAGATGAAAGCAGATCAAATGCATGGAATTTTGTATATATATAACAAATGATAGACTTGGAACACATAAATTCAACATAAAATGATTAAGCTTCCTGCAAGACGAGAAATTGATACAACTGTTATTACAAGCAAACAAAATCTTATAACATAAACAGTAGCGGTTTATTTTAGAAGAAGAAAAAAATGTTAAGGAAAACAGATTTAGATGAGAGCGTGAGCAGGATCTCTACATATGCTTTATAATGCTAAAATATTTTGAAGGAAAACATAACTTGAAATCGTAACACATTAAGATCGGTAACTGTGCAACTTTATTTATATATTTACAATAGAAAGACCACCTCTTCTTCCAAAATATAATGGTCTCTATGGACAGGCGGTCTCTTATGACAGGTCATAACACTACATAACCATTAAATGTTAGCAAGGAGAACCTGGTCTCTCGAGACAGTTGGTCTTTCATAACACTGGTCTCACAAGACAGGTTTTATTGTATTAGCAATGAATGAGCTACATAATGATAATACTGTAACACGTTTTTCAGAGTATGCAATAGGAATAAAAGAAGCGAAAGTCAAATGGATGACGTTTTTAATGAATTTGAATTACGTTAAGAAAAGAATGTGTCAAGAAATAGGCAACGATTGCAATTGGACCTTCAAAAGAGCGTACTATTAAACTCCAAGTGTGTGTGTATATATATATATATATATATATATATATATATATATATATATATATACCGCTCCGGTGGCCTAGTGGTTAGAGCATCCGCCTTGGATGCGGGAGGTCGTTGGTTCCATCCCCGGTCGAGTCATACCAAAAACTTACAAAAATGGTACTAACAGCTGCCTCGCTTGGCGCTCAGTATTAAGAGGTTAGTGTTAGGACTGGTCGGCCTGGTGTCAGAATAATGTGACTGGGTGGGATATCATGCTAAATGTCTGCAGCATGATGCCCTAGTGCTAGACATCACAATAAACTGTCGCACTGCAGACATCGTAGCGATATGGCTGACAAATTTTTTAAAGCTACGTTAAAAATCCAAATCTCACTCTCTCTCATATATTTATTGCTATTGAATCTGTTATAATTCATAGTGTTACCAGATTCGGTACAGCTAAATCAAAAGCATGCATCGAAATTAGAAATAAAGATAGCACATGTATTTATTGCTATTGAATCTGTTATCAACGCTCCTACATATCACACGGGTCGAACAACAAATTAAAACTTAGAAAAAATACATGTGTTCAATCAGTGTCAAAGTTGTAATCAAGTTATTGAAAAGAGTGAGTTTAAAATATTAAAAAAACATGTATTAAATATGTTGTGATAGCAAGTTAGAAGAAACAAAAAAGGTAGAGAGAAAACTAAACAGTTTTGCATTTTAAACAAAATAATTTCTTGTCATTATCATAACTGAGAGACTTGTCTAATTCGGTACCTTTGTTATTAATTTAGCTAATTAACATTCCTGAGAGACTTGTTTAATTTGGTGCCTCTGTCTTTAATGGGGGAGAATAACATTACTGAGAGACTTGACTAATTTGGTAGATTTGTTATTAACGGAGAAGATTAAAATTCCCGAGAGACTTGTTTAATTCAATATCTTTGTTATTAATGGAAGATATTGATGTAGGAAATAGCTATTACCAAAAGGCTTGTTTCATTTGGTACATTTATTACTACTGTGACAATTGTCATTATAGAGACACTTGTCTAATCGATACTGTTACAAACCAGGGACATTTGCTTTGACCCAGCGGCGTCAAACCCTGGCTCCATTCCGCTAGAAGTCATACGTTTACCCTACTCCAAAGACTTCCATACAACTTATGTTCTAAACTAGAGAGCCCAGCGTGTCCATTCAATAAATAATGTTTCTATAATCAATACAAGACCGCAGATCTCACAACTTTCCAATTGTCTATCAACCGCACATCTGCCTGTTTCTCTTCATCAACTTTCCGTACCGTCAGCGTTTCACTCTGTAAAACTATACAACATCCCCAAACACAGGGAACTATTTTATTTTACTAAGCCACCTTAGGCCAGTCAAGTCGTGGTTTCGAGCCACATTTCGTCTGTAAAATTGCATTACATTCGCCACCATGGCGGCATGAACGGTATCTTAAAAATGATGGTGTAGTCACTTCTCTTTTATTCCATTGTGCAATTTACCAGTCTCCAACTATAAATTATGCACCTGCAGTCACACAACCAATGTACACCACTAGATTTAAATAGAGACTATCAAACAACAGGGACACTCATGCGGCTCTGACCTGATTCCCCAAAAGTAAACCATGGCATCACGGTAACTCATTAACACTTCACTCCCTGACGTTTGCTCCTAGTATCTTGCTAATTATTTCGGACTAAGGAATATTTCCCTTGGACCGAGTTCCAATAATCAAACAAGTAATCACAAAAATCTAAGAATTCCTTAAAACGAGACGCTGTAACCAATGCGCATATTCCAGATTTGTTACAATACATGTATTACTAATGAGGGAAACTATCATCACTGCGAGACTTGTCTAACTTTACACATTTATTAGTGAAAAAACATAAGAAAAATACTTCTGTTTTAAATATTGGTCTCAGTATGCAGGAAAATTAAAGCCTGAGAACATGCATACAGATATCTGTACTTAATTTAGAAATTATCCGAATAAATCCGAATGAGCTAGTAGCTCACAGAAGGGAGGATGTATTGCAAACATGTACATTATTAAACGAATAATCGATGACGAAATGAAATTTAATGATCAGGTTAAAATGTACATTATCAGACGAAGATTCAATTAACATTTGTAATATCTGATAAAAGAGATGATGTTCAGTGAAAGAATAATTGGAGATGAAAACCAATATAAAATCAGAGATGAATATCATCTAACTAGTAAATATAGATGACTAACTGGTAAACATAGACGATTATCTGATAAATATACATGAATATCTAGTAAATATAGATGACTGGCGCACTGAGAATGTCATTTAAATTATTCATGTCTATTGTATATATCTTTATCTATCCATGATACGCATGGATATGGTTTACACCTGTTCATAAAAATGGTGTCAAAATCTGCAAGACACTATTATATCTAACGATACTGAAACATATATTTAATTTTCAAAGCACTTTGAAGAAAATAACTTTGTAAAAAGATGAATAACGAACAACAATAAGATTTATTGACGGTTCGCCATTTATGAGCCAGTCCTTAGAAGAACTCGAAACATACGTAATTGACGATATATTCATTGCAACAAAACGTAATTTTACAATTTCTTTAGTAACATCGAAGCTGGTTTTTTTTACAGACTTTCTCTCAATGATTACGGCATTCATTTAATCAGGATGAGAGAGCATTCATCAAATGCATTAAAATATATATTTTTTTTGTTTTTGTTAACAGTATATTTTCATTTCCGTCACACTGACAACTATTGTTCAGCTCATGTCCTGTGCTATAATTCCTTAGCAAGGTCACATTCCGTGGATGAAAATGAGAAGAGCTATTACTAATGGAGGCTATTATCTTTCCCGAGAGACTTATCTAATTTGATTACTTTATTAATAATTTGGAAAATTATCATTGCTCAGATACGTGTCTAATTTGATACCACCATCACTAATGACGGCAAAACAAGTGGCAGCTTAACAAATTGAAGTAAAGAAAACACTAGGTCATATAAAGAAAACACTAGGTCATATAAAGAAAACACTAGGTCATACAAAGAAAACAATAGGTCATATACAGAAAACACTAGGTCATATACAGAAAACACTAGGTCATATACATAAAACACATACCCCCTGCGCTGTAACCTTCAAACACAAAATATGTTCACTAGGCTACATCTCCTTCTCTAGTTCCAGTCCAGTATTCTTATCTGATCTCAGCCATGTGTAGACTCCACCTAGAAACTTACGCCCCTCTTTCGACATTCGCATTCTCATTGTTCCCACTGTTTAAACGAAGTTCTACGACAACGTTCCGTTCTATTGTTTACCAAGGCCGAGTTACGTGCACAGTTAGACACAAGAGCACTGTAATCTCGTACAACAGTCATCTTAAACCTCACCTATTTCCACTTATAAAACAGACTTAAAGACTTAATAATGTTTACTTCCTTAATTATTGTCAGCGTGTTTTGCTTCGTAATTTAATGGTGTTAATTTTGGGTAATCTTGTCGTTGTCTATATTTTTGTGTCATCTAATACTGCAAAGCTTCTAAAGACCATGCGCTCTACGAAGTCAACAACATTATTAAAATTATTATTATTATTATTATTATTATTATTATTATTATTAATACTAATACTACTACTAATAATAATAATAATAATAAATTTAGATAACTATTCGAATTGCTGGCTTAATAGCAAAATATTGTAAGAATACATGGATAGTCATTTTTAATATAACTTGTTAATATTAAGTTTCTTAATTTTATTTTAAAATAATTCCTATTTCAATATGTACATGAAATTGTTAAGTTCAAATGGTTAGTAAATTTCATAGATCTTTTTATTTGTATTATGATTAATGGGCGATCTTTGTTACATTACAGGGCAATCTTTGTTACATTACATGGCTCGTCATTTTCTACATAAGCTAGCAATCATGGATCTCTTGAATTCCGTTTAAAGTAATATTTTATCTGAACATGGTTATTTATAATTTGTTATATATTATTGAAGTAAGCCTTCTACAGTGTACACTTACTCGTAATAAATGCAGTCGCAGGTTGGCCAGTCTAAATACACTCGGGCCTTTCCGCCAAAGAACGTAAAATGCTGCATCTGACCACGTTCTACTCACATTTACCAGCGATGTTTTCACACTCAATACATCTATTGGACATACATACATACATACATACATACATCCATCCATCCATACATACTGTTAAGTATATTTAATTTAATTTATATTTGATTTAATTTAATAGTTTGTTTGATAGTTTCAATATTTTTATTCCATTACATGCCATTGTAATGTAATTTTATTTACTGGATTTGATATTTTCCAGAAATTCAGTTTAGTTTGACCTGACTGTTTTTCATAAACACTAATGATAGAAACTTAGTATATAATGCTAACCTAGTTCCTAACCTTGATTTAGAACTAGTATAGGGTTCTTGTAAACAATTTTAAAAAAATTCTTTCCCAGATTGAAAATCATTGGTTTTAGTCAAGGCCATACTTGGAGTACGAGATGTTAGGCATTACAAAAGTTTATATGTTGTTCTAGAAGGTTGATCATGTTACCCTCATACGGGAATATATTTTGCGTCTTAAATTAGTGTGTAACTATTTTCTATAGAGAATTTAGTCAATCGGAATATAAACCATTGACATTTAAAGGTGTTTAATTTGGGTCAGGTCGATTTTGAAAATTTAATTTTTCTTCAAATTATTTAGAGTCTAAGAGAATAGTTTTCCCTGGAAATACGTGTGCTCTAAATTAATTATTGTACGCTGACGACACCCAAATATACAAATATAGCCACCCAACTGAAGTTGATGCTACCATCCAAGGTGTAGAGATGTGCATTTCTGATGTGAAATCATGGATGACATGTAACAAGCTGCAGATGAATGATCATAAATCTGAGGCCATTCTGATCACAAAACAAATACTTTCTCAGTCACATCCTTTACATCAAACAATAAATATCAGTAACACCAACATCAAATTCACATAATCAGTACGAAACCTAGGTGTCACTCTGGACAGTACTCTCACATTGCACCAACATGTCATGAACATATGCAAGGCTGCACAACTTGAGATGAGACGCATCAGCTCCATTCGCAAATATCTTTCAGTTGAGGCCACTAAAACACTTGTGTGTTCATTAGTACTTTCAAGACTGGACTATTGTAACTCAATTATGTCTGGTTCATCTCAATATCTACTTCAGAAACTTCAAAAAGTTCAAAACACAGCTGCTCAGATCAAACTTATAGTACCACGATCAGAGCACACCTCCCCGCTGCTCTGTACCCTACTGTGGCTATCCATTCGATCAAGAATTAAGCACAAAATTTGTTCTCTGTGCTACGTTTCACTGACGGACTCCAGTCCAACATACCTATCCGACCTCACCCATGTGTACACACCAGCAAGATACTTACGCTCCTCTTCTGATAATCGTATAATCATTATTCCCACTACGAAAACGAAGTCATATGGACAGCGTTCTTTTGCATACCATGGCCCAGCAACGTGGAATGAATTACCCACTGAACTTAGACACAAAGACACAGTGATCACATTCAGGAGTGCTCTTAAAACTCACTTATTTCGACTGCAAGAACAAACTTAAAGACTTATTAATGTTTCCTACCTTAAATTAGTTCAGCAGGATTTTTATGTGTTCTAATTTCATGGTGGGTTTTTTGTGTAATAGTAGCGTTATATATGTGTTTCTGTTATAGGTGTTGTCTAATGTTGTACAGCACTTAGAGCGTCTACATATTAGGCGCTATACAAATTTGTTATTATTATTATTATTATTATTACTATTATTATTATTATTATTATTATTATCAAACAGGAATTCTTGAAAAAAGAAATTCAGTATTTGCTGGAGAATGATTTCAGTAAATGTGACTGAAGTGCACTAGGTTTACTTGTTTCGAAACTAGATAAAACATTCCGCATGTGGGCTGATTATAGGAAGATAAACAGTGTGACAAAAACAGATTCGTTTACATTACCAAGAATCGATGGCTGCAATGGTAAAATAGGAAATCTCATATATAATTAATATATGGTAGAAATAAAGCTTTATATTATAAATCTGTATTTTTATTTTTATAACACATAAACAAATACATACATACATACATACATACATACATACATACATACATACATACATATTAGTGGAATACGTATGACACAATTATCTGTCCAACGACATACCGGGAGTAACACATTATGAAGTATTAGTTTCCAACATGGATTTGGTAGAAGAACAATGAAGTCATGATCAGATCGCTGGCTAGTCTGTACCAAATTTGAACCCTCAACCAGCTGATAGTGAGTTTGCGAGACACTACGGCTCCCATCCTACAAATTAACGTAAATCACGAAATCAATGTTTACGTATATCATTCGTGTAAATTTGTGCAGACAAATAAATAATGCAGAATCTGTTGAAGTCTTCTGGATAAAGATCGCTATCTCACCTTTTAGATTTCCAGTATACTGTCAAGTTCCAGCAGGGTTGTGTCTGTATGTTCTGATGGTTTACAAGTTACATCAGAATCGTGTCAAAATATTTTGCTGGTTTACATCTTCATCTAGGATAATAAATGAAACATCTAGATGCCCTGGTCTTTTTCCTGAAACTAATGTTAGGTCTGATAAAATTCCGCATCAGCTAGTTACGTACACTCTTAGGTAACTTGCATCAGAATGTAGGATGATGTTAACCAGCAACTCTGTCTTTGGAATTTCCTCTTGTAAACATGGGTGGAATTAGGTTTCATTATACGTTCACCAAGATGTTATTTTCATATCTAACCTAATACGTAACCATCTGTTTAAAGTGCCAGGAAAAAAATGTACCGTGCGTCAAGCATTCGTCTTAACATATGTCTGTAGAACGGTTTTCCACCTTTTTATTAGCTCCTTTTCTTTCTTCACGCGTTGATTTATATTAGTTATGCAATTTATTTTTTTAATTTGGCTTATTTTAGAGAACGAAAACATATTTATCCTGTCTATGTGCAGTAACGTATTGCAGGAGAGTCCGCTTTGATGTCTTCAGTCTTACAAGAAGAAGAACTTTTGATATCTCTCACAGTAAGAAAACATTTCCATAGTAACACAACATTTCTTCAAGCAAGTTTTAAGAGGTCTATTGTGCCTTTGTTACAATTTTCAGTACAAAATATATAAAAACAAGTCCATAATTTGAACATATGTGTTTGACAAGGTTAGATGATTGTTTCCGATTGGTGGAAACATTTGGTTTACTAACATCTAATTCTTTATCTTGACCTTACCCTAATGAGTTAACAAAGACTTACTCCGATGAGCCAGATATCGGATTATCATACGTCAAATGAGTCAGATATCGGATTATAATACGTCAAATGAGTCAGATATTGGATTATCATACCTTAAATGAGCCAGCTATAGGGTCATAATACCTCAAATAGTCAAAGGTTAGTGTTAGGACTGGTCAGCCTGGTGTCAAGATAATGTTTCTGGGTGGGATATGATGCGGCATGTCTGCGGCATGATGCCCCAATGTTAGACATCACTGGAAACCACACCGAAAACAGTAACGGCTGTAGTAAATGCGGACCCGATTTCTATCATTCTAGCTGAGACCCCGAAAGCACGGCATTTGTAAATTATGTGATCTTGAACTTAGAACATTTATTCCATCTCTTTAAAATTACTTTCTCGCTATCGATATAGATTTAAAAATCATTAAAGCGCGGGGCCCGATTGGGTCAAATAGGTTCAATCAGGCTAAGACCGGCCCTTACTGTAGACATCGTAGCAATATGACTCAAAGTATTAAAACTACGTTAAATCTCTCTCTCTCTCTCTCTCTCTCTCACACACACACACGCGCGCGCGCACCAGAAGTTCATGGTCTACCTAATTAATTAACAACGACTTACTCCAATGAGCCAGATATCGGTTTATAATACGTAAAATTAGCCAAATATCGGTTTATAATACGTAAAATTAGCCAAATATCGGTTTATAATACGTAAAATTAGCCAAATATCGGTTTATAATACGTAAAATTAGCCAAATATCGGTTTATAATACGTAAAATTAGCCAAATATCGCTTATAGTACATCAATTGACACGTGTTATATAGTAGTAGACCTAAGAACCTAAGTAACTTCAAACTTATATATATGACGTGTACAGAGTTCACTTCACTCAAATAGAGTGAATCATTACGTTACGGTGCCCTGAGTGGTTAGAGCGTACTCCTCAAATGCAGGAGGTCGCGGGTTCGAAACCAGTTCATGTGATACAAGAAACTTATAAAAATGGTAGTAGTAGCTGCCTTGCTTTGCACTCAACATTAAGAGGTTAATGTTAGGACATGTCGGCCTGGTGTCAGGATAACGTGACATGCTAGAACATGATGCAACATGTATGCGTCATGATACCCCAGTGCTAAACATCACAATAAACAGCCACAATGCATGGTGCCACAGTGCCAGTCATCAAAATAAACGGCCACACGGCATGATGCCCAAATGCTAGACATTACAATAAACGGCCACACGGTATGATGCCCCAGTGCTAGACATCACAGTAAACGGCCACACGGCAAGATGCCCCAGTGCTAGGCATCGCCATAAACTGCCGCTCTGCAGACATCAACGCGATATGACTAAAACTGTTGAAGCTACATTAAAAATCTAAATCACACACACACACACACACACACACACACACACACACGCGTACGCACGCATATGCAAGAAGTAAGGGTCGACCACGTCCGCTTGAAATCAATAGAAAAACAAGCGGACTAGAGCTCGATTATTCGGCATTTAACACATTAACCCTTGGAGATTTTTGTTATTTTCGCCTGAAAAGAAATGCAAGTAGGAAACGCATTTTATAAGCTACTTCTGAATACATCCAAATAAATCGGTTTGCTAGAAATTTTAGCTTAGCTTGAGGCCTAGTTTTATTAGAAACATTATTTTTCGCTCGCCATTTGGCTCGTTCGTGTGCACAAGGGTAAAAGTTGGGATTTTTTTCATCTTTTTATTTAACTCATAATTTTCGTGTCCTGTCCCCTGTTTACTCCAAATCCCCATTTTATCCCACTTTTACGAATGTGTTCCTGTCTGTGTGCAGTTCAGACCGGTCTGCCTTAGATCTGAGGCCAAAAAACCTAAAATAGTACACAAATTCGGATCCCGACCACGAACGAATTTTGGATCTGCAAACATCAACAAATACGTTTTCCCCTCTTTATTTTGCAATATAACTAGAAAGTCAAGATTACTTGGTACCATTGTAGAGCTATATCTGTCTATGTTTCTGTGATGCCACCCACTTTATAGTATCTTAAATGACCTTTGTGCTACAGAGCTCGGAAGTATGGTACTACCTACTTACGCTTAAGCTGGGCTCCAGGGGTTAATGAGTTAAATGGGACGGTTGAACTGGGACTGTGCTGTTCTAAGTGTTAACAAGGATAAATATGGTATGGCAGATACGCAAATCGATTAAGACAATGGGTTTTAAATATAGCACAATTCAATTTATGTGAATTGTGAAATATGTGAGCGTCCAGAGTATTAAATAAAAGTATATATGAAATATGTGAACATCTGGAATATAATATGACCATGTATGTAAATATGTGAACATCTGGACCATAATATGACCATGTACGTAAATATGTGAACATCTGGAATATAATATGACCATGTATGTAAATATGTGAACATCTGGAATAGAATATGACCATGTATGTGAATATGTGAACATCTGGAATAGAATATGACCATGTATGTAAATATGTGAACAATCAGAGCATTCAATGACCGTCTATAGCAATATTTATGCAGTGACGTCATTAATATAAGATATGTATATAACATATCCTTTTCTATTCTTGTCAATTTTTGATTATCTAGAAATCACCAGGACAAGTAAGTTTATTTCAAAAGGTTAACAATCAGCATACAGCAATAGTTCTTCAGCTTTATTGCATTGTTTGATTGGACTTTGGCATTGTTTAATTGGACTTTGGCATTATTTAATTGGACTTTGGCATCGTTTAATTGGACTTTGGCATCGTTTAATTGGACTTTGGCATCGTTTAATTGGACTTTGGCATTATTTAATTGGACTTTGGCATTGTTTAATTGGACTTTGGCATTATTTAATTGGACCTTGGACTTTGGCACTTAATGAGAATAGTGTCGAACTTCTACTGATAAAACGCATCGATTATATCCTTTTTTTAAGGCTATAATTTTAACCAATCGTCATCCAAAGATTAATTCCAACCGATTTTTTTTTCTACTTCAGCATAACAACTAGTTCCAGTCATGTTTGGACCGTTACCGTAACAGAGAACAACTCACAGGGTTACTCTAATCTAGAAGAAGTTAAAATTAAAATCAGAAGGCAACGGATTGTTTTCAAGTTGGTAGCCTAAAAATATTTTATTCAACATATATTTCTGGTCTATTTTCTGCTCTAAATAAAAATTTATACATGTTTACGCATGTATTTAGCAATAAAAGTTAGTCTACAATATGAAAATATTGCTCAACTACGTATTTGTGTCGACGAATCAGTTTCGAAAATCATGAGTCAACTGAAAACGGCGCATGTCTATTAACTGTGTCATTATTGAGTGTCTTCTTTATTACACAAATTGAAATGAAACGTAAGATACGTCATCTAAGTATCCATAACAACCTGTGTACGCTTATATTTAAGATGTACTTTTGAGAAGAAATGGCGCATTTTCTAACGAGTGTTATTTCTACATTCAATGGCAACAACAAAAATAAAAAGGAATTAAAAGAAATTGGAAAAGCTTACCTCCACTCGGATCGTCTTGGCGGGATCGTCAGGTTCCTGCCAGGCTCTTGTCGCCATTTTCGTGCATTGAATCTTTATCCGAAAGTACATTAGACATATGGAGGCAGAAAACAACATGAAGTTGTCAGTTTTGAGCGAAATAATGAATAAATTATCGTGGATTTAAATTAACATCTGTGGAACGAAGAATGTGTTGGCAAGAATATCTTTTTACATTAAGAAGTAGGTAATTTCCATAAACGTTTAGGACAATTTTCTTTTTTGATTAGGACTTATTTAGTTTATAAAAAAACGTTGTGCGACCCATGATGCAGGTCACATACACTGATCATATATAACCTTTTCCAAATTGGAAGCTAGTCATTTTATTACGTTCCTAAATTGTCCGTTTTGTTTAAAACCGCGATAGTCAATAACATCAGAAGATAATCGACTTGTTGCGTTTTAGTTTACAGCTTCTCTAGTCCGTCGTCTTTAGAAAGTTATCTCCATAGCACGCACAAGTCTTTCATATGTCACAATCACCGAAGTCCATCCTCAAAGTCCTTAATATTTCACAATCATTAAAGTCCTTAATATTTCACAATCATCAAAGTCCTTAATATTTCACGAAAAAAAAAAATAACGATAAAATACAAGCTCTTTCAGACACCTAAAAAAGGAATCGCGCCAAATAAAGTTTCAGAGCTAATGTCAAATATGTCCAGTGATTTCGGCACTTCTAAACTTTCAGCCTGTACGCTCAACGTTCGATTATTTGAAAACTAAGTTGCTGAATAAGAACGATGTCTCAACAACAAAAAACTTCAGTCGATTCCTCGTCGATATTCACATTTCCACAAGGAATCATCCTCATCAGACCTCTCGTCTACATTCATACTTCTACGACAAGACTTCTTGAGTTTTGAGATTTTTTGTCTAACAACTTCATCCGAAAGAAAATGAATCGTTTTTATTGTTTGACCTGAAACATGTGACGATGCGATGTAGAAGGTAGACTGGTTTAAAAACAAAAATCAGCATGGACCATTCATTGCACTCAGGGTATCCTGGTACTCTTAGTAATTTATATCGTGTATCAGCTTTGTTCCCTTACTACGCTTCGATCCTCGTGTCTTTAAACTTTTAGCCAAGCATGTCCCTTGGTATTGTTAAGGTCCATAAGAAAATAATTGATCATTTGATTACCGCGATCATGTCGCATTACCCAAGATCGCCAGATTTTAATCTCCTCTTCACTTCCGAGAAAGTAACATTTGATTCTTACATTCGGTCTCCGCACTTGAATACATCGAATTCAAATAAAATCTTATAGCCCATCAGTCCTACAGACACAATTAATTCCATCACCATCCTAATCGCCGGAGGTTTATTCAATCTGGTTAAACTGTAAGGTTTGTAGATTGTAGTCAATCTTGCATGCCAGATAATGTCTAACAAAGTCGAAGAAAGAAACAGTGATCCGTCGTTTATAAGGTCCCAGAAAGATCGAAGACGAAAGCACGATAATCATACAGTATCCTCTGATATGCCATTTTGCTAAAATATTTCCTGCGTGCAGCTGAAATAATTGTACTCTATCTATACCTGTTGACTGAATTCTATTGGAGATCTCTGTCATGCAATGGTGCAGTGCATATAACGTGCTTTGTACGCATCTGTATGTATGTATGTATGTATGTATGTATGTATGTATGTATATATATATATATATATATATATATATATATATATATATATATATATATATATATATATATATATATATATATATATATACTTTCAGAATAAATAGACAAACATATTTATAAATATTTTTATTATGTATCTTGTATTATTCTTTATACATTTTAAATTGATACAATATTGAAGATTTTACGTTTCATTTCGAATTTCACAGTTATTTTTAGAAACTGCTTTTATATTTGTTATGTTCTTTAAACTATGTTAATTTAAGGAGTGAAATTTTAATTACGTCCTTTGGACATATATATATATATATATATATATATATATATATATATATATATATATATATATATATATATATATATATATATACGCTGTATGAATGATATTCCACGAGATGTAAAAAAAAATTCATTAAAAGGAAACGAGGCTTGGCCGAGTTTCCTTTTCATGAAAAATGTATACAACGAGTGGTATATCATTAATACAGCGTAAATACTATATATATATTTTATTTATATCACATGCAAGTACACATATTTGCACATTGAATGGAGTGACAATATGTTCATGGCAATTGTGTCTTGACCGAGTGAATGAACTCCTCACTTCCCTGCGAGTGTGTCGGCTACAAAATGTAGTTCTAGGATTTTTCTTAATGTTCACAATCACATATGCAAATTGATAAGCTGATTGTTTTCTTTTTCAGTTTCTATTTTTATTCACATATATTAAATTAGTATAAGACAAGTTCATGCTTTAAACATGAAATATGGTTGTTATGAAGAAAGTAATGCACTGCAAACACGGTTAGCTGGACCTGTATCGTCAAGATTTCAAATACAGGCGTATGGAAATTAGCGTGGAATATAAGCTAAGTAAAATGACGAACCAATAAGAGGTAATTAAAATATTTTAATTTATTTTATGCTTAGCAGTGAATTACTTGATTTTTTAAAGTAAAAAAATATTGATATTTCACTATAGTGAAAAATAACAATATTTGTTCACTACAGGAACTACTTTTTTGGGTCAAAACATACTTACCTCCTTTTGATTTTCTGTCGATGAACTACTTATTCCTTACGTGCATGTCATTGTCATCTCTGTGGCGTCTGCAACCAAAATTAAAATGGAAAAACCGAGTACTGATGAAATTGCTGTAGAACTATTAATGTCAGATGTGGAACTAATTTTGTGCGCAGGTACACATAGCACAGCAGAACATGTACGGTAAAGAGCTGACATTACCGTAAGAAATCTGCTAATTTACTGTGTTACAAACTTTAGGTAGCCAACGTATGTGAGCATAAAATAAAAAGAATATTTGCTTGAAACGAGTGAATAACGGATACATTTCATCTCGTGGGTGAAAAAATATAGTATTTTCACTCGTGGCTTTGCCACTCATGAAAATATTGCTTTTCATCCACTCGATGAAATATATCCGTTATTCACTCGTTTCAAGCAAATATCCTCTATATATTTACAGTTCATCAATGTCTTTATTCTGCTTTAATTAACATTTCCAAACACTAAACTCTCTCTCTCTCTCTCTCTCTCTCTCTCTCGTCGTATGACACAAGCTAAAATCCCCAACGGTCGTATTTCCGTCCGTATCAGGCTACGATAATCCAGAGAGAGAAAGAGAGAGAGAGAGATGGGAGAGGGGAGGAGCGACCATTTGGACATTTTTATATTTGATAATTAATAATCGATTTTTTATTTATTTTTTTATTATTATTATTATTTATTTTTTTTTGCATTATAATCGGTTTTAGAAACAACAACAAAGGATTAAAACTTAGTACAGTATGTCTGCCTCGTAACCGACAAATTTAACATATAGGTCTAGTGTCACTGGCCATTGCAACTATGTATCAAATATATTATGAACACTGTAGATAGATCCCAAGGAAAGCGTAAACATACCGTTACGACGAACCCGATTACTCTAGGTTACTTGGTACAAGTTCAGTTTTAATGTTTTCGTCCATCGCAATATGTTCTACTCTCTCGCTCCAGATTTGTGTTTATTTTGTCATTTACGCACAAGTGAGAAATGGAAATTAAAGGGATTCCGATGAAGTTGTGTAACCTTTTATTATCATTTAGAAAACAGGGACTATTACTACTTATTATCGTTATTTTCATATGTCATTTATGATTAATGAATGAGTAGAAATTCATCTTTGATATATAGGACTGCAGTTGAAAGAATGTGTATGTATTAGTATTATTGCGACATGTGATATATATATATATATATATATATATATATATATATATATATATATATATATATATATATATATATATACATGAAGGCAATTTAAAAACAGCATGTGAGAGAAATCAGTTTTGGCTGAATACAGTGACATTTTAAAAACGCGTATAGCACGAGTGTCTGACATCACTCGAACAACGTAGAGACATCATAGAGTAGGTTTGACGCATTGAGAGGCTCTTACACGAGTGTTCGCTTCCCATACAATTATGAAACTAGTCGAACAATTTATGTATTTTGTCAGCCTTTGCGATCTAATGATTGACATTATTTGACGAATTTCGCAAATACCATTTAAAATCAGCACACATTACCGTTCTATTTACTGAATTTATCTGACCGCATAACTGAATAGTATAGTAAAATGACTTTGAGATGCATTCGGACGCCTCGGTCGTTACGTTATGATGTTATTAGTTACATCATATTTTTTTATTACACGTGCAGCACATATGAAAATTTTGACACAATTATAATGATGTAAATAACACAGTAAATTATGATACCATTATATTGACGTAAATAATACAGAAAATTATGATACGACCATATTGATGTAAATAACGGAAAATTATGATACGATTATATTCATATAAAGAACACAGAAATCATAAAACAAAGTAAAATATGTTAATTCCAGAACTGGTATCATGGAAGAATAAAACATAACCACTTGTCGCAGTCAAACAGTGATCATCGCGACCAATCATGCATTTGTTTTGTGTAACGATCGTACATTTTTCTTCGATGCAGTGTAAGTGAGGATGAACGTATGCTAATTGGTGAACGAATACTCACTGGTTTTATACCAAATACAGAGCTTATAGCTTGGATCAAGCAGAATTATATACCAAGTATACAGTCTATAGCATGAATCAAACATAAGCATATACCAAGTATAGAGTCTATAGCATGAATCAAGCATAAGTATATACCAAGTATGGTGTATATATCATGAATCAAGCATAATTATGTACCAATACGATTCAATAACATGGGTCAAACAATTATATACCAAGTATACAGTATATAGCACGGATCAAACAATTATATACAAATTGTGCAGTATATGGCATGAATCAAGCATAATTATATGCCAAGTATGCAGTCTATGGCATGGATCAATCATAATTATATACCAAGTATACAGTCTATAGCTTGGATCTAGCAGAATTGTATACCAAATATACAGTCTATGGCATGGATCAATTATAATTATATACCAAGTATGCAGTCTATGGCATGGATCAAGCATAATTATATACCAAGTATACATTCTATGGCATGGATCAAGCATAATTATATACCCAGTATACAGCCTATAGCATGGATCAAACATAATTATATACCAGTTTAAGAGTCAATAACATGGGTCAAATATAATTTGTATACCAAGTATAGATCCCATCGCACAGGACAACATTATTGTATAACAAGCATAGAGTCCATAATAATAATAATAATAATAATAATAATGAGGACTTTGTATAGTGCCTAATCTTTAGAAGCTCTAAGCGCTTTACAACATTAGATAACACCTATAAGATTTAAAAAAGCATATAATGATATGATTACAAAACAAACACCATGAAATTAGAAAACATTATATAGAAAACATGCTGAGAATATTTAAGGTAGGAAACATTATAAGGTCTTTAAGTTTGTTCTTGCAGTCGAAATAAGTGAGTTTTGAGAGCACTCTTGAATGTGATCACTGTGTCTTTGGGTCTATGTTCAGTTGGCAATTCATTCCACATTGCTGGGCCCTGGTATGGAAAAGAACGCTGTCCATATGACTTTGTTTTCATAGTGGGAATAATGAGCATACGATTGTCAGAAGAGGTGCGTAAGTATCTTGCTGGTGTGTACACATGGGTGAGGTCGGATAGGTATGTTGGACTAGAGTCCAACAGTGAAACGTAGCACAGAGAACAAATTTTGTGTTTGATTCTGGATCGAATGGATAGCCAGTGTAGGGTACAGAACAGCGGGGAGGTGTGCTCTGCTCGTGGTACTCTAAGTATGATCCGAGTAGCTGTGTTTTGAACTTTTTGAAGTTTCTGCAGCAGATATTGAGATGAACCAGACAGAATTGAGTTAGAATAGTTCAGTCTTGACAGTACTAATGAACACACAAGTGTTTTAGTGGCATCAACTAAAAGATATTTGCGAATTGAGCTGATGCGTCTCAGATCAAGATATGTGCAGTCGTGCATATGTTCATGACATGTTGGTGCAATGTGAGAGTACTGTCCAGAGTAACACCTAGGTTTCGTACTGATTGTGTGAATTTAATGTTGGTGTTGCTGATTTTAACATCATTCATCTGCAGCTTGTTACATGTCATCCATGATTTCACATCAGAAATGCACCTTGGATGGTAGGATCAACTTCAGTTGGGTGGCTAGATTTGTATATTTGGGTGTCATCAGCGTACAATTGGCGAGACACTGGATGATGATCTATGACACTTGAGAGCGATTGTGTGTACAGAATGAAGAGAACAGCTGCAAGAACAGACCCCTGTATGAGTCTAACATTATTTTATATCAAGCATAAAATCCCTGAGTCAAACTTTATTTTGTACTGAGTATAGAGTCCATTAAATGGATTTAGCATAATTTTAAGCTCAGTAGAGAGTCGATAATACAGGTCAACATTATATGTCAACAAATATGGAGTCCATGACACTGGCCAACATTACTTTATATGTCGTATAGAGTCCATACCATGGGTCAAAATCATTTTATATAACGTACATATTGTATAGGTATAGTATGGATCAATATAATTTTATACCAAGTACGAAGTCTTAAGCACGGCTCAACATCATTTTATACAAAGTGCAAAGTCGATAGCATGGATCAATACATTGTATTCTAAGAATAAGTATGGGTCTATACATTGTATTCTAAGAATAAGCATGGATCAATACATTGGTTTCTAAGAATAAGCATGGATCAGTACATTGTATTCTAAGAATAAGCATGGATCAATACATTGTATTCTAAGAATAAGCATGGATCAATACATTGTATTCTAAGAATAAGCATGGATCAATACATTGGTTTCTAAGAATAAGCATTGATCAATAAATTGTATTCTAAGAATAAGCATGAATCAATACATTGGTTTCTAAGAATAAGCATTGATCAATACATTGGTTTCTAAGAATAAGCATGGATCAATACATTGTATTCTAAGAATAAGCATGGATCAATACATTGTATTCTAAGAATAAGCATGGATCAATGCATTGTATTCTAAGAATAAGCATGGATCAATACATTGTATTCTAAGAATAAGCATGGATCAATACATTGTATTCTAAGAATAAGCATGGATCAATACATTGTATTCTAAGAATAAGCATGGATCAATACATTGTATTCTAAAAATAAGCATGGATCAATACATTGTATTCTAAGAATAAGCATTGATCAATACATTGTATTCTAAGAATAAGCATGGATCAATACATTGTATTCTAAAAATAAGCATGGATCAATACATTGTATTCTAAGAATAAAGTCTGTAGCATGGGTCAGCCTCATTTTATAGAGGTTGTCATGGTTGCAACGGAGCTACTGATCGTAGCGCTTAAAATTACCTCCCTTAGTTCCCTATGCGCATGCCCTAAAAAAATATCTAGTTCCCGATAGTTCAGAATTTCGCACCATTTTACGCTTGGTAGTGAAACATAAAGGCAAAAAGGAAGGAATCTTAGCTGTACTACAGATCATTATGGTCAAACAAATGAAAAAATTATACATGTCCAGCATCTTTCGTTCATACTAGGAGAATACTTACAGCCATTATATCGGATAATTAGATTCTGTGTCCATTACATTATATCAGATAATTAAATAAATATTTGCTGTCTATACTTAAATGATATCAAATGATTAAATTAAATACACTGTCCATATTTATATTATAACAGATAATATAGATTCATGATCCATAATTTCAGATACATTTGTAGGAACAATTCACTTCGCTCTCTGATTTTAAACATTTATTGCACATTTTTGTCTGCATAACTTTAACAAACGCCATCTCAAGAATTCGCATTTTTCGTACGTTGATATCTCCTCGTTTAACAGCTATTTTCTCGAGGCTAATAGTTAGTTTATAACACGAGTTAAGAAGTTATAACACGAGTTCGATAAGAAAATTATAACACGAGTTCGATTCGTCAGCTGATCTGTAATGCTGAATATTTTAAACCATAAAAGCTTTTTTTTTATTAAAATGGAACACAGTATAATAATGTAGTAAGAGTTACTTAACAAAGCAATAATTGCATTAGCAACCATAAAGATACACGAGTGTAATTAACGCAGATGTAATATTTTTTTTTCAAATTTGGGTGTAACTATCGTGCAATATTCAGATTAATTAACATACCCAATCACGTTTTTTTTTTCATTTTTTGTGTGAGAGGGGAGGGGTTATCCCTTCTTTAAACAATCGCACAATTATTTCCTTATATGCATATTTTTTCTTGATATGTCCAGTCAAATATAGCCATGCATTTATTCAGCCGAATATTTAATTATTTACATTCCTCGATGGTTTTGTCAAAACTGGAAAACATCACGTATCGGACGGTACATGGTATAACTATCAGTATGATTTTTCTCTGCTTATGCTGACATGTTGCAATGACTCTCAATTTGCTCGTGTCTTTAGGCAACATTTTTGATTACCACCATCAAATTCATCTGGAACAGCCTTCAATTTAATTCTGTTTAACTTTCCTTGCATCAAGTATGTAAGTTTAAAAGATCCAATTATTTCACAGATTCTGCCCCATTACTTTGGTTCGCCTTTTAAATCACTATTGATCCACGTGACAGGATGTAAAATTGCAGACAGTATTATCTATAAAAAAGAGACTGTAAGAACATACTCTACAAGCCAATAATAAATGGATACTCACAAATATTCATATTTGTTGTCTTTATCTATCTGTCACTCTTTCTATCTTAGCACTATTATATACTCGTTTTTAACCAGAAGTATGTTTATGTAATATTCGTATGTAAACACACATTCATTCAAGCATATACACACCCATGCACCAGATGAAATGAGACAGACAGACATACATACAGACAGACAGGCAGATAAGTCGGAGCCACAAATGTCATATACATGCATAGTGTCTAACATCGATACTTCTCCAAATATTAGTTTCTAAAATCATCAACCGTTTACAGAAATAAAATTAAAATAATCATCAAGGAGACCTGTACGTGCGTTTGTCTGTTCAAGCGTGTATGACATTTGTTCATTTTGAAAATGCACATCCTTCAAAGATAGTTATTTCATGAAAAATATAATGAACATTAATATAAATGAACAGTCTAAATCAATAATAAAAGAACCGTAAGAAGTTAAAAATTTTTTCTCGTTGTCGTTCAACCTCTAATAACTGCAATGATTAAAGATGTAAAAAAATAAATATATTTTCATTATTCTTCAGGCGAGATAAATTGTATTAACAATCTTTTTACGCAGCGATACACTTTAACAAAATGAAATAATACAAACTAGAGTATGCGGTAGTAATGGAAAGATAATGAAGTTCTGAAATGGGCAGAGAACATTTATTTGAAAGCTGGGAACAGCGCAAGTTAGTGAGAGAAAAAAAACATGTAAAAACAATTGATCAAATATTGATGGAATTTCTTTTTAAGATAATGAGATATCGATCTTGCTTGCGGAATGTGAGCGGTGTGTCACATTTTCTTGATCAACATCCGTCATCTTTTTTGATTGAACTGTCCGGAAGTGAGTTGCACCGAGACGCCAGCTGGTGTTTTCAAGGGGAGATAATAACCTTGAAATGGTCTATACAGCGTATAGAACCCAAAGCATGGAGCAAAAGATCATGTTATATCATATTTTACACTAACTAGTAAGGGTCGAACATCATTTGTTCCTCTAACATGGATCAGCATCATTTCCTAGAGAGCACAGAGTTCGTGACATGTATACCAAATATATAATCCAAGTTAACATCATTTTAAACCACGGATAATGTTCATTCCTGTGTAATAAATACATCCTTATATAACAGGTAAAGATTATATAGAATCGTTTAACATCATTGTATGCCAAGTATGGAATCCATAGCATGGGTCCAACATCATTGTATGTCAAGTATGGAATCCATGGCATGGGTCCAACATCATTGTATGTCAAGTATGGAATCCATAGCATGGGTCCAGCATCATTCTATGCCAAGTATGGAATCCATAGCATGGGTCCAACATCATTCTATGCCAAGTATGGAATCCATAGCATGGGACCCAACATCATTGTATGCCAAGTATGGAATCCATAGCATGGGTCCAACATCATTGTATGCCAAGTATGGAATCCATAGCATGGGTCCAACATCATTGTATGCCAAGTATGGAATCCATAGCATGGGTCCAACACCAATGTATGCCAAGTATGGAATCCATAGCATGGGTCCAACATCATTGTATGCCAAGTATGGAATCCATGGCATGGGTCCAACATCATTGTATGCCAAGTATGGAATCCATAGCATGGGTCCAACACCAATGTATGCCAAGTGTGGAATCCATAGCATGGGTCCAACATCATTTTATCCCAAGTATGGAATCCATAGCATGGGTCCAACACCAATGTATGCCAAGCATGGAATCCATAACATGGGTCCAACATCATTTTATCCCAAGGATGGATTCCATAGCATGGGTACAACATCGTTTTATCCCAAGTATGGAATCTATAGCATGGGTCCAACATCATTTTATTCCAAGTATGGAATCCATAGCATGGGTCCAACATCATTGTATGCCAAGTATGGAATCCATGGCATGGGTCCAACATCATTGTATGCCAAATATGGAATCCATAGCATGGGTCCAACACCAATGTATGCCAAGTATGGAATCCATAGCATGGGTCCAACATCATTGTATGCCAAGTATGGAATCCATGGCACGGGTCCAACATCATTGCATGCCAAGTATGGAATCCATAGCATGGGTCCAACATCATTGTATGCCAAGTATGGAATCCATAGCATGGGTCCAACATCATTGTATGCCAAGTATGGAATCCATGGCATGGGTCCAACATCATTGTATGCCAAGTATGGAATCCATAGCATGGGTCCAACACCAATGTATGCCAAGTATGGAATCCATAGCATGGGTCCAACATTATTTTATCCCAAGTATGGAATCCATAGCATGGGTCCAACACCAATGTATGCCAAGTATGGAATCCATAGCATGGGTCCAACATCATTTTATCCCAAGTATGGAATCCATAGCATGGGTCCAACACCAGTGTATGTCAAGTATGGAATCCATAGCAGGGGTCCAACATCATTTTATCACAAGTATGGATTCCATAGCATGGGTACAACATCATTTTATCCCAAGTATGGAATCTATAGCATGGGTCCAACATCATTTTATTCCAAGTATGGAATCCATAGCATGGGTCCAACATCATTTTATTCCGAGTATGGAGTCCATACCATGGGTCAGTATCCTTGTATACCATGTACCGTGTCCAAACGTTGGGTCTAATAGCCCTTTGTACCAAGTATGGTGTTTATTACACTGTTCTTACATCATTTTATGCTAAATATAGAGTCCTAACATGGGGCAAACATAGCTATATATCAAACATTGAGTTCCTTATATGAGTTAAACGTCATTTTATATCAATCACTGAGTTCCATATACGAGATAAAAGTCATTTTATACCAAGTATTGAGTCTTCCACATGGGTCAAACGTCATTTTATACCAAGTATTGAGTCCTTCACATCTGTCAAACGTCATTTTATACCAAGTATTGAGTCTATCACATGGGTCAAACGTCATTTTATACCAAGTATTGAGTCTTTCACATCGGTCAAACGTCAGTTTATACCAAGTATTAGTCCTTCACATGGGTCAAACGTAATTTTATACCAAGTAATAGTCCTTCACATGGGTCAAACGTAATTTTATACCAAGTATTGAGTCTATTACATGGGTCAAACGTCATTTTATACCAAGTATTGAGTCTTCCACATGGGTCAAACGTCATTTTATACCAAGTATTGAGTCCTTCACATAGGTCAAACGTCAGTTTATACCAAGTATTGAGTCCTTCACATAGGTCAAACGTCATTTTATACCAAGTATTGAGTCCTTCACATGGGTCGAACGTCATTTGATACAAATTATTGAGTCCTTCACATGGGTCAAACGTCATTTGATACAAATTATTGAGTCTATCACATGGGTCAAACGTCATCTTATACCAAGTACTGAGTCCTTCACATAGGTCAAACGTCATTTTATACCAAGTATTGAGTCCTTCACATGGGTCAAACGTCAGTTTATACCAAGTATTGAGTCCTTCACATGGGTCAAACGTCATTTGATACAAATTATTGAGTCCTTCACATGGGTCAAACGTCATTTGATACAAATTATTGAGTCTATCACATGGGTCAAACGTCATCTTATACCAAGTACTGAGTCCTTCACATGGGTCAAGCGTCATTTTCTACCAAATAGATCGTCCATTATATGATTCAGACATTATTTATACCAAGTGTAGTCAGTAACATTGGTCAACATTATTGTATGCCAAATATGGAGTCCATAACATTGGTCAAACAATATTGTATGCCAAGTAATGAATCCATAGCATGGGTCAAGAGACATTTCATGGCAAGTTAGTGCTCATTACATATTTAATTTGTCAATTTACACCAAGTAAATAGTTCATTATACGGATCAAACGTCATTTCATGTTAAGTAGTAAAGTCCATTACAAGGGTCAAGCATGGCCAAAATGTATTACACTGATTGGAAGTGGGTTTTTTTGCCAACAAAATATGTTAATAACAGTCAGTAGATAGTACTGCCGTTCTCAGTTTATTGCAATGCGTTTCCCTAGCAACCATTTCCGTTTACAGCAGTTTATCCTGAAATCGTTATTACTAAACTGTGTGATACTAAACTATTGTAACAAGTCATGGGTATGTGGTTTTTCTCTGTTTATAACTTTCGTAGATTATATGGATTATTATCAAAGTACGAAAAGTCACTGGTGTAAAGATATTTCTCAAACCTAGTAATTAGCCAGTTACTAGAAGCAAAGGTTACAAGGTACAATATTTACCAGATTTACGGTAGCATTAGTTTAATCCAAAGGACCTTCCTAACTTCTTAACATTTAAGTGTCTGTTAATGTGAGATTGAAATAATTCAGTGTCTTAGATATTTGGGTAATATTGGTATGATATACAGATATACGGCTTAGAGAAGCGTTCTGATAAGTCATACAATTGCCAAGTACGACAACCCATGCCAGTCTGAAATTAGAGTCTCGTGAATATTTGGTCTTTAGTTGATTACCATCTTCGTTACACGTGTCACACTACCAGCATTTTATATATGTAGAACGCCCCCTTTGCAATGACACGCTACTGTTACACGCTAATGTATTAGTTATAATAGTCATCATAATGATGGTAACTAGAGCATACGTAAAAAGAGTATAAGTATTTTAGAAAATATCCGTATAACGATGGTGATTAGTGTAGACAATGTCCTTATAACGGTAGTAAATAGTGTAGAAAATATGCTTATAACAATGGTAATTAGTGTCGAAAATGTCATAAAATGATGGTAATTGTCAATGTCATTGTTAAGGTGGTAAATAGTGTAGAAAATGTCCTTATGACGATGGTAATTAGTGTTGAAAACGTCCTTATGACGATGGTAATTAATGTAGAAAACCTCCGTATAATGAGGTTGACTAGTGTAGAAAATGTCCTTATACCAATTGTAAGCAGAGTAGAAAATGTTTTCTCTATAATAATAATGGTAATTAGAGTTGAACGTCTTCTGATAATGATGGTAGTATAGAAAATGTCCTTATAAAGAGGGTAAGTAGTGTAGAAAATGTATTTATAACGATGGTAATTAGTGTAGAAAATGTTCTTGTAAGGAAGATAAGAGATGTAGAAATGTCCGTATAACGATGGTAATATATACCTGTCATACGCTACCATTTGCAAAATAACAGATAAGAACGGAGAATGTACAACTGAAATCTGTGATTGACATTTACGTGGGTAGTTGTTTTGTTAGGCATCGTTTATGCCTCACTAGCCATGCCGATCAGACAATTATATATTTCTAATATGTACAAATCTTCGATTGACTCTTAACTTGTTGAAGTGGATATTGTTATTTATATTCCGCGATTATATTGGATTGGTTGCATTGTTTAGCTCCTTTTGTAATCTGCCCCGCGTGTCTGCGGCACAGACGGTTTTATTTGCGAAAAAGCATAATATGTTAACAAATACAATTCTGCTTAATCCATCATTGATTTTAGACACAATAAGGTAAGAGCATGTGAAAACGATGGACAGAAATATTTATATCCGTAAATTTGTATACCTTTTAGATCATCTGGGATCATGACCTTGAACAAGTTCTTCAATGTCATTAAGGTCACAGGTGAATTTTAAAATAAATTAGATTCGTGGATGTTTTCATTTTTCTTGTCATGGATACGTTCTTGTTCAGATTCAATGGTTCGAATTGTATAAACAAGATTTAAAGATTCCTTTTCATTATACAAACACAGATATACCTTCAAGCTGTGTATAATTTTTAAAGTCTGATCTATAGTAGCCACACCAGCAATGTGACCGATAAACCGACCAGTTTGGCCTCTTGTTTGATTTTGACGAAGCATGAAACTTCGTTTGACCATTTACATAGTTCTGTCTTAACTTGCATTTAATAGTTTATGACGTCTATGCTTGTACGGATTAGCTAAACCCACAAATATATTATTTGCGTTATTGATGAATTCCTGCAGTTCCATCAAAGTTCTATGCATACACGACCATCTTCCTAAAAGGTTTATCATGTACTCCAAACTTCCTGCACGCTATGGCATCCTTAATGTACAGCGTTTATCCTAGCAATGCGGCGTAATTTATGATATTGCAATGAAAGGAGTCGTGAATTATCCGAAATTGTGAAGGGACATATAAAACAACTTTGTTCTCCATTACTAACGTCCCCAGGGCATGTTTATAAGTGAATGAGTCAAGAACAGTTGGGCGCCAAGGCGTGGAGCATTGTCTGGTGATGTCTCCTGGAATGCAACTCCAATTAATAAAATAGGTCACTGTGATATATATTCATCATCTCAGCAACATCAATTATGGTTTGTGTTCAATACATTGTCTCTGGCGTGGTTGGCTGCTTTTAGGTTTGCACAGACATAATTAGTAGTGGTGGTTATATGGTTTAACGACTCATCAGCACAACAATGGCTATGGTGCCGAATAAAAGCAAAAGTTCTTAGAATGAATGAATGAACGAATGAATGAATGAATGAATGAATGAATGAATGAATGAATGAACGAATGAACGAATGAATGAATGAATGAATGAATGAACGAATGAATGAATATAGTATAATAAGCCTTCTGAGAGAAAAAAAATCATCCAGTATTAACGATACAAATTAAAAGATAAAGATGTACAAAGTATGTAATATGTATATCAAATAAAATAGGTATATAAAATGTAGTAGGTATATAAAATGTACTAAGTATATAAAATGTAATCGGTATATAAAATAAAATAGGTATATAAAATATGTATATAAAATGTAATAAGTATATAAAATGTAATATATATATAAAATCAAATAGGTATACAAAATAGGTATATAAAATGTAATATATATATAAAATGTAATAGGTATATAAAATGTAATAAGTATATAAAATGTAATAGGTATATAAAATGTAATAAGTATATAAAATGTAATAGGTATATAAAATGTAATAGGTATATAAAATGTAATAAGTATATAAAATGTAATAAGTATATAAAATGTAATATATATATAAAATCAAATAGGTATATAAAATGTAATAAGTATATAAAATGTAATAAGTATATACAATGTAATAGGTATATAAAATGTAATAAGTATATAAAAAGTAATAAGTATAAAAATGTAATAGGTATATAAAATGTAATAAGTATATAAAATGTAATATATATATAAAATCAAATAGGTATATAAAATGTAATAAGTATATATAATGTAATATATATAAAATGAAATAGGTATATAAAATCAAATAGGTATATAAAATGTAATATATATATAAAATGAAATAGGTATATAAAATCAAATAGGTATATAAAATGTAATAGGTATATAAAATGAAATAGGTATATAAAATCAAATAGGTATATAAAATGTAATAGGTATATAAAATCAAAAGGTATATAAAATTGTTGTTGTTGTAGTTGTTGTAGGGTTTAACGCCATTTTTCAGCACAAGATAGGCTATACATGGCGGCCAGTATAATTGGTGGAGGAAGAACCCTGGAAAACCCCGGGAAGAACCACCGACCCACGAGAAGCTACTGGCAGGCTTTCTCACGTACCAACGTTAGCCGAGCCTGAGACTCAAACTCACGCAGACAGAGGTGAGACGGCAGTGATCCGTAACGGTTAGCGCTTTAGACCACTCGGCCACTCGGGGCCCCTATATAAAATGTAATAGGCATATAAAATGTAATAGCTACATAAAATAAAATAGGTATATAAAAAAATATATAAAATCGAATAGGTATATAAAATAAAATAGGTATATAAAAAGGAGTACAAAATTGAATAGGTATATAAAATGTAATAGGTATATAAAATAAAGGATAAAGTCGAAGCATGCAAGCTAGCAATCTACAATGAACTAAGAACGGTAAGCTAGGAACCCGGATGCGTTTTATTAGATCATTATGTCCAATATTCCACATTAAGCACCGTATGTTTACATTAAACATTTTTAAGACCGCTCCTTTCCGTCACAACGTTTAAATTCTAACAATGGGAAATAGTGATTCCTGTAAGGACAATAAGATTTAAAATCTATTTAAATTCGTTAATCTTGTAGGTCTGCAGAATTTTGTGTCTGCACCTTTTATTTACACCTTTCTGATGCACAGAACGAAGTCTGCGATTATGAAACATTCTGCTTTCCAGACAATGTCGTTTCAAATAGAATACGTGTGAGAAACAGCAAATTATATCAGTAACTCTTCACAAATAGCATATACTTAATAGTGTCCTCCAATCACTTCTGTATTCAAAGCTTGCTATTGAATCGATATATGTATTAATTATATGTTCATTTGCGTCTCCGTTAACGTTACATTGTCTTAATCGTGCAATATTTTACGATATTGAACACCTTCATATTGCACGCTCGTGCACGACACATGTGCCCAATAGCAGTATAGTGTATTAGGAACAACTTTGTAAGCAAAACATGTACACTCGTGTAGTAGCCGCTTTAGGATTTTATTGATTAAATTTGTTTCTGAATGAACTAGTTCATATTATCTCCACATTATGAGTCCAAACATTCAGTGAAAGAACAGAAACACACATGTAGATGAGTCAAAATGCCCGCCTCGCTGCTCAAGTCAGATGTACTTCATGTAGAATTGGCAGAGATAAATCCAGTTCATAATTAAGAAACTTAGTAGAATCGACAAAAATAACAAAATCCATTCATTCTAGAAGAAATGGAAAAGTTGTTGCAAAATGCATTCATTCACAATATGACTAAATTTCAATTTTAATTAGACAAAAACGACATTTTCTTTCGAAAGTGATGTCAAACGCGAGACTAAGTTCAAATTCAAATCTGTGCTCGTGCATTTATTTTGGTATACAGCATAAATTTAGTCTACTTGGTTTCTTGTAGTGTATTTTTGTTTATATAATTAAGCGTTAGGTCGAACAATAATACGAGTATATGATAAAAGAGTTACTGCATTTGTATAGAAAAATATGAACTCATTTTTGTCAGATGAATAAACTGCACTCCCTAGGTCATGCAGTTTCCATCCGAAAAAAAACAACCTCTTTCATATTTTCCAATACAAAGGGATTAACCTATACGTAGGCTACGTCATGTATAGACTCGAAGATTTAGACTGAAAGTTGACGTCATGTTGTCAAGTTACGACGTTGCCAATCAAACAGTAGCACGAATGGCGTTGAGAAGCAGAAACGATGAGTGAACGAGGTTCTATGGAAGGATCTAAAGAAAAGATTCTGCGATTTCAACATGAAGCTATTGGACTTGAAATTGTTGATGCTTGTGTGCTTCCTCTTGGCGGCGTTTGCAAACTTGTTTGTTGCATATGGTCTGGATAAGTAAGAACATGTACCTTTTATAAAATATTATAGAGTTCGGAAGATTTGTAAACGTTTGCAAGCCAGCCTATCTGGTTCGAACCTTTTAGTTAGGTGGTATGTGCAACTGACTGCGAAACAAATAAAACCGGGTTCGATTCCCAAATTTGACAGACTTTTTCTCACTTTCTGTTTCATCTTTGTCAGCTCGTCTGAGTGGCGAGGAGGACAATGCTGTTCAAGCGCCAAGAGCGTAACCTGGATGACATCAAATGACACAAAGTCTAAGTCACGTGGTCCAGGTGTTTAAGGCTGCTTTGCAACCAACCTAGCTGGTCTGGACCAATTTGTATTATAGTTTGTGAGCCGGATTGCGAAAAGACGACTCAGGTTCGATGTTTTCTACGATCAGAGTTAAACGTTTTATCCCTTTCAGCAACAATACGAAATTATTACGCTAATGCATCCAAATTATGACGCTCAGTGTCATCCAACGCTAGACAGTATTTATTTACGTTTAACCAGACATTTACTCAGCGTTGTCTTTCCAAGATTTCCATAAATTTGAGAAACTGTCCATTGATCATTTTTAACACCGGACAAGTTTACGGCCGCTTGTTAAAAAGAGAAGAAGGACAGTGAAAACTTCAGATGCATTTTAGCTAAGTGTTCCTCAGTCTGCTAAGCAGTCCATTAAGTAAATCGGACGAAAGTGGGATAGGTGGGGGGGGGGGGGGTTTCCACGTTGAAAACGGGGGTTGTACCTCTGGACAAGGCTATGTGATAATATATGGAAAGAATATTTATTCCAGTTAAATCTTTTGATAGTAATAGTGGTAGTAGTATTGAATGTAATAGCAATGTTAGTGGTAACTGTAGTAACAGCATCAGAAGTAGCACGCCAAAATAATTGTGTGATCCAACACTTTATCATAATTATTTTTAGTAGTTAAATGATATAAGAGTATGATTTTATATTGAATATTATTGTACAACATGTGATGCATATTAGTCTATTTTACGAAAACTCAAAAATAAATCATGTATCGTATTTAAGTTCAGCATGGAAACTTTAAAAATAGCGGAAATGTGTACTAACGGATGGAATGGGGAGTGTCATAGACTATTTATGGAGGGAGTGGGGCGGGTCTAATACTATTTATAGAGGAAGTGGGGCTGGTCTATGAATATATACCGATCATCAGGCTTTAAACATTTTCTGTTTATATGGTGTCATTGGACACGATTCGATAGTACGGTATGCTTGGCTAATAGCTGAATGATAATCAATGGCTCCGTTTGGACTCAAATGTTTCTTTCTTATTTAAGTGACAATAAATTACAATAAAATAAAACAGAATCAGATAAAACAGAGTAATATGCCAGTGACATTACTGATTATCATGTAATTATGTCTTTGTAATATGTATTTATGACGTGCAAGTTGCCCATTTTTAAGTACTTGCATTATATACTCTATTTACTTATTTATTTATTTACGTATTTCTTTCTTTCATTCTTATTTATTTTTTAATTTATTTATTTATTTAATTATTTATTTATTCATTGCTGATCAGGAATGAAGGTGACAAACACAATCTTGAGATCGTCAGGCGGAGGTTGGGCTACTGTTTCAGTTACGATAAAAGGTTTCCTGAGCGTCTCCTGATAGATAAAAATTGCCATGGTGACGCCATTCCATTAGAAGAATTTGTTGTTGGTAAGTTAACAGTCTGAAATCAGGGTAGACAACCCAAACAGCTAGATATGAAATGGTCTTTAAACTGAGTTTTAAATAAAATTCTACGAGTTTTCAACACATGAATATTACCCTGAAAATCCCACACCAGATCTTCTTTACTTTTGTTTGGTAAAGCATTTTTAATAGATCCTAAAGGGTCCTACATGTAAGGTGATACAGGAATGGAACGGATATTGTTGTCTTTATAAAGGATCAAAGTGCGAGTGTTTGTGTGCTAAGTGTAGTGGCAGTGGATTAGTGAGATTATCAGCTTAGCATGGATCATCTATGTGGGACCACTACCATGCTAAAGATATACAATCCATCGAATGGATTTAGCGCCAAGCTGCACGATTTATTCCAAATGAGTGTGAATCTCGTGATGAAGGCTGCGTATCCTGGATGCCACAATCACTGGAACACTTCTGCCTTCCACAACGACGTGAATTCAATAAGCTCACTTACCTATTCAAAATAGTGAATTATATGGGGTACTTGCAATTTACACCACTGATTATTTAGTAAAATTAAAACCTAGTGGATGCATACAATCTAAATCCCCCAATGACTTTGAAGCTAAAAGCTTTGTAGACAATAAGGTCGCTGACAATTCTACCTGTTTTGTTGTTACGAGTTCGACTAATGAACACTTTAGAAACTCTTTCTTTTTAAAAACTCGTGTGCATTAGAACCACCTCAGCGAAAGTATTGTGAGTGCCAAGTCAGTGGAAGTTTTCAAGTCAGCACCCCAAAAAATCCACTAAGATGCAAATTCCCCACCCCACCCACCCCTAGCAAAATATCAGTATTGGCCTCTACTACACACATATACAGATAGAGTAAAGACGACCATTATTATTGTATCAGAGCATGAATTGATTCACATATACAACAGTGTTACAGCCACATTATGCTTCACATATACAACAATGTTACCAACACATTATGCTTCACATATAAAACAGTGTTACAAACACATTATGCTTCACATATACAGCAGTGTTACAAACAGAGTATGCTTCACATATACAGTGCTACAACCACATTATGCTTCATATAACAATGTTACAAACACATTATACTTCACATATACAACAATGTTACAACCACATTATGCATCACATATGCAACAGTGGTAGAAACACGTTATGCTTCATATATACTACAGCGTTACAAACACATTATACTTCACATATACAACAGCGTTACAAACACATTATACTTCACATATACAACAGTGTTACAAACACATTATACTTCACATATACAACAGTGTTACAAACACATTATGTTTCACATATACTACAGTGTTTGAACCATATTATGCTTCACATATACAACAGTGTTATAAACACAGCATGCTTCACATATACAGTGTCACCAGCACATTATGCTTCACATATCCAGCAGTGTTACAAACACAGTATGCTTCACATATACAGTGTTACAACCACATTATGCTTCACATATACAACAGTGTTACAAACACATCATGCTTCACATATACAACAGTTACAAACACAATATGATTCACATATGAAGTGTTACAACCACACTATGCTTCACATATACAACAGTGTTAGAAACACATTATGTTACAAATATACAAGAGTGTTACAAACACAGTATGATTCACATATAAAGTGTTACAACCATATGATGCTTGACATATACAACAATGTTACAAACACATTATATTTCACATATACAGCAGTGTTACAACCAAAGCATGATTCGTAAATAAAAAAGTGTTACAAACACAGCATGCTTCACATATACAGTCTTACAACAACATTATGCTTCACATATACAACAGTGTTACAAACACATTATGCTTCACATATACAACAGTGTTACAAACACATCATGCTCCACATATACAACAGTTACAAACACAGTATGATTCACATATGAAGTGTTACAACCACACTATGCTTCACATATATAACAGTGTTAGAAACACATTATGTTACAAATATACAAGAGTGTTACAAACACAGTATGATTCACATATAAAGTGTTACAACCACATTACGCTTCATATATACAACAATGTTACAAACACATTATTTTTCACAAATACAGCAACGTTACAACCACATTATGCTTCACATATACAACCGTGTTACAACCACATTATGCTTCACATATACAGCAGCGTTACAACCACATCATGCTTCACATATACAACAGTGTTACAATCACATTATGTTTCACATATAACAATGTTACAAACACAGTATACTTCACATATACAGTGTAACAACCACATTATGATTCACATATACAACAGTGTTACAAACACATTATGCTTCACACATCCAGCAGTGTTACAAACACAGTATGCTTCACATATACAGTGTTACAACCACATTACCCTTCACATATACAGTGTTACAACCACATTATGCTTCACATATACAACCGTGTTACAACCACATTATGCTTCACATACACAGCAGCGTTACAACCACATTATGCTTCACATACACAATAGTGTTACAATCACATTATGCTGCACATATACAACAGTGTTACAAACACACTATACTTCACATATACAGTGTAACAACCACATTATGAGTCACATATACAACAGTGTTACAAACACATAATGCTTCACACATCCAGCAATGTTACAAAGACAGTATGCTTCACATATGCAGTGTTACAACCACATTATGCTTCACATATACAAAAATGTTACAAACAAAGTATGCTTCACATATAAGGCAGTGTTATAAACACAGTATGCTTCACATATACAGTGTTACAAACACATTATGCTTCACATATACAACAGTGTTACAACACAGTATGCACCACATATACAGTGTTACAACCACATTATCCTTCACATATACAGTGTTACAACCACATTATGCTTCACATATACGAAAATGTTACAAAGTATTCTTCACATATACAACAGTGTTACAAACACGGTAGGCTTCATATATACAGTGTTACAAACACATTATGCTTCACATATACAGTGTTACAAACACACTATGCTTCACATATACGGTGTTACAAACACATTATGCTTCACATATACAGTGTTACAACCACATTATGCTTAACATATACGAAAATGTTACAAACAAAATACGCTTCACATATACAGCAGTGATACAAACACAGTATGCTTCACATATACAGTGTTACAAGCACATTATGCTTCACATATACAACAGTGTTGCAAACACAGTATGCTTCACATATACAGTGTTACAACGACATTATGCTTCACATATACAACAGTGTTACAAACTCATTATGCTTCACAGATACAGTGTAACAAACACATTATGCTTCACATAAATACAGTAAACATCACATATACAATAGTGTTACAAACACATTATGCTTCACATATACAACAGTGTTGCAAACACACTATGCTTCACATATACAATGTTACAAACACATTATGCTTCACATGTGCAACAGTGTTGCAAACACACTATGCTTCACATATACAGTGTTACAAACACACAGTATGCTTCATATATACAGTGTTACAAACACATTGTGCTTCACATATACAACAGTGTTACAAACACATTATGCTTCACATATACAACAATGTTACAACCACAAATTTGCTTCACATATACAACAGTGTTACAACCACATTATGCTTCACATATACAACAGTGTTACAACCACATTATGCTTCATATAACAGTGTTACAACCATATTATGTTTGACATATACAACAGTGTTACAAACACAGTATGCTTCACATATGCAACAGTGTTACAAACACATTATGCTACACATATACAGTGTTACAAACACATTATGCTTAACATATACAACAGTGTTAGAAACACATTATGCTTCACATATACAGTGTTACAACCACATTATGCTTCACATATATAGTGTTACAACCACATAATGCTTCACATATACAACAGTGTTACAAACACATTATGCTACACATATACAGTTACAAACACATTATGCTTAACATATACAACAGTGTTACAAACACATTATGCTTCACATATACAACAGTGTTGCAAACACACTATGCTTCACATATACGGTGTTGCAAACGCAGTGTGCTTCGCATATCCAGTGTTACAAACACACTATGCTTCACATATACAACAATGTTACAACCCAAATTTGCTTCACATATACAACAGTTTTACAACCACATTATGCTTCACATATACAACAGTGTTACAAACACATTATGCTACACATATACAGTGTTACAAACACATTATGCTTAACATATACAACATTGTTACAAACACATTATGCTTCACATATACAGTAGTGTTACAAACACTGTATGCTTCACATATACAACAGTGTTACAACCACAGTATGCTTCACATATGCAACAGTGTTACAACCACATTATGCTTCATATAACAGTGTTAAAACCATATTATGTTTCACATATACAACAGTGTTACGAGAACATTATGCTTCACATAAACAATAGTGTTATAAACACGGTATGCTTCATATATTCAACAGTGTTACAACCACATTATGCTTCACATATACAGCAGTGTTACAACTATATTATGTTTCACATATATAACACCGTTGCAACCACGTTATTACTAAAACATGACGAGATACATGTATTTATCAGTATCGATAAATGCACACACTCTAACTAAACCTGAAAAAAATTCAGTCTCCTAACAATAATCTTTCTATTTTCGATCCAGCATGGTGCACATTGTGATACAACGTCAAGACGTCGACATTTCTGTTCATCATCTGATAGAATTTCACGTACATTACAGCAGCAAAACATCATATGTATTAGATAAGTAATTATAGTGGACATTGAAAATTGTACAGCACACATCTTAAGTTTTTTTAAATAAATAAAACTGTTATCTTTAAAATCAGCTACACATATAAAGATCGGTTATGCAAATAAAAATCGGTTACATATATAAAGATCTGTTATACATATAAAAATCAGTTAAACATACAAATCGGTTATGCATATTAAAATCGGTTATACATATGCAAATCGGTTACACACACAAAGATCGTTTACACATATTAACATTAGTTACACAGTGCTATGTATATTTAATTCGTATTGGTTTTCTTGTTGTTATTAAATTATTGTATATTACTTATATCCGTATTTTGTAGCTGACCCTGTCCAAACTCAAGTTCTTATTGTACCTGACCAGTAACATTTATTTTGTAAACAACATAATATATAGCAAAATATTTCTCTATGGTTGTAGATTAAATATTTAGATCATTATTAACGATAAGCACGTTTATTTGAATCTGAGTCTAGGTCATATTTTTCACTTGGAAATTCTTAAACTTGTTCACAGCTTTGAATGTTTTATGAAGGAGACTGATCTACATCATGGATCTATTATTGTGTCTTAGCTATTTAGATAATGCTGTTGATTTGAATAATTATTCATTCTTGCCCTAACATCTGAATCAGTATCAATCCTATTGTTGTGTTCAGTTTTTTTTTTTTTTTTTTTTTTTTTTTGTTTGTTTGTTTGGGTGGGGTTTATTTCTTCAAATTATTATTTGCTGGAATAACAAGGTGCTCAATAATAGTGTTGGACAGAAACATTAATTTGGAAGTATACTGAATCCAGACAAGGACATTTTGGATTATGTTTGTGTGATACATCATAAGACTCTTGGTACATCATCACAATCCAGGCCTTTGGCATATTAGCATCTTCAAGACTAAAGGCACATCAACACATTCAATATCGGAATGTTTGTTAACTCCCGCAGAAATTCAATAGTTCCTGTGGTTGGACTTGTGACAGAATTTTGATGACTATTAAGGATTTAAATCACAATAGTGTTAGTTCTTTCTACATCGTCACTTTATATTCTAGGTAAATAAATTAGTTGTTGAATGTTTCAAAACATTTTGGTTCTCGCTCCTTTCTGATATTCAGTCTAAGACCATATATACGAAACAAGACATACAGATCGGTTTCACAAAAAGGTCGATTCTAGTGTCTGATTGCCATTTATTGGCAATCGTAGTTGCGTGTGTGTGTGTGTGTGTGTGTGTGTGTGATATCCATTTTAACGAAACTTTAACAGTTTTAGTCATATCTTTACGATGACTGCAGTGTGGCAGTTTACAGTGATGTCCAGCAATGAGGCAAGGTGTTGCAGGCACGTAGAATCATGTCCCACCAAGAAACGTTATCTTGACATCAGCCTGACCACTCCTACCACGAACCGCTTCATGCTAAGTGCCATGCATGGCAGCTGCTAATACCATTTCTTTAATAACTCCAATGCAATCAGTCTGTACCATAATCATGAAACCAAAATTGATAAAATTAAATATACAACATAAGATATAATTGAGTGCCAATCTCGCTACTCATTACACTTCTTTGAAAAAATGAAAGCTAAAATCAGGATATAACTTGCGTAATTCAATAACCGGTCTATAGTGCGAGTTTACAAAACTTTCATCAGTATCGTTTTTAGCACCAGTGACGACTTACCATAAAAACAAACTAAACCTATTCATACGGAATAATCATTATATTACTGGAGGGGGGAAAATAGCATAACACCAATAAAAACAGCTTTAGCAGTTCAGCCCTGTGTTGCAGTCAATTTTCTTTTGATTTGTTTTGTATCGTTTAATAAATATGAACAGCCACTCAAGTGCACAGAACTGCAGTTGAAAACTCAATCAACATATCAAAATGTTTCCATTATAATACAACATTATGTACACGTGTACTTTCTTATAAAGAGTAACATAAGTGTTGACTGAAGGTTATGATTGGCGTAATAAAGAGAAAAACCTGATTTCCCAACTCCTATTTTCATTCTATTGTCAGAGTAAGAATTTTATCACATTTTGCATATTTATTTTATATCGAGGAAGATGTACAATATATATTCCAGCATACTCAGGATAAAATCAAATGCAAAATAAAAAAAGAACTGATCTCTTATTAGATGTACTGATGTTCCAAGTAAACTTGACTAACGAATACCCATTTACTGTACAGTTTGCTTGGTTCGGGCGTTCGCTGCATTACAAGGGGAATAACTCGGTAGAGCATGGTATATGTTCCGCAAATGAGAAGACTAATGCATGTTATTTAATAATATACGCACTCAATATGCATTCTTGTGACACAGCAAATACGGTATTAGCAGTATTAGTTGTTGCATTGACAGTAGCAGTAGAAATGGTGGTAGTGGTCGTGGTGGTATTTGTAGCAGTAGCAGTAGTAGTAGTCCTACGCTTATCTAAAATACTTCAGGTATTTTATAGGCCTACCCCTACGTTCGCAAATCCATCAGTCTGTCCGCTTTCCTTTACCTCAGTTCGTAATCCGCCAGCTGGAAATTAAAGAAATTGTGTAGCTATATTGCCCATAGGGTTACCATCTGTTAGGTACTAGAGGGCTCCCGTCCCCATGGTTACTAAATGTTAGGTGCTAGAGGGCTCCCGTCCCCATGGTTACCATCTGTTAGGTGCTAGAGGGCTCCCGTCCCCATGGTTACCATCTGTTAGGTGCTAAAGGGCTCCCGTCCCCATGGTTACCATCTGTTAGATGCTTATTACGTACCACCAATGACTCCCTCTCCTGGAATCCCTCGAGGTTGGGACATAAAGCGAAATGCACTAAAATTTCAATTACAAAATCATTTTAATTTTTTTTTTAATTTGTTAAAGGCAAACTATATGTACTGCGGTCAAGGTAGGAAGACAGTAGTATTTATGTTACTGGTTTTGTATTATGACAACAAATGATTACAATTTTAATATTAAAGTTGCTTCTATTATTGTTTTAATTGCCGCTGATGATACCTCTGATGATGAATACTGATGATAAAAATGATAATGATAATTATTAATGATGAAGATCGTTAATGATAAAGACGATTATTATGATAATGATCAGTGACATTATTATTATTATGATTATTGACGATGCTTGTTGATAATGATTGTTGATAATGATGCTGATTGCTGGTGTTCATCATCATTAATGATGATGATGATGATGACAATGACGACGGTTATTATTGTTATTATTATTATTATTATTATTATTATTGACAACGATGGTCATGATGACGATAATTATCGTGACGAAGACAATATGACAATTATGATGATTGTGTCTTTTTGCATTTGGTTTCTTTTTAAATTGGAAGCAAATAATTAGACTGCGTTTATCAGAAACTTGGCTGTAAGGACATATCGGATATTGGGACTCACATCGCATATTGGGACTCAAATCTCATTTGGACTCACATCGCATATTGGGATACTGGGACTCACACCGCAGTGCACCTTCATATCCTTCATATGTGTTTACGTGGTTATAGCACACTTCAGAGTTCTTGGTCCATCTGGGCTTTGTTTCACAGGAGTCTGATGGAGTAAAAGTGATACTCGTGTGGTTTATTTATTTGCAGTGGTGGAAAGAGACGAACATAAATGGCTTCGACCAGAATAAAGCAAAGTCGACATCTGGTAATGTTTGGTTTAAACAAAAGCTACAAAAATAAATTTAGTAAAGGGGGGTGGGGGGCTTGACCAACATAACATGTATGTCCATTGTGCTTGACTCGTGCATGCATTTCCAGAGCAAATGTATTAAGCTCAATATAGGATCAAATAAACGAAATTTTTAAAATTTAAATTACATATATTTTGCACTGATTTTTATACTTTTTGCAGGTATGCTTGGCTTTGTTTTAGCGGTCACCTGGACAATCTGTATAAGTGTTTATATAAACAGTAAGTATCTTCAATTTTTGAGAATCAAGTATATTTGTTTAGTCGAAGGCAACATCAAATAGGTTGAAATCCATGTCTAATTATTATTATATCGTTTTTGTCATTCGTATTGTCTTTGAATTTGTAACTATCAAATAATGATACAGGCTATGAGAAAAATCAAAAAAATGTTTTTAAAAGACAATATTATTTATTTATTTATTTTAATTTTTTTATTTATTTATTTCTTTATTTATTTATTCACTCAGGAAGAGCTCGTGAAGAGTTAGATCGTCAATTGATTCAGATGTTTGCTAACCTTGATAACAGAGCGGACACGTGGGTATCCAGGAGGAGAGGATAAGAAAGCGGACACGTCGGATTCAAGGAGAGATTAACAGGGATTCACTGCAAAATATAAAAATCATTAACAAAAATGCAACTTCAATTTGTAACAACCGTTCTTTTATAAGAAAAATAAAAGAGTACCAATATTTCGAAAAAGTCATCTGTCAGGACTGTACAATATTGAGAGCATTATCGCGTGCAGGAAGGGCGGTTCTTGTCATTTCTATTTTTAACATTTGAGTCGTGAAATAACTTTTACAAAGCGAAAAGTGCGACTGGAATGATATGTGATGTACTTTAAGCACTCCTTTTTAATTTTTTCTTCAAAATTGCAAACAAACTATATGCTTTAATAGTTCCGGTTGAATCGTGTGACGATCTCGTCTTCTTGAAGCACAATCACGCATTTCAATCAGTTTCTTACAGTTAAACAAAGTACCTCGTACGCATTATGTATTTTGTTGTTTGATGTAAAATGTGGGTCTATACAGTGTAGAGAACAAATACGTATTTGTTTTGGTTTATTCTTTTATGACACTGCATTCTCTCTCTCTCTGTCTCTCTCTGTCTCTGTATGTCTGTCTGTCTGTCTCTGTCTCTCTCTCACACTCTGTCTCTCTATCTCCCTTATATATATATATATATATATATATATATATATATATATATATATATATATATATATATATATATATAATGCAACTTCAATTTGTAACAACCGTTCTTTTATAAGAAAAATAAAAGAGTACCAATATTTCGAAAAAGTCATCTGTCAGGACTGTACAATATTGAGAGCATTATCGCGTGCAGGAAGTTGTTACGAGTCTATTTTATTCCATCAAGTAACAGAAAATAGTGAAAGGCAACAAGCTTTGTCAAATTTAACAAAATATTTTATTTCCCTAAAAAACGAAGTGTAAATGGAAAAAAAAGAACTTACGGTGTCGCGAATAAAATCCCAAAAATCCAATGAATACATACAAAAGTCGGAATAATTAAAAGTTCTGATTAAAATTCAGCAGTTGTGGTAGCTTGTATAGTGCTGTAGTGCCAACAGTCTTTTCTTGAATCACATCAACGTAATTCCAGGTCTGAATCCACTATTAATTCTAGTGAATGTCTCCATCCAAGAATTGTACCAGAACACTTTTGTACTTCCAGAGAAAATAATCAATGAATTCAATAATTTGAAGAAATACATTTTCATGTCCAAAAAAATCAATTACTGGACACAACTTATAATACAACGTAAAAGTGCTAGGTCTTAAAGCACAACTGAACAAATCACCTCAGTTACAAGATTAAACAGATCTCTACTTGACCTCAGGTCAAAATTAGCATTTTCTAAAAACAGCATTACCTAATAGATGATAACCTTCTAGTATGACTCATTGTTTACAAAATCCAAGCCGTAACCAGGAATATGTAAAATAAACTTAGGAAATTCCAAAATCTAGACCCAAATAAACATATTTACCTCTATTAATAATAATACTGATTTTAATCTCATACACATAGAGAATAATTTAACTATGTATTAGTTGTTTATACAGAATAAAGTATTAAAAAAGTAAATTCGGCTCAAGCAGAAATGAACTCAGTTTTGGATAAGGTCAAGTCCAATGCACAATGTTACATTACAATCGCATGTAACTAAAAAAGAAAACTGAAAATAAAACTAAGCAAATTAAATAAAAATAATGTATGTATATATGATAAATGATATACCACGTCTACAAAACTAAATCCATATTTGCAGATCTTCATGCGTATGTACATTCACCTATTCATTTTTTCCCCAAGTCTTTATATTTAATATTTGCAAGCAAAGTAAGAAAATCGAGATGAATAAGCAAACACAAATAATAAAAATATAATCTTTGTGCATGGAACTATTCTTGTTCTTGAAAGTTGTTTTCAGTGAAGCATCACCATTGTTGCATTTTCAAAACCCGCCATAGTTGCCGGGGCAAATTTAAAAAATAATATTATTTCATGAGTAAATGGTGCCTGGGCTAATTGAAAATATGTTATTTTACGAGTGTTACTGTTTGTCATTTAATCTTTATGTTAATAATAATAATAATAATAATAATAATAATAATAATAATAAACTATCTTTAACGAGGACAACACATTTGGTCATGACTGACCCATCTGCCATGTGGTCCTCAGACCCGCAATCCCCGGCTTATATTAAATATAAGTATTGCGCAAACTGTTATGTCAGGAGGGCAGCGACTCATCGAACGCATGGTATTATGGGCAAATGTGGTAGAATTGTGTATTGCGTTATATACTGTCGATCATAAGGTAGGTTATAAAAATGTAACTGAAAATAACATAATGACTTAGCTAGGTCTTTATTGATGCTCCTTTCGTTTCTCCCCATGTCCAATGCCTTTGGAATAACCTGCACTATTCTGACCGTTTCATCTCTTCTTCATTCCTGAACTGCTTTGAATCGCCTGCAGTTATGACGTAGGGCTCAACCGGATGTAGACACGGATGTGTCTATCCCACAAGGCATACCATTACACAATTCTGTACAACATAATGGCCGAATCTGGCAGAGTGGTGACAAAGACAGCAAATTATTATCCATCGTTAATCTGGTATGGTATATAATGTTACATTCTAATCTATACCTCAAAATAAAAAGAGAGGGGTGGGTGAAAGACACGACAGTTATGATTATTAAATAGCACAAAACCCATATATGAGTGATATATACAACCAAGTGCAACTATTCAAGTAACTGTATTTTGTTATGTTTATCTTATTTAAGGTATGGAATAAAGGCATATATATATATATATATATATATATATATATATATATATATATATATATATATATATATATATATATATATATATATATGACACTGTTCTGAATTAGTGTCTAACCGGTGGCAGTGTAATGATACAATCCCCTCACTTCACTTCACAGTCATCTGATTTGTAAAAACGTTAATACAAAATGTGCTTACCCATGTGAGACGACAATTATGAAAATAATTTAAGTTAAATATCAACGACCATCTTAAGAAAAACAGTTGGCATGAATATTAGATCAAAAGTGTAACGCAAAACAATATTGACATATTCTACAAGTGTAACATAAACAATGTTAGCATATTGTACAAATATGACACATGATTATATTACATATTCTACAAGCGTAAAATCCCTATATTAAAATTTGGTACAGGTGTATTTAGCAAATATGTGTTTTATATCACCTCACACGATTCTAACAGATTTGAAAAAATGAAGAAAAGAAAACTGTACACAAGTATGAAATAGGAACAGGATATTAACCGGTCTTTTATTTTTGCTTGAAAGCATTAATACTTCCTGAAAATGAAAAGGTCATGATATGCATTGGTGTTAATAATCTTATCCTGTTCTATTTATAGTATCGTAATTTGACTACTAGATGTTAAATAATTAAATGGAAATTATACGGAAATAAAAGGATTGTCCGATAGTCAGATCTCTTGAGCATTTACCAGAGCGTGACTGACTCTCTCGAGTTTGGGGGCACTCGGTATAATTATTTTGCGCGAAACTCCTCGAACCATGGATCAGAGAGATTAAGTGGTATTAATGATTCCAACAGAGCAAAGCTGGGCTATACTGTGTTTGTAATCTCATAATGGTCGACATTTACATCGCTTTACAAAAGAATTTGCGTGTTTGGAGTAGATAATGACACCATGTGTCCCCCATACTTCCAGATCAATGATGTTCATTCGACGTATGGTACTAATTTGGCTCCCACAGTAAATCTATGGAAACACTGTTATATTAAGATTTCAGTAACTTTACATTTCTGAAGGGTTATTATCAAGCATACATTTAACAATATGGACCATTCCTTGATGCAAACTCCTGTGTAGAGAAAATCATAGTGTGAGCAAGGTTGAGTTTGTTTTTTTTTATTCTATCTCCGTGTGTTTTGGAACATGTCTTTTAAATTTCGCACCTTAAAATTCGGGTGCCAGTTTCAGATATGAGTTTTCCTATATGAATTATACAAAATGGACATAAATTACATCAATAAAACTTTTTATTTTTGTCAGCTATAGATATGATAATCTCCATAGAGAGTCTTTTTAATGCAGGCTTACTTCTCGTTAACAACACAGCCACCATAGAATTCAGCCATATTTTGCGTGAGAATGTTCTACTTTTGTGACACGTTTATGTTTACCCCATCATTACAAATAATACTATGAATTTACCTATACAGTATATAATTAATACGGATGGCTAGTCAAGCATGGGTATCTTGGTTATTGGATGTCAAGCCTGGCATATATGTTTTACTTCAGTCTTTTTATATGCTAATCATCAATGCTATACTCGCAGCGTTGACAAAACAGAGAATACTTGTATGCAGAGGACATTCAAGGGATAATTTGTAAACTTCTTAATTTAAGGCTATAATTCAAGATTCGGATATATTATAACTTTGAAAGTCGACACCTGATTAGTTGGAATTATTTATTAAATGCTCTCCGCCACTACTTTTCTCCATCTTTATTTATTGTCACTGTTTCTTTTGAAATAGTGTGTGTGTGTGTGTGTGTGTGTGTGTGTGTGTGTGTGTTTGATGTAGATTTTTAACGTAGCTTTAACACTTTTTTAGTCATATCGCTACGAAGTCGCAGTATGGCAATTTTATTGCTCTGGGGCATCATGTCACAGAAATGTATCGTGATGTCCCACCCAGTCACATTATCTTGACACCAGGCCGACCAGTCCTAACAATAACCTCCTAATGCTGAGGGCCAGGCGAGTAAGCCGTTAGTACCGTTTTTGTAAGTCTTTGGTATGACTTGGCCAGGGATCGAACCCACGAACTCCCGCATCCGAGGCGGACGCTCTAACCTCTAGGCCACCGGAGCGGTCGAAAGAGAGAGAGAGAGAGAGAGAGAGAGAGAGAGAGAGAGAAAAGAGAAAAGAGTTATATATATACAATTCTGGTAGTACTATTGAACAAGAGCCATTCAATCATCTTAGGTCAAGCATGGTCCGTTCATTCAGTCAATCATTATAGGTTAGGCATGGTCCGTTCCAAATATAATTGTCAAATATTCACGCATGCTAAGTTGGTTGTGATACTATCCTTTCATTACCAATTCCTTTCTCCTAGTAAATCATTAGTTGATGTACTGTATGACAACCCTTTTAAAGGGAATAAATTATTTAATTTAATATATTTATTTTAAATCGAAGATTCCATTGGTATGAGATTGTTACGTTCGTTTTGCAAGCCAACATAAGTTTGGTGTACGCGAGACAAAAATTTTCGATTATGATGTTGTTAAATTGTTTACTGCTTACTATGCAGCCCAAAGTGATGAGATCAAAACCTACTGCTTGCCGTGCAGCCCAAAATCATGAGATGAAAATCTACTGCTTGCTGAACAGCCCAAAATCATGAGATGAAAATCTACTGCTTGCTGAGCAGCCCAAAATCATGAGATGAAAACCTACTGTTACGTTACAAATCTAAATCACACACAAACTCTCTCTCTCTCTCTCTCTCTCTCTCTCTCCTGTGCTCTCGTTTACTACGGTACTTGTGCTCACTTTTATCTACCGATTACTTTATTATATGACGCACCAGGCCAATTAAGGGCTTGTGAGAGGTCCGGACTACTTCTAGAGCTTTAGGCCCATAGGCCCGTATTAAACAGACAATACAATACACACATTATGTTCAGAATTAATTACTTAGATAATGCTTTTCGAGGCCCCTTACGGGTTGAGGTCCGTGCCACATGGAACCCTGAACCCAGCTCCGCTGGGCCAGTGGCCCGTTCAGTATACTAAGCTCGGTCGAAACGCATGCGCTGAAATAGAGCTAGTATATTCGCGGTGCTTGCTGAAAAAATGCCTTAAATTAATTAGTGCATAGCAAGTGGTAGCTAACCTCTACGTATCTATTTTTAGTTAAATTGCTCAGATAGGCAAACCTTATTTAAAGTCTATTTTTAGTAACATTACTCAGCTAGGTAACGCTAACTTAGAAGTCGCAGTATTGACTATTTCCACCTTTATGAAATTTGAGTACACATACCTTTAAGTGGCAATTAGTCACCCATATCTGTTTGAAAGGTCAACATGTATACACACCGACAATTATATAGGGAAATAAACCATTTTAAAGTTAGTGGGGATTTTAAGTTTTTTAAATTTATTTTGCATTTTATTACGGCACAACAACACAAGTAGGTTGTTTAGTGCAGAGACAATCGGAGCACAGTAGGTAGGATTCGAACCCGCACTCTTTGGAACGTTATTCTGGTGCGCTATCTAATGTGACATGGCTGCTCCAGAACTATTTGGACGATGTCAACCACTCAAACAAACCATATTTCTGAGTAACATAGACTAAAACAATCCTTTCCTTACCTATGACCAAGTCAGGCTCTCAATACTTGTTGACCACAATGTGTGCGTGAACAAGATTGCAGAGGCAATTCGTTTGAGGAATATTACAATTAAAACCATATTTAAAGCTTTGATAAATATTTTATTTTATATTTGTTGGCCTTCCAAATCTGTCCTGTCGATCATGGATAAAATTTTGTCTAGAACCGTGTCACAACGTGTTATGCACGAATTAAGGCATCCAGCAGTATAAGCGTTCTGCCTGTATATAACGCCGAAAGTCAAGAGTTGTAGAAAGATTTCGTCAAATGTGGAAAAGGATTATTTGGTCGTATTGTTTTGATACGAGAAAAGAGTGGGATGTGGTTTTCATTTACTATTGTTTACTTTTAGGGGATCAGTTCAATAATCATTAGAATTTATTAGTACGTAGTCCTTAATTACTGGGCATACTGACTGTGAACTTCTGAAGTCCTTGTACGGGAAACTTCTTTCAACCAGAGATTCAGAAATTAATCTTCTTGACTATGTCTCAAATTTCAAATATAAGTAGTCAAAGGTGTTCGATGTAGCAAAAACTAATCTGCCCTATATTCACTCAAAACTGACACTAAAGAGTGACAGAAATACAACATAAATCAAATTGTCAGCTTGGTGATAGAGCTGTGGCTCTCAAAATCCTCGTCTGGCTAAGTATTATTTGTCAAAGGAGAAATTCGGTCTTTATATGGTTGAAAAGAAAATAAATGACTTAAATTACATCATTAAGATTCATGGGATGGGAAAACAAAAAACAACTTTCCCATAGAAGTATGTTAAAGGAATGTGCTGATAGAGGTAGCCCTATTAGTCATTCAGTCGGTATATCTGTACATGCCCGACGCCGTGAGGATGTAAACGACGAAATGCAATCTGACTCTAGTGACGTTGGTTTAACCAATCTTCGTAATTCAGAAATATGAAGGAAAAAAAATAGATCAGAACCATTCACATCAACAGCAACAAGAAAAGAGTAACCAAACAGCTATTATGTGAATATGAACACTTTTTTCGAAATGTTCCAACACGAACAAATACAATTAACTATGAGGCTGAGATTGTAGATTCTTCACGTGTGAAGCAGCATCCTTACACGATAAATCCTATCAAGCAGGAAGGTTTGAAAAAAATCAATGTTTGAGAACGATTTTATTGAACGAGATAAAAGTAATTGAGTTCTCCATGTATTTTGCATAGAAACTACAGGCCATACATGGCGGCCCCAAAACAGGTTTATTTCTAATTCCAGGAAACGATCTCTGCATAGACAAATTTGGAAATGCAAAATACGTCATCAAGTTTGATCTTTAACAATAATTCTGACAAGTTAAGTCCACTGACAGAACGATCAAAAAAAGTTTGGTAGTTGCAACTTCAGATGAACTTTATTATTGTTGTGAAGTAATGCCGTTTGGTTTGAAACATTCTCCTTCGACATTTAGCATTCAATGAACATTATCACATCTGTTCTAGACAAGTGTGATGAGTACATCGACGGCATCATCATTGACAAAGATAGTTGAAAAGATCACTTGGAAACCATTCTACAATTCTGTGGTAGACTCGATGATGCAAATTTGATTAATTTAGGTAAAGGTGAGTACTGCCGTGCTTGTGTTCATTTTTAGGACATAATGTGTGACATACTCAAGTTAAACCCGTAGAAGTTTAGACCAGTGCTATCTTTGAATTCCCAGTGCTATCTTTGAATTCCCAGTGCCTATCGTTAGAAAGCACCTGATGCGACGTTTGGTTATGCTGGTTATGACCGGAAATTTTGCTCAATTGTATCCATACTTGCTCAACCCCTGACAAATTTACTGAGTAGGAAATGCAAATAGTATTGGTCTGACGAATGTCAGGCATCACATGATAAGTTAAAGGTCACACGTTAGAGTCCTACATTTCATTTAGCTCCAAACTTCTCATTTAAAATGTTTGTTGACGCAAGCGATACAGCAGTTGGTGGAGCATTGATTCAAGACATTTCGTGTTTCATTATTGTCTTCTGCTGTAAATTTAACCAGTCTAAGCTTTTCGTGAGGTAGAGGTCTTACCTCCAGGGGCAGGGCGTACTTACTCCAAGCGATTGTCCAGGGGACGTGTAATTATTCTAACGATTGTCCAGGGAACGTGTAATTGGACGCCTTGAGTGACGATTCTGAAAAGGGAAAAAAGACGATCCTGTAAAAGGGGAAAGGAGAGCGAGGAGATATCTCCACGCAACACCACGCAACAACACAGCGGGATACGTAGAAGTAAGACGATCCGTTTGCGAATAAAGAGGTAACCTGAGAGAGAGAGAGAGAGGGTGTCTTTGTTTTCAGCAACATAAAGGAGTCACAGGGATTAATCTGTCCCTATCAGAGTTGTATTTGGAGTGCCCCGTAACCAGGTCATAAGGTTATCCAGTCATGCTGGATAATTAAGTTCGAAAACTCTCACTTAGTTTTATGATGAAAGTTGTATTATCTCTGTTAACGGAGCTGCTATTTGCTTTTTTAGTAACTTTTGGTAAATATTGTTTCTAACAGAAGTGAATCCTTCATGTGTTTTGTACAATTTCATTTTGTTTATCTAATTTATTAAATTTGTATTTCAAATTTTACTATCCACTCCATCTGGGCAATAACACCGAGATCGATCATACGATATAACTACAATCACAACAATCCCGCAACACACCAGCACATTGTAGATTGGAGTTAATTCGGTACACCACTTGAATTCATTCGGATCATTCTATACCTATGGACGTGTAATTAAACTTGGCATTTAATTCATAGAACTGTACGTTCCTTTATTTAACAAATCCAGATAATTAAATTGTTTGTTGGATTTTACAAAATATGGCTTGTTTTATTTTCAAGTTACTTAGTGTAAGACCATAGAGTCTTAAAACATATTTTGTTTTATCAAGTGGATGTCCCAGATAAACACTGATTTTGTGAGATCAAGTGAATATCCCAGATAAACACTGGTTTTGTGAGATCAAGTGAATATCCCAGATAAACACTGGTTTTGTGAGATCAAGTGGATGTCCCAGATAAACACTGGTTTTGTGAGATCAAGTGAATATCCCAGATAAACACTGGTTTTGTGAGATCAAGTGAATGTCCCAGATAAACACTGGTTTTGTGAGGTCACGAAACTAATGCTCGAAATATACACCGGTTTTGTGAGATTAAGGGTTTACTGTTCCGGATAAACACGGTTTTGTGAGATAATGGGGTTACTGTCCCAGATAAACACGGTTTGCGAAGTCAAGGGGTTACTGTCCCAGATAAACACTGTTTTGTGAGATCATGGGGCTACAGGCCGCGAGGGTTTAACTTTTCTTCATATTCAGACAAATCTTTCATCTCACAAACGGTGTTTTTGTTGGACAGTAAACTCTTAATTGGACTAAACCGGTCTTTTATGGGTTAGTCGACACCTGCTTGATAGGAATTTTTTATTAAATGTTCTCCATTAGAAATAAATAGTTTCATAGTTTAAATAGATACGTTCTTCATCAGTACGAACAGACAAAACTTTCGTTTTGTTTATTCGACGTTAGGAAACGGCTTGGGACGGCGTGGTCGTTGCTTTATCTTTGCCTGACTTCGTTTTGTTTCTCAGCTGTATTTATTTTGACTGTTTATCTTTTGGAAAAATTGAGGGGTTGTTTATTTCTTCTTTGTTTTTTTTTTAAACTATGATTGTTCCTTTTGAAATCATAGATTCAACCTTGTCAAGAGTAAAGAGTAACCATCTGAGGTGAGAAGCAAGCAAAGTATATGAAACATTAAACGTTAGCATAACTATATCCGTGACAGCTGTAAAAGATGATCGCTTTTAAATATTGAAATTTTTTTAAAATTATTTTTTCAACTTTGAGATGAAAACAATATTAAAAATATTTATATATCCAGGGAGCAATACAATGTAAAGTAACTTAAATGTATTGATCATTGTATATGTATGTATGTATATATATATATATATATATATATATATATATATATATATATATATATATATATATATATATATATATATATATAGAGAGAGAGAGAGAGAGAGAGAGAGAGAGAGAGAGACTTAGTTACCAAGTAACGTCTTAATTGTAACTTCGTGCGGTACAGTAAGCTGTAAAATTTGATCCCGCCATATCGCCTTCTCAGCAAGCAGCAAACTTTGGTCTCGTCATTTTTGGCTGCACAGCAAACAGTAAGCAATTTAACATCATAATCGTCCATTTTTGTCTCGCTTACTTCGAAAGTATGTTGGCTTGAAAAACGAAAGTATCAAGCTTAGGTCAGTTCAATCTTTGACTTAAAATAAATATATTCAAGTAAATGAAATCTAGTAATTTATTCCCTTTAAAAGATTTGCCATACAGTACAGCGAACATTGTTTTCTGTGAGAAAGAAATTCCAAATAAAAGTATAGCAGCACAACCCTCTTTGCATGCATGAATAGTTAAAACTGAAAACATAAATTATTGACATTTTTGCTTTCTTACTTTATAAAGAGAGCCAATCGGTTGTAGTTATCAACTGGAATGGACCATGCTTGACCTATAATGAATGAATCTGGAACGGACCAAGCTTGAAATAGAATGATTGAATGAATCTGGAACGAACCATATTTGACCTAGATTGAATAAATGAATCTGGAACGAACTGTGCTTGACCTAGAATGATTGAATGAATCTGGAACGAACCATATTTGACCTAGATTGAATAAATGAATCTGGAACGAACTGTGCTTGACCTAGAATGATTGAATGAATCTGGAATGGATCAAGCTTGACTTATAATGATTGAAAGCTTTCGTTCAAAATTGTTACCAGAATTGCATAAATAGAAGTGCTGCTCTCTCTCTCTCTCTCTCATCATTTACTACGGCGCTGTCCTCAGATATATATATATATATATATATATATATATATATATATATATATATATATATATATATATATATATATATATATATATATATATATATATATATATATATACTGATTAGATTACACTGGTCAACAGTGAAATCATTACTGACTTGAAAAGGCCCTAATCTGTAGTATTTTGGTGTGCCGAACACGAATATAACCGTGAAAAATTTGTATTGGCTCTCGTTTTGAAGATATTCATATACCTCATTTTCTATGTTTCACTGTGTAAATTTCTCCAGTAGGACTGCAGCAACATCCGGAATAATGATGTAACATTGCATAATACCATCATGCTCACATCATCCACAGTTGATTGCATCATTTTCTGATGCAATGCAATACTAATGCCATGCGGCTGCTGAAGTAAGTTGACGTCAGCAGTGTACTATACATGTGTAGGCCTATTATACTAATGCCAGGCGGCTGCTGAAGCTGACGTAAGCAGTGTACTATATAAAGCCCAATCAGATAGGTTCAGCATTTAAAATATTTTAGACGTTGTGCGAGACAGTTCAAGCTACTGTTACATAAAACTTATTATTTTATCCATTTACGTACAATAAAGAACAGTAATGCCTCGAAAGTGTGTTAATACCGCGGACAATTTTTGCTATATTTGTGGGGAAGTGACATTTGCCAACCAGAAGAAAAGTATCAATTCTCAAGTGAAGAAGGCATATCATCTTTACTTCGGATGCAAGGTTGGTGACCAAGACAAGCCTTGGGCTCCGCATATATGCTGTGCTACATGTACAACACAGCTTTCACAGTGGTTGAATTGCAAAAGGTCATCAATGCCGTTTGCAGTCCCAATGGTGTGGAGAGAGCCAAGCAACCACCTAAATGACTGTTACTTCTACTTGGTTCCTCCTCTTTCCGGCGGAATAACGAAGCGAAAGAAGTCGAGAATAGTCTACCCAAACATTCCGTCTGCATTGAGACCAGTTCCACATGGTGAGGGACTTCCTATTCCAGAACCTCCAGCAGAATATTCTCTTGATTCATCTGACGAAGACAAAGGTGAGTCGACCTGTTCTTCTCCTGGTCCATCAGCATGCAGTGATCCAGATTTTCACTGTGGTGCATCATCAACCCCACACAGAATAACACAGGAAGAACTAAATGACCTGATTCGTGATTTGGACTTATCAAAGAACAAGGCAGAATTGCTAGGATCAAGACTCCAACAATGGAATCTTCTAGAAGAAGATGTCACAATTACTGCATATCGAAAGCGCCACCAGCAATTGGAGCCTTTCTTCAGAAAGGAAAGTAATCTGATATTCTGTTCCGATATTGAGGGCCTCATGAATGCTTTAAAAATCACTCATGACCCACAAGAATGGAGACTATTTGTGGACTCTTCGAAACTGAGTCTCAAGGCTGTGCTTTTGCACAATGGAAACATTCTTCCATCTATTCCAGTAGCGTATGCTGTCCACATGAAAGAGACATACGATAACTTAAGGCAGCTACTGAATTCCATTGAGTATAACAAGTACAGCTGGCACCTCTGTGGTGATTTGAAGGTAGTTGCCCTTTTAATGGGACTGCAGCAAGGATATACAAAATACATGTGTTTCTTATGCGAGTGGGATAGCCGAGCAAGGGAAATGCACTACATGAGGAAGGAATGGACTCACAGGCAGAATGTAGCCATTGGAGAGAAGAATATCCAACACCCAGCTCTGGTTGAGGCTCAGAAAATCTTGCTACCACCCCTTCACATCAAACTAGGTTTGATGAAGAACTTCGTGAAAGCCATTGACCGGACTTTGCCAGCATTCCGATACCTGCATGAAAAATTCCCTCGACTCAGCGAAGCAAAGATTAAAGAGGGAGTTTTTGTGGGTCCTCAGATTCGAGAGCTTTTCAAAGATGACCGGTTCAACAACTTGCTGGAAGGTGACGCGAAACAAGCATGGAATGCTTTTCGCCTAGTTTCTACAAACTTCCTCGGAAATGTTAGGGCAGAAAACTATAAGGAACTAGTAGAAGACATGTTGATGAAGTATAAGAAACTTGGCTGCAATATGTCTCTAAAGATTCACTTCCTTCATTCCCATTTGGATTTCTTTCCTAGCAACTGTGGTATTGTTAGTGATGAACACGGCGAACGTTTTCATCAAGATATCGCAACAATGGAACAAAGATACCAGGGAAAATGGTCCACTACAATGCTGGCTGACTACTGCTGGACACTCCTCAGAGATGCTCCCGAACAGCTGTACAAGAGACAGGTGAAGAAATCTAAGATGTAGTCAATGACTTGATTTTTTATAGGTAGGCTATTACAGTTGACCTTTTACTATTGGAATGCATTTCGTTATGTAAACATTAATTTCTTGCAGATTACAAAAAAACTAGAGCCAATTTTGCAATTTGACTGTCATATTCGTGTTCAGCACATAAAAATTGATAAGAATTGACTAATTTTATTTCAGTAACATGACTTTTGTAAAAATTTGTTGTCCAGTGTTATTATATGACGTATCGGGCCCCTTGAGGGCTTGAGAGAGATCCGGGCTACTTCGAGAGTTTGAGGACCCTAGGCCCTTGCTCTATTGAAATGTGGAAATTAATTGAATACTGAAACAAGCTTATGTAATTTATTGTATAAAAATTTAAAAGAAAACAAAATACACACATTGTGATCAGAATTGATTATTTAGATAATGTTTTTCGAGGCCCCTTTCGGATTTATGCACAGGTCATATGGAACCCTGGCCCCAACTCCTCTGATGGACATAGGACACAATAAATTTTACTATATGTTCTCTACATTTGTTTCTCAGTACTGACCTTTCCACTGTGTGACAATGAATGCAAATCATATGTTAATCTAAAATACCTTCAAAGATGACTTCACGGTGAAGTTCTCGTCAAAGGTTGACCTGCACTTTTCTTAGATGCTGGACTGTCAACAGAGCAGCATGTAAACAGAACACAGATTTCACTTCTGGATCATCACCAAGGTCTTATTACTCACTGTGCACTGTCGCCGAAATACACACAGACAACAACACCCTGAGCTCATATTATCAAGAATAAACAGTTACCTTTAAATCCCTACCAAAAATGCATAAATAAAACTCTTATATCACCACCAAAATGAGAGAGGAAAAAATGTTCTAAAAATAGACTAGAACTTAATTCGTGGTTACTGAACTGGAAGTATTGATTGTGAACTGTTTCCTGATGGGGAATGTGCCCGTACAGTAAACTAAGCTCGGAGCGCTGAAATAGAGTTAGTATAATCGTGGTGGAAGCTGGAAAAATTATAGCCTTAAATTCATTATTGCATAGCAACTGGTACCTAACTTCTACGTATCTATTTTTAGTTAAATTATTCAGATAGGCAAACCTTATTTAAAGTCTAATTTTAGTAACATTACTCAGCTAGGTAACGCTAACTTAATGTAGAAGTCGCAGAGACATTCAGTATCGACTGTTTTCACCTTTATGAAATTTGATTACACATACCTTTAAATAGCAGTTATTCACTTCTTTTGGATCGTCATACACCCATATCAATTTGAAAGGTCATTATGTATACATACCGATATATATATACGGAAATAATCCAAGTTAAAGTATGTGGGACTTTAAGCTTTAATTTATTTTGCTCTTTTTTTACGGCACAACAACACAAGTAGATCGTTTAGTACAGAGGCAATCGGAGTAAAGTGCCTTACCCAATGACACCACAGTAGCTTTTCAGGCTGGTCCGATCGTAGTATTCGAACCAGCACCCTCCCGGTCGTCATTCTAGCACGCTAAACACTGGGCCCTTGCGGCTTCAGAAATATTTGGACGATGTCAAGCTGATTATGTGATCCAGTATAAACCGGATTGAATCTAGCGCGCTGTGACGTCACAATGAAAAATCTTCTCACTACCATTTTAAAACACGAAAACTTTCTTAGATCATCATGGGACACGACCCAGGTCAAAGCGGTTGTCTCTATTAGTCACCTCTTACGACATAGAGGATGGGGTCTAGACAAGGAATGTGAGGAGAAAATATAGCGATGATTTTGGTACAATCAACATATAGTACATATATTAAACTGTAATAAATTTAAAAAGTATGTAATTTTTTTATAATTATATCTCCTTGTATAGCTTTGTTATTGTTTAGTGATTATTTCTTCAATGATGAGAATGGTGTATTGGGATGCTATTTCATAAACCAAGTAATTAGGCGATGAACAAAGCAACAGTGATAATGTACAGTATTCGTGACTCTGTTGTTGTTGTAGGTGCTGCCATGGTATTGTATTTTAAAAGGTGTTGTAAGATTTAACGCCATTTTGCACCACACGATAGGCTATACATGGCGGCCAGTATAAACGGTGGAGGAAGAACCCGGGAAAACCCCGGAAAGAACCATTGACCCACAGAAGCTAATGGCTAGCTTTTTCATATAACCACATTCGCTGAATCCGAGAGCGAGCCGACACAGACAGTGGTGAGATGGCAGTGATCCGTAACGGCGAGCGCTTAAGACAACTCGGCCGCCTCTCGGGGACCCCATGAGACTTTGTAGTAGCATGGGTTAGTGATATGAACAAGTGTTTAAGAGACTCTCTCTCTCTCTCTCTCTCTCTCTCTCTGTGATTTAGATTTTTAAAGTAGCTTTAACAATTTTTCAGTCATATCGCTACGATGTCTTCAGTGTGACAGTTTATAGTGATGTCTAGCACTGGGGCATCAGGCCGCAGACATGTAGCATAATGTCCCACCCAGTCACATTATCCTGACACCAGACCGACCAGTCCTAACACTAACCTCTTAATGCTTAGCGCCAAGCGAGACAGCTGTTAGTACCATTTTTGTAAGTCTTTGATATGACTCTGCCGGGGTTCGAAACCGCGACCTCCCGCATCGGGAGCGGACGCTCTAACCACTAGGCCACCGGAGCGGTCCCATGAGACTTTGTAGTAGTATGTATTAGTCATAATGTAAATTAAACCATATTTCGAGATAAAATTATCACGAGTCGAGTACACATTAAGCCACATTGCGAGATAAAAAAATCAGGACTAGAGTACACATTAAGCCACATTGCGAGATAAAAATAATAGTCAGGATTGGTGTACATATTAAGCGACATTGCGAGATAAAAATAATTAGGACTGGAGTACACCTTAAGGCACATTGCGAGATATAAAAATATCAGGATTTGCAATATAAAAAGTACATAAAGCCAAATTGCGAGATAAAATAAACATCAGGACTACTGTGCGCATTAGGCCACATTCTGAGATAAAAGAATCAGGACTGGAGTATGCATTAAGCCACATTACCATATACAATTAATCCATATGAGATATAAAAAATCAGTGTGAATAAAACAAATAATGTATTGCATTTTAAAATTTGTATAGTGACTTCCAGACTGGTATTGCGTTTTAAAAGTTGTTTAGTGACTTCTAGTCTTAAATTGTGATTTAAAAGTTGTGTTGAGAATTCCAGTATTGTATTGTGTTCTTAAGGTTGTGTAGTGAATTCCAGTCTTGTATTGTGTTTTAAAGCTTGTGTAGTGACTTTCCGTCTTGTGTTGTGTTTTAAAAGGTATGTAGTGACTTCCAGTCTTGTAATGTGTTTTGAAAGGTGTGTAGTGACTTCTATTCTTGTTTTGTGTTTTAAAAGGCGTGTAATGACTTACAGTCTTGTATTGCCTTTTCAAATGTGTGTAGTGACTTCCATTCTTTTAAATGTGTTTTTAAAAGTGCGTAGTGAGTTCCAATATTTCATGGTGTCATGAAAGGTGTGTGGTGACTCCCAATCGTGTATGGTGTTTTAATAGATGTGTAGTGACGTACAATAGTGTATGGTGTCATTAAAGGTGTATGGTGAGTTAAAATCGTATATGGTGTCTTAAAAGGTATGTTGTGAGCTCCAATCTTGTACGGTGTTATAAGGTGTTACGTGACTTACATTCTTGTATGGTGATATAAATGACGTGAGTTCAAATCCTGCATTTGTACTGTGGTGTGAAATCTGAGTAGTGTATTCCTTGTTGCTTTGGGTTTAACATCATTTCTCATAGCAATATAGGTTATACACTGTTATGTATTGTTGATTTAATTATATCTGATTTAATATATATTTATTTCAATTAAATTGTTTGCCAGCTTTAAAAGAAAACTATTTTTCATTACATGCTATTATAATGTAATTTTATACACTAGAGATGATACTTTTTCCAGAAAATAATTTGACCTTGACTGTTCGTTTTAGTAAACACCAGGCGTTGACCTAGATCCTGACCTTGAGTCAACATTAGTAACAACCACGTAAATAAGTTCTTTTGTTATTTGAAAATGATTGTTTGTTGTCCAGGTCATTATGGGATTACTGATTTAAGATGTAAACTATTTTTTATATATTGTATTTCTTAGAGTAAAATGATTGGTTTTCGTCAGTGCCACACTGGGTGTACGTGACCTTTAACAAGTAAATAATTTCGATGAAGTTCTGGAATATGATCACGTGATCCCCTTTTTGCGTTTTAGAATACGATATGACCTTGGTTTTGGAGAGATATTTTCAGTAGTTGGACTTTCTCTTTACACTGGAATGTGTATGTTGTGCTGTTTGGAGTTATTTCAAATTACTTAGATTCAAAAGGATTAATTCTTTTTTGCCTGGAAAATACGTGTGCGCATATGAAATTATTGTTGAACAAGGACAGCTATTATAACAATTTATTCAGATTTCCAAAACCGGAGTGATATTTCTTGTTTCAACAAGGAACTGTAGACTTCAACAATACAGGTTAGAGCATATGTCATTGTCTTCCATCTTGGATTCTTCGTCGGGACTCGAACTTGCAATCATTAGAACATTTTGTTATTTGGACTTCAAAAAATGTATTTGATTATTATTCTTGGATTGTATTTGGATTTGATTTTTAAAACCGTAAGTTCATATTTTTTATTTTTTATTTTTACAGATTTTTTCCAGGAAAATAAATTATATTTGTCAAAGCTTGTTGTTTTCACTCTTTCTTGTGTTACTGTTTATTCGAGCCTAAACACGTAACATAAGAACTGCGACCAATATAACCAGTTTAGGAAGAACCCATGAAAACCCAACGGTAAACAAGCTTTCTCGCATACTGAAATTAGCCGAGCACATGACCCGAATCCACGCGGACAGGAGTGAGATGGCAGTGATCGGTGAAGGCGAACGTTTTTGTGCTTAAACTGTTTGTAGTGACTTCTAGTCTTAAATGGTGTGTATTACTTCCAGATTTTTATTATGTTTTATGTAAATCCCCAGTAAGAACCACCGACTGACTGGAAACAGGTTTTCTCGCATACCTTCATTGGTTGAGCCATGCGGGAGGTCGTGGGTTCGATCCCCGGCCGAGTAATACCAAAGACTTACAAAAATGGTACTTACAGCTGCCTCGCATGGCGCTCAGCATTGAGAGGTTCATGTTAGGACTGGTCAGGATAATACGACTGGGTGGGACATTATGCTACATGTATGCGGCCTGATGCCCCAGTGCTAGACAGCACTATAGACTGTCACACTGCAGACATCGTAGCGATATGACTGAAATATTGTTAAATCTACGTTAAAAGTCCAAACCACATACACACACATTCCTTGAGCCCAGGACTCGAGCGCACGCGGACAAAGATGAGATAGCAGTGATCGATAAAGGTCAGCGCTTTAGACCACTCGGCCACTGGGGGATTATACATGGTGTTGTGAAAGATGGGTTATATTTTGCAATTTTGAATGGTGTAGCAGCAGAGGGGCTGTACAGACCGAAACTTTTTGCACAATAAACCCCTCCAGGAAACTATTCCTCGATAGAGGGCTTATTTCGACGAAATAAACCCTTCTATTCAGAATACAGGACAAAAAAAAATGTCCCCCGAAAACTCGAAGAGTTTCCAGGGACAAACTCGTTGAGTTTGCACTGACAACTTGGGTTACTTCAATAAATCTGAAACAGTTTCCGTGGCGGGGTCGTTATTGAAAAATCCATGGGTCGGGTCCATCCCCTCTGCTGCTCTGGGAAATGAGTTTCCAAGGAAAAACATTTTTATGTTGCAAATAGTGTATCAAGTCCAATACGGTATCTTGTTCTGGGATCGTGTAAATTTATTGTCACAAATCCGTGAGGTTTTCTTTGAGCATGACTGAAGAAATTTTTAAATTTATTTAAATCCATATCGCCACCACACCAGGTTTGATGAATATTTCTCAGTGTATGTGTATCAACTCCATTGAATATCGCAAGAAGATTACAATTATCCCTGATTACTTTAGGAATTTGTGTATAACGCTGAGTAACATAAATCACATCAGTGTTTTTGTGACGTCCCCGGGAAAATATTCTTGCGGGATTTTTTTGCTTGTCCAACATAACATCATCATACACTACTAGGTTGTTAATTGATTCATCAAGATCCTCGACGCTGGGGGCTTCTTCGATATCAGTGATAAATTCAACAACATCCTCACCGTCTTTACTCAGCGCGCTTGCACTCTCATTAAAATCTTTTATAACGTTATAGCATCGTTGATCATCTACAGATGGAGCTATCAAATAGAGTTTATCCCATTTCATCCACTTCATTATCAAGTTCAGCAACAGCTGTGTTTTACCTGAACCGGATGGCCCAATTATAATCGCGCGGATAGAGTTTGGTAGCACTGAATTATGCTTAACTGGCTCTTTCTTTTTTGTCGCAGAAAAATCTGTAATTTCCATTTGTATATAAAGAATAATAATTATGGATCTATATTGTGTGAAGTGTAAGGCACGAACCCCTACGAATGATCTAACAACCATTACAACAAAAAATAACAGACAAGCACTTTCTGGTAAGTGTACGCGATGTGGCACAAAAAAATTTAGATTTCAAAAAAAAAGCGAGAATTTAGCGGAGGTGACATTGCAGCCAAACTTGGAAAGCTCCCCGGAACTCCCTGGGCAAAGTATCCCGGAGAAAAACATCTCCCAGGATACAATTACTGCGGTCCAGGGACCCGACTAGATATCAGACTTGATGAACAATCTAAACCAAAACCGGGAGAGTATCCGATAAACGCTATCGACGCAGCGTGTCACATACATGATGTTGCTTATCGAAGTAAAGATCTACAAGACAGGCATATCGCGGATGTGAAATTAATTCATGCACTAAGCGCCATAAAAAATAAATCATTTAAGGAGTCACTCGCTAATTGGTTAGTAAGATCAGCGATGAAATCTAAATTAGTATTAGGCGCTGGATAATTAAATAAAAATGCAAGCGATTTATTATTCCCCAATCGGATACTGGAGAGGTAACTCAGCAATTAATAAACTCGCCAACGCGGCATCAGTAACACGCGAGGTTGCCAAAAATTGGCTATCAAAACAAGCAATATGGCAAATCTACTTACCACCACCTCGACAAATCAACTTTGCACATTTTGATGTTAGTGTGCCCAATGAAGTTCATCAGGCTGACATACTATTCCTGCCTCATGATACTGTCCGTAGAAAAATATACAAATACGCGCTAACAGTAGTTGATGTTGCCAGTAGATACAAAGAAGCAGAACCGTTAGCGACTAAAACAGCGTCCGAAGTCGCCTCTGCGTTTAAACGAATTTATCAACGAGGACCTCTAAACTGGCCACGATTATTACAAGTTGATCCTGGCAAGGAATTTCAGGGCGCGGTGTCATCACTGACAAAGCAGCATAACGTTACCATACGACGAGGACATACTGAAATTCATCGGGATCAGGCAATTGTTGAGCGATTTAATAGAACACTCGCTGAGAGATTATTCGGATACCAGTACGCGAGGGAATTCATTTACGATACGAGATCTCGTGAATGGGTTGCAAGACTGCCAAACGTGATAGCCGCACTGAATAATGAAATTACCAGAACAACAAACATGAGACCTGTAAATGCAATCACAAAAAAATATATACCCCGCGTCAGTGAACGCGGACAACAGCAACAAAATGTTTCAACGCAGCCAGGGACGCTAGCGTCCCCACTGCTGGGTAATGTCACCGTTAGGTATTTATACGAACCAGGCGAACTAGAAGGAGGAAAAAAAAGAGCAACCGATCCCACATGGAGTGTTACTACACATAAGATATCCAGCATAACCAGATCAACTGGGAGAAACGCAATCTACAGATTAGATTCGACTGCTCCTCAACGCGGATTTAAACGCGAGCAACTTCAGGTGATTCCCGAGGATACACAATTACCACCCCGATCACTAAAGTGATCCGCACTGAAGTGATTCAATCATTTAAATAACTGCAGCAACACCTCTGCGTCGGTTACACTCAAGACAGGTCAACATCACATTTTCACGTGTATGACCGCGACTGCTATCTATTCTATCTACGGTGAATTGCCTTGGGTCGTTTTTCGAATACTGCCACAGCAATAAACAATTACAACTCGCACAGTGATTATTCTGCTGTTGTTGTAATTGTATTACAAATTCAACATCCAAACTTTGTTTGGGATCAAACTCTCTACCATTTTTTTTGTCGCTCTGTTTGTAACCGGCTAATTTCTTTCTTATTGTGTCATCAGCGATTGAGCTGTCGTTGACAACATCATCTAATACAATTCTTCGTAACTGACCTATCCTTCTTACTCTTGACACGGCTAAATAAACTAAATTTGACCACTCGATGCGATCATCAACAATCCAAACTGTTGTATCTGAAATAGTTAGTCCCTGCGAACTGTGGATGGTCATAGCGTATCCTAGCGTCCACGGGGATTTGCTCATTTTCAGTGCCTGTTCAACAGCATCAACATCAACTGTGACAATATCATTTAATACTAAATTCTGTTTCTCCGGACCCGACGCAGTCAGGCGCCGTGGAATATCAACATCAATATTCTGCAATCGCGTATCAGCTGGTCTATAACACAACGGCACTGGCAACATGGGAAATTTCTTCTGATGTAACTGAAATAACCGCTGCTGAAGTGTGTCCCTGACTATCTTTCTACTTGCCACAATTAAATCACCTGGTTTCCACGTTTCCCAAAAGTCGCTCAGCGAAGTCTCTGGAATTATTTCACGCATTATCTCACACTGGACTTTATTGGTTTGTAGCCTGATCAGTGCCTTAAACTCTTTCAGCGTTTCATCGAGTGCTCTAACATCGTTAGTTATTTCCTCATAATAATCTACAAAAGTTTTCAGCCACTCGTGTGGAGATTCACCTGTAAATGGGGGTGGTTGACCATGATCGCCGCACATCACCACTGCGGTATTTTTCTTTAGCAGCCAATCCAGAAACTGTTTTAATGTATCCAACGGCACAGTGTCTATCTCATCCCAGATGATTTTCTCGGGAATATATTTCGTTCCCATTCGTTCAGGTGTCCACGTGCCGCCGCTGTATTTGAAAAAACTGTGATACGTGCACGCGTTAACATCCCGTTGTCTCATCTCCCTGGCAAGTCTGTGTGTGGGTGTTAGCACAATCATGTCAGAGTTTCTAAATAATTCAATCGCTCGAGTTGTTTTACCAGAACCACCAGGACCGTTCAGATAAACTGTTTTGTGTCTTGTAACAGGATCGTGCACCGGCGGCAACAACGAAGTTGCCCCCGACGAAACCATCGAAGATATTTCTGCGCTGCGATACTCATCCTCGATTTCAACATCAGCCGATTTACAATATCCGTGTAACATTTCATTCTTTATTCTCCACGAGCCCCACGATGGATCATCCGATATAACATTATCCAACAGCGCTGAGTGTTTTTTATCAATATAAAATGAATCCGTTGCAACTCTCACTGCGGCAACAGGGAATCTATTGATCATCGACAACAAATTTATGGATACATAAGCCAGCATCGAAGATCTCAAATGTATGTACTGAGATGATTCTCCGTCAATATAACTAAAAACAGTCCCTAGTTTTTCCCCGTTTGACAGAAACACATCTTTGCGGTTACAGAACATGTTGTTCGTGGCTGCATCAGCGACAATAAGATCCAATTCAGTCTTGTCCATGATTAATCGACTGTGATGTTGTTTATGATCATACGCTCCACCTTGAGTGAATTTCCCTATTATTCTTCGTCCTAGATCTTTTGCTGTGCTTTCATCATTTCTGAGTTTGCTTTTAAGTACTTCAGGAGCTTTCTTGATGATAGCGTCGATAGAAGTTTCTGGATATTCTCGTGACCAATCTTCGATGACTTCTTCTAACGTAACCGGCGTTGGAGTTGGCAACCAAACTTCGGTTTGACGACAATAACATATAATCGCTTCGCTGACCGTCAGCGACAACAGTATTCGACTGTCAAGCATGTATCGCAATAACACTATCGGTGCCCATCGCTTCTCAACGAAATGTCTGCCAAACCAAACATAACACACAGGATGTAAATCCTTAGCGAATTTAAACGACGACACACAAGCAAATCCGGTCAAGTCAAAATCGGGTAAAACACCGTTGACAGCTACTCTTGTCATGGTATTGCCAGCGTGGCCAAACCGTTTAAAATATTCGCTGCATTCTCCACGCCCAAGGAAACTTCCTGGATAACACGCCGTCATGTCCACGGATATCATACCGCGGTGATCATACTGAGTATTCCACAAACCGCCGTGTCCGTATTCGACACAGCTCTGCTGGATATCAGCAAGAAAACTTTTCGGAGTTGGTCTCCATGAATTTCGTTCCCGGGCTACATGCGCGACAACACCCGGGACAGTAAAACAGTGTGTCAGTAACGTATCAGTGTTGCCAGCATGATATTTTTCTGCGAGTTTTTTCATTTCCTGCTGTAACGCCATTGTTCTGTATATTTCCCCGTTGGGTCTCACAAACTGATCATATTCTCCATCTTCGCTACTTCTGAATAACCACACAGACACTGGATCGGTTTTACTTATCTGATAAATAAAATCAAACATGCTCCCAGAATTGCTTTGCAATTCCGGATAATACTTCACAACACGGTCTTGCGGAAATATCCTAACCGAGTCAGTCCAGGCGTGACTGTTATGATCGATAATAGTTATTGGTGTTCCACGGGAATTGTATTTACACTCATACAATACCTCACCGGTTAACGATGAAACCGTTATAGGAAATTTTAGTAATCGCTCTAGCTCAGCAACATCATTTATTGACGCTCCTTTATCCGCTACTCGTGTCGCCCACGCTGTTATTTTAGTTTGTCTTAGCGGTGTTAGGCCGTTTCCTCGCATTGCATTTTTAAAATGTTCCATTACTCGCTCAGCTACACAATTCAACACCGACACCTTCATCGGTTTGAGTTTATCAACGCGTGGTTTCTTCATCGGATAAATTCCATAAACAACTGCGGTCACAGGATACGCTCTGGCATAATATGGTATATCAATCCCAACAAGTACTCCCGGTTTTGAGTCTTTACTTAACAGAACGGTTTTTCCACGAACGCCTCTGGCATCAAGAACAGGGTCTAGTTTGTCTCTGATAATCCACGTTCCCTCGCCGACTCCAACAATAAATTTTATCTGTACGAAATATCTTCTATCGTCGAGATACCCAATTATGTTACGCGCGATTGTATCGTTCATGGTAGCATCAATGATACGGTCACGAGAAATGCTCGCGTTTCCGAGGATAATTTTATACGAAGACCACGTGTGTGCGGCACCATCACGACGAAACTCTTCTTTGGCATTCTTGATAACACCAATTACCTCTGCTAACTCTCTTCGTCGTGGATCAGCGGTTAACCGGTCAAGATCGAATCTAGAACCTGATATGGGTTTTATTCTGGATAGTCTTTCAAAACCCATTATTATAATTAAGACAAATATTTAAATAGACAAATATATTATATGATGAACCAATGCAAGTGGATCAAACTAAATTCATCAGCGCCGTGTAGCAAACCCTGCAGAGGCGAATACTGTGGACAACATGCTCAACAGGTCCGCGGTGGGAGTCTAGGACCGATACCGTGTATCAGATGCGGCATTGGAGTACGAGGAAAAACGCAATTATGTTCAGCGTGTGGTGGAAAACGCTATCGAGAACTAAAACGGTATTATGATAAAAAAAATCCAGACTGTGATAACGCTCTCAAATGCGAGCGTGATTACATAAATAAGTTTTCAGACAAATTATGAATTAGACAATGATTTGCTTATAGTATAATGAATCAAGAATTCGTCCGACATCCAACTATTCCAAATTATGAGGCAAACCGAGATGGCATAGTGAGAAACTACAGGCTGAGGAAACAAGTTGGTACAGTTGATAATGCTGGTTATTTAAGATTTACTGTTAGGAAAGGGAGGTATTTATGTCATCGTTTCGTCTATGAGGTTTTTAACGGAGAGATCCCTAAAGGCCTTGTCATTGATCATATTAACGGGAACAGACTTGATAACAGTATTGAAAACCTTCAAGCGATCACTCAGAGCAAGAATACCATACGAGGAAGAGTTAAATGTAAAACAGCTATAAGAAGAGCAGTGAAATCTGTGAATGTTGAGACTCGTGAAGAAATAATATTTCAATCAATGAGCGCAGCCGGTAGGTATTTCGGTATTTGTCCACCTTCTGTACAGCATGTCGCAGATGGGATCTACAAAACAGCATTTTCAAAGAAGCTCAAACAGAAGATTTCATTCTGTTATATAACTCTTATCGTTGACACAAACGACGATAACTCCTCCGAGAGTGTGTAACGCTTTGCAGAGTTGTCGTTGCTGGTCAGAGGATTTGCTCCCCCTAAGAAAGCCACCTTGATAAAATATTTTATCGAGTTCATAACATGTAATCATTTATTTACCGTAGAATATATATTTTTTTACAAACAATATCCTCGTTTTACTGAATATATCCGACTGTTTTGCTCTTCTGTGCTTGTTATATGACCGCGCTTAAGAAAACATACAATTAAAATATTTTAAACAAGTCCCGCCCACTGCTAGAGCGAATTTCCAACTCGCAAGTAACAGTTGGGTTATATACGAAATCGCTCCCTAAGACCTTTGGGTCGATCGAAAGTCAGCACGCGCAAGCAAAACCATAAATTTAATCCGCCAATGGCGGGTGTCTTTTGTGCACCATCCAATGGTCGATTCAATGGATGGTTTTGCTCTGCTGCTGACCGTAGAAAATGACCCACCTGTGTATGTTTGTGTCGTCATAGGATAAGGTCTTAGGATAAGTTAGGATAAGATTACATGTTCATTGTGCCTTTACTTGCTGTCATACTCGAATCAGAGGTTAAAGGTTGTCTGTTCTGTACCGTCTCTTAGGATAAGATTACATGTTCATTGTACCTTTGCTTGCTGTGATACTCGAATCAGAGGTAAAGGTTGTCTGTTCTGTACCGTCTCTTAGGATAAGATTACATGTTCATTGTACCTTTGCTTGCTGTGATACTCGAATCAGAGGTAAAGGTTGTTTGTGTTGTCAAATAAATGTTTGCCGGGCCTGCTAGAGAACTCGATCCTAGAAGCCAGGGCTGTCTCGTCTTGTAAATAAATGTGCCTCTGAGTCACTTGGCAGTCAGAGGGGTCCGTCCTTAGGATAAGTTACGTGTTATATGTTTGTCCTTGTCAATTCACTAAACACGTCCTCTTGAGCCTATAGAACGTTATTTGACGATCTAGAGGCTCTTGCAGGGGATAAAGTGTTTCGTGTTACATGTTGTATTGTCATGTCGGAAGCAGTCCTGGTGGGGTTCTAGAACGTTATTTGACGATCTAGGCCCTTGCAGGGGATAAATGTTTCCGACTGTCTCGTTTTGTTTTGGAAAGCTAGCGTTTCTCATGCAAAGTGTTTCTATTAAAAATATAAAAATATATAATAATATGAATCACGAAAATATAAATACCATACTTGTTGAAATTAAAGAATTACAACAGCGAGGTTTTAATATTTTACTAGACACTGAAACAATTATGTCAGATTTTGAATCCTTGAATGAGCTATCACGCTTGGGGAAGAACAATCTCCCTGCTCGTTATAGGTTCATTAAGGGTTTGCAAGATCGTGTTTACAGATCACTTGCCGGGATAACTGAAAATCAGGTATCTGAATTTATTCCACTGTGCCGTGCAGTTGAGAAGATTCGTCTTGGATTGTCACAAGAGTATGAGACTCGAAAATTAATTAGCACCAGGGTGAGACGGTTAAAAGGTTATATAAAGAATCTAGACACGGAAATGCCTTGCATTTCTGACAAAAATACTAGTGTTTCTGACTACGAGGCCGACAAGGAAGTATAAACCGCATAGCGTGTGACTCACAGCACAAAGTGAAAGTAGAACCTGAGAACGCTAGCGCCCCCCCCCCCCCCGCTTGGAGTGTAAAGCACATTTCCACGGGTAAAAAAAAAAGTGTATTATTTTTTTTGCCCTTGGAAACTCAAAGAGTTTCTCAAGTGAAGGGCGCTTTCAGATTTTCAGGATTTGCTTAAGCGTTTCAACATCAATACAGGAATGAGAATAGTTCATAATCTGTTCTCGTTGACACCAAACTATGATCATATGATTTTGCTGTAGCTCTGTTAATTGTGACGGAGTTAACAAGAAGTCTTCGTCACCATACACGTCAATAACTATTTTAACGGGGAAATACTGTTCTGGGAATGTCTGTATTTGAAATGCGGTTTTTATTGCCTCGTAAAGAATTTGCTTATCATGAATATGAACTCGTGCATGAATGTACTCGGGTTGATACATTATACACAACCGTTTTTTTTAAATGCGTGCTAGCACTTTCAACGATAACTTATGCTGGTTTTGATAGGGTATTTGCACGATAAAATGACGAAAATGGATCAGTGCAGAAAAAAAAACTATTATAAATATTATGGATCCCTTGACTTAGGACTTCACCAGTAAGTTTATACTAACAGTCTCGTCACGCAGGTCCAACAAATTCCCCCTCTGGTCGGTGAGTTTGAAATTTATCGTTGACAACCACGGGTTATGACACCGTAGATAGACCGGATTGATTGGTTCTTGCACAATCAGAAAACCAGGGGGGTCTCTTGGTGTGAACGTATACAGGATAAACCCCTGTTGTGCCGTCGTAGTATCTGATGCGCTGTAACTGCCATCGATGACGTCACATACAAGATTGACCGCAATAACATCTGTGATATTTACGATCCCGGGTGAGATGTGTCTGCCATCGGATGCTGTACTGTTGTCGTGCTTGAGAATAACAGGTTGTGGTTTTATTCGTTCGTACGCGGCAAGAATATCTTCGAAAGATTGATCGATGAGATCAGAGACTGATTTTCTCAGCTCGGGCACGTTATATCCAGGAAATTTAAAATCTGAAATATCATTCACTTGAATACCATATTTAATTGCAAAATCTGCTCTGGCTATCTGTCTATAATTATCATCGATATAGTCTTTAAGATCCAGTAAAGCCTGAATTATTCTTAGATTTATAGTTTCCATGGCCGATGCGAGTTTGTTTAGTTTTTCTATGGTTGTGATAATATTATCACGCGGACTTGTTAAATCAGAAATATAATCTTGGAAATATACTCGCAGGAGTTGTAGCTGTTGTTTATGTACTAGATTGATCGGAATAAATAATTCAGATTCTATATCATCTAGACGGTAAACACGGAGCTCCTGCCCCCCCTTAACACGTGGAGCTTCTATACTCCAAGTATCGGGCATTAAAGTACTTTTTCTTGCTAGTAATTGATCTGCAAGGAGTAAATAATAATTGTACTCGAGGTCGTGTAGTGCTTCTTTATAGGTCATAAAATCCGATTTTTCAGGTTTTGGTGGACGAGGTTTAACCTCGGGGGCCTTTGGCCATCCTAATAATGTTCGGATTGAGCTGTTATAAATATCCACGGCGTATCCTGGCGTTGAGATTTCAATGACCGCAGACAGCGTTGGTTCATGAGCTGTTATAGATATTTTGGCTTCCTTGCCGGTGATTCGTTTTATTTGGCGTTGTATCTCATTATTGATTTCTTCGATCTGATAACTCCCAGTGGGAAGTGTAATTGTATTCCAGTCAAGTTCACCCTGTTCGCCGGAGTCGGCTTTGCTTTTCCCGAACACGAATGAATTATTTGGCTGCAGACCACCAAATGATGCCGACCTAACATTGGGCCAGCTGTGATACACACTGAGCTTTGCTAACGCGATTTCACTCACTGGAATTGGAGTTCGAAAATTAATACCGAATTCTGGTGTCGTCGAGGACACTGAGATCATTGTGGTCCTTACCGGTGTTGTGTTTGTGACTATTTGTTGAAGCAGTTCTATTGACATTATTTATTTGTTTAGTTTTCAAATAGTCATTGTACGCATCTGACATTAGTTTGAATTCAGAATCTGATATCGTAGCGTCGCTACTTTGCACGTCTAACGATGATGATATCAGCGATGATAATTTCTGATATGCGGTCGTGGCTGTATTTAATTTTGTCGTGTAATCGTGTAATTTTGTGTTAGCACATGATGATATTTTTTTTGCTATGATGCCGAAAACTTCAGCTGTTGTTGTGGCCGCGGAAACACAGATCGTGGCGGCGACTGCTGCAGTTACCGGAGTGACCGCTGATAGTATTGCTCCGGCAGATGCAACAACGGCAGATACTGAATAAACCATAATATCCAGCACTGTTATGCGGCGCTTGTATTTTTTTACTTTTTGACTAGTTACTTCGATGACAGTTTTTAACTCAGATTGCCACTCACGGACTTGATTGTATCGATATTGTTGAGCATCTGGCGTCGTTGACATTATTCAATTACGCGGTAACCAATTGAGGCGTTGCAGCGACGAATTCCAAACAAAACCAGTAAGATGTTGCTGTTAAACTATCGTCCTCGGCTTCAAGCATAAATGTTTCCTCGGTTCCGCTGTTTAGTATTACAGTGCAAACCCCGGAATACTTATCGGTGGAATGTCTCCAAGGATATGTTGTGAAGATTTCAAATTTAGCGGCTGAAAACACAGACAACCTGTAAACACCGGTGGCTGTTGCTGTATATTTGATAGTGTTATTTTGTCGTGACCATGTTGCGAATCCCGATGATACCGTGAATACGATGTTGGTGATATGCCCCGGAGTAACTCCAGTGGGAACTTTAATCAAACTGGTTTTGTTAACGATATCAGGAATACCCGATACGATATCCTGCTGTGTTTGTTTGATCGTGTTAATGTCGGTCTTTACATCAGCGAGTTTTACATCGACGACTGGAGGAGTCCCAAAGAACTTATCCACGACCTCATCAGTTTTTACGAAGTTTCTTCGAAATCTTGTAAACGCGCCCACGTGAACATCATGCTCTGCACGCAGCGTATTTAGTTTACCGTTGACGATGTCCACGTATTGTTTGTTTGACGCATCCTGGTCGGATTCGGGATTCGCTAACGCGGTTATTTTGTTGCCGCTCATGCTGAGTTCGCCTGTCATCGTGTCACCGGCTTTTTTCACACATTTATCAACACCTTTATCAATACTGTCTTTGATGCTTGCGATTGATATATTCGAGTCCTTGATCCGGCCGCCATCACTAAATGCAACGAAGTTATCCTTGGTAGCTCCAAGAACTCTGCAAATTATATCATTCCACTTAATGTTGCTCGTTCTTAGTTTTCCTTGCCTGTCTTGGAAAATAGCAACTTCATCTGGGTCAACTCCAGCTATATTCAAAAGATTATCGACTTCATCTTTGGTCGCATATTTTGAGAGATCAGCATCTGTGCTTGGTTTACCTCCTCGTGTGAAAGGTCTTCCGTAAATATCCACCATTATTCTTATTGCTGTTTTTCAAATGCTAGCATTTCTCGATGCGGTATATTCATACACTACTTTATGAGGAGGAGTTGCTGGATTTCTTGAGATTGCATCAAGAACATTTAAAACCTCCCTCCCACAAATGGGCGGATCAATTAATGTTTGTGTTGGTAACGTCGACTGCCACACTGGAACATTAGAAAATCTGCTGACATACTTGAGAAACTCAACTGGCGGTGCTAAACCGTACGAATCAAAATAGATAATTCCACGTGGATCGATCGCGTAAGCAACCCAGTGAGTTCCCGGACCATCTTTGTTGTCGAGATTGATAATGCCAGTTTCTGGATTATTCGGTCGTTGCGGTAATTGATCTCGCATAAATACGCCTCTGAAATGTTTTACACGCAATTTTTTAACAGCATCGAGTAAATCAAAATTGCTCAACGGCGTTAGAATTTTTTTGGATACCATGATGGTGGAGTTCCTGGTAGTCTTAGACCGCGTCCCTTTTTTTTCTTGTATCCTTTTCCCGTTGCCTTTTTTAGTGCCATTCCAGCTGCAGTTCCAACTGCACCGAGTGCTGCGGCTTTTGCTACGGCTGGTGCTGCCGCGGCAATCAACGCCGGTATTGCTGCGAGAAGAGGAAATATTCCACCGGTTTTAGTCATGTCCTTGATAGCTGCAGCAGAGAAATCAAGTCGGACACCGGTTTTTGCTGTTAGTGCCTTATTAAAATGTTTAAGCTGAGTATTAGTCAACGACAATTTGTTTGGACCACCAGTAATCTGATCTCGTTTTAGTGTTATTGATGTCCCGCACGTGCTTGCGTTCTTTGATTGCAATTTCTTCGTTTGACCGGAAGTCAAGGTGACATTAACATGACTGTATGACATTATATCCTAAGTTTGATTTTAATTGCGTTACATATTCTCGATTGGAGCGTCGATGACCCTCATTCGTCCGCCAACACCTTCAAGCAGCATTGCTTTATCGGAGAGTATGACAGCAATCGCTCTGTAACCACCAGCAGGAACACCTACACGAGCTCGGAAATGTAGGTCGACAACAGATTGTTTAACCAGATCAAGATGTTCCAGCGAAAAGTAATAAATCGGATATAAACTCATAAAGTCTCGCTGTGATATTTGCAGGCCAGTGTCTACATTAAGGTCGCGCCCCATAAATGACATCAGACGATGATACGCGCGTGCGACACGATGATGTTCGAAATCTATTAATATATCCTCAGATGGCTCCTGATGCCCATTTATTCTCAACGAAACTTCAGAAACTCCAAGTGTATCAAATACCATTGGATTTCTTTCCTGGCTATCTGTTCTAGCACGGTATTGAAATGCAATGAAAATATGTCGTGGTGCTGATACTCCTTGTTGCGATGATATATGCCATGTAAACAACCCACCATTATCACCCTGAATAACGTCTGTGGTTGTTGTTTTCCAGGATAGCAGTGATTTACCGCCCGTGTCCATGAAAGACAACAGTCGTTGTTCTTCTGTGATTGACGGAGACAACACTGGCATCCACAACCATAGTTTAGTTAGTATTACCTGACCAGGGGCAACAGCAGCATCTCGCCAGATAGCGTCATTATCATCAGGTTTTCGCACAAGTACAACTGTGTGTTTGGCACCGAATATGACCTTGTGGACATCTCTGCAGAATCCAAAGATGTGAGACAATGGAATCACACCTGAGAACTCTTCATCTCCACTTAACATCGATCTACGTGTTGCAAAACCCAAATTAAAATTTTCGTTCATCGATGCAACTGCGTCACCGGCATTATTCATTGTTACATTCCTGTTCTCGGGGCTGTCGGTTATATCCTTTGCAAACATCATTGATGGTCCGGCTGATCTGGTGTAATCATCCGAGTATCTCGCCAACCCGAGAATTGTTGTGGCAACGTCGACGTTATCATGAATTGTTTCAATTTCTTTTCCATCTATCATGTAAATAGCGGATTTAAATAACGCCATGATGCCGTTGTTAACAAATCCAACTCGGTCGCCGATTCCGTAGTTAGTGTTATCATTCTTTAAAAGCCTACCTTCAACTTCGATGAAGGCCTCAGCGGGCAAGAAGTATCTACTTGTATCCTGGACCTGTAGTTCAATTCTTCCGCGTTGGTTAGGATCACGTGCTTCATAAGAATAATATTGAAAATCACGTACAGAATCATCTTTAAGTACTGGTTTGGACATATCAAACGCGTCATTGGATTTTCGTGCAAACATTATTATTATTTGTGATGATCTAATTAAAATGTTATCGTCACCGGAAACCACTACCAGCTATCAAATTAGCAGTTACACTATCTTGCAACGCTTTGGAGGTAATTCCTGCTGTTGCGATCTCAGCTAATTTCTGATTTACGGCCTTATTTACTACGCTACTAACATTTGCCGGCATAGCTTCAGTGGATGGTAGTTTTACTGGCACCAACCTCTCGACTGGGTTTTTTTTTCGTATCAGCTGTGCTAGTCGATCCTTGATTGATTGAAATGCTTTCCCGGCAAGACTACCAACAGTGCCAATGGCTTTATCCTTGACAACATCAGCGGCTTTCATCGCGAATTGTTTTGCTAACGGTCCAGCTTTCGGAGCGATTCTTGTGACTAAATCCCTAACAACATCACCGACTCCATCTCCGTAAACAACCTCGTATACTGGTAATCGTGAGTTTACTACTCTGACACTTCTTGGTCTGCGAAAAGAATCGTGTAGTATCATTTTATTTAATTATTGTTTATCTAACTGAATTTGCTAGCAAATTTAATTATTAGTCGCTGTGGTAACCGTCTGCGAGTTCATCAATGAGCCCCCGGTAGATGCTGATATCCATGATGCCACGCTGAAATAGTCTCTGACAGATATCTGCGGCTTCATTTATAATTTCCGGAGAATTGTTTCCGGCACGTCTTCCTCCGATGAGAACTTCCAACCGTGATACATCATCGATGATATTATTAGGGCAGGCAATAAAACCGGATCCTAAACCCTCCCCTGTTGATGGTACAATTCTTGGGGATAAAATGTCTTGAGGCAAACTTTCAGAAGATGTTGTTAAGCTAATTATCGGCGACCTAGTTTGTTTGAATTTTTGGCCCCGCGGACTTCCTTCAGATGCAGCCTCGTATTCACTTAACGGAGTTAGGTCAGGATCTATTGCTCTTCGCCGTGAAGGATATTGTTGTCGTTCTGTGTGTTGCAACGGTGATTTTTCTTCTTGAGGTTGCGATGGTGGAATTTCAAGTTTACGTATAGCATCTACAAGTCTATCGTATTTTGTATCGTCCCTGCTGATTTGTTTTTTATTTTCACGTATACGATACGAATATTTGATAAAATTATCATCTGTCATAGAACCGTGTTCTGGGTTTAAAGACACATCTCTTCTAATCAATCCTAACAGTATTGTCTCAGGTAATTTCTCTTCTGGTACATTTTTAAGAAGTTCAATATAATCCGGCGTAAATCTTTTGGCGGGGTCAGTAATTCTCCCTGTTACTCGCTTACCAGCAGGTACTGACACAACAACTTCATCGGGTGGAGGCGGGGGTTTAAGTCCAGCTGAAATATCCTGTAAAATTTTCCTTTGCTCTATTAAAGCCTCTTTGGTAACAGCTGCGGATTTTTCAGTAGCTTTGGTCACGGGTTTAAATAATTCCTCCGTAGTCTCTGCAAAGCCTTCCCGTGCTTGCTGTCTTAGTTGTAATTTTTGTCTGACACTATCACGGACAGGAAGAAATTTCTGAATTGCTTCGAGACGTTCTCGAGCTAATCTAGTCGTATGTGCTTCTCCAATATTTGCCATTATTTATTTGTCAATGATTTAATTCCGCTAACATAAAAATGTTTTTCCTTGGAAACTCATTTCCCAGAGCAGCAGAGGGGATGGACCCGACCCATGGATTTTTCAATAACGACCCCGCCACGGAAACTGTTTCAGATTTATTGAAGTAACCCAAGTTGTCAGTGCAAACTCAACGAGTTTGTCCCTGGAAACTCTTCGAGTTTTCGGGGGACATTTTTTTTTGTCCTGTATTCTGAATAGAAGGGTTTATTTCGTCGAAATAAGCCCTCTATCGAGGAATAGTTTCCTGGAGGGGTTTATTGTGCAAAAAGTTTCGGTCTGTACAGCCCCTCTGCTGCTGCTGTCATAATAGAGAATTGTTCAATCTATCACAGTAAAACATTGTTGTTGTTGTTGTAGGGTTTAACGCCATTTTTCAGGACATTGTGTAATAAAATTAAACATACTACATCTAATGACAAACTCGTTGTGTTAGACACAAAAAAGACGATGATGGACATGACGGCGACGACCATGACGATGATGACTTTTAAAATTAGTGACAACTGAAAATTTACTACCGTAAATACGTTTACAATAAACTGTCACACTGCAGACATCGTTGCGATATGACTGAAAAATTGTTAAAGCCACGTTAAAAATCCAAACCACATACACACATTCCTTGAGCCCAGGACTCAAACCCACGCGGACAGAGATGAGATGGCAGTGATCGGTTAAGTCTAGCGCTTTAGACCACTCGGCCACCGGGTGACAATGTATGGTGTTGTGAAAGATGGGTTATGTTTTGCAATTTTGAATGGTGTCATAATAGAGAATTGTTCAATCTATCACAGTAAAACATCGTGTAATAAAATTAAATATACCACTTCTAATGACAAACATGTATTCACAACTCGTTGTGTTTAACACAAAAAGACGATGAAGGTCATGACGGCGACGATCATGACGATAATGGCTTTTAACATTTTTGGCAACTGAAAATTTACTACCGTAAATACGTTTACAATGCACAAGGTAACCTTTTTAATACTTCAAATGAATGTAAACTTATGTCGCGTGCATTCAAAAACTGTTGAGACGACTTACGACAACTGAGAAAAGCAAAACTTCAGTAAGAGGGAAATTCGATTTTACTGCTTGAGTAAAATTCTCTATTGGTGATCGAAAGATCTCGTAATAAATACACAAATACAGTATTGATGGCTTGTTTATGTTTAACCTGACTTGTCATATAAGACATAGGTAAGTTCAACGTTACTGTCTATCGTGTCAGCTGTCAATCAATAACCTAAATTTGCACCGGCACATTCGAGTTGCTTTATTTTCCTACCCTGACCTTATTTGCTAGTACGTGGTAATCTTGGGGATAACTGGATTTAGCCACATGCATCATTACTCATATAAAAAAACTAAACAGCAACAACAACAACAACAACATAATTTCAATGAAATAAAGATTACGCAGGCGGAATATGATATGACGACCGACAATCCGTGCTACGATATGTGTAGTCAAGCATGACCCTCAGAATATTTCCGTGATTTGTTTCACGTATTTAATCTCAGTCGGACATCTTGTACGTGCAAGACCAAATAACATTGGTAATCGTTAATTCGGATTACAGCACTTCACTAAAAAGAAAACAAACCAAAAAGGGACTTATATACAAAGGTATGATCTCTGTCTATGTCTGTCTATCTGTCTGTCTCTCTCTGTCTGTCTATCTGTCTCTCTCATAGGCGTCACACAGGATGATTTCATCACCATCAACGTGTTTTTTGTGTTTTTTTCTTCGTTAAAAATGGTTCAGACTTTGCTGCATGGCCATCGCTTTGTGTCTCGTCGTTATCGTTAAGTTCAAACTTTAAACTTATTTAGCTTGCTATGTAACACGATTACGGTAACGAGCGTAACGACATAAATTAAACATAAAAATGAGAGACAATGCCATATGCAGCCTCATAGTTCAGTAAAATTACCACAGCATACATGTAAATGGAAAGTCTTCTTGAAAGTGTTATCTTTAATTGCTGAAATTACAAAAGCAGAAACACATAAATGATCAGAGTGGTAAACACGAGTACAAAGACAGACGAACACACGGGGTTATTAAAAAGACAGATAAAGTTACAGAAGACATTCTGTTGTTTTAGTGAACCTAACTCATAATGTACGTACCATCTAACCTAGTGTATTATACCCACTCAGTTTCGATTGGTAAAAATGGCACGAAAATTACCTTAAGTATAGTGTTCGAGAAACACAAAGGTAATTTGATCGCTGAATGCCAATAAGAGACCCTTACAGAGGGCATCTGCCCTTGACTCATACGTCTTGTCACGTACGCCCCCACCCCCCGTTTGCAAATTGCGTCACGTGATCCAGCGAAAGATATACACAAACCTATTTGTGCGAATCGGCATGCATGCAATAACTTTATCGTGCATAAAGTCACTTTTTAAAAGTTTACTGCAGTGTTTATTATAAATATTTTTATTTTGAAGACATTTACACATGTGGCCAGAATAAGACCAGGCAGGTGTTTTGATTTAATTATTTGCCTGAAATACTTTGCTCATCGTTTCCAGTCCAGGTAACTTGTTGATATGTTTATTCCCAAACGTTTAACCAAAACAAACCTTTTTAATAGTCAGATTTATTTAGTCCAATGAATCCTAGGCCTTGCATAGCCGTTTTGCTAAAACATGTTTTCTTTTCCCACAGTATTTAAAAAATTGAAGAAAAAAAGAATGATGTATATCCCATTCTCTATTTGGACCACATAAGTAGACATACACTCTAAATCTGGACCACATAAGTACACATACACTCTAAATCTGGACCACATAAGTACACATACACTCTAAATCTGGACCACATAAGTACACATACACTCTAAATCTAGACCGTACACTGTAAATCTGGACCACATAAGTACACATATATTCTAAATCTGGACCACATAAGTACACATATATTCTAAATCTGGACCACATAAGTGCACATTCTAGATCTGGACCATGCATTCTAAATCTGGACCAAACACTCTAAATGTGGACCACATAAGTACACATACACTCTAAATCTGGACCACATAAGTACACATACACTCTAAATCTAGACCATACACTGTAAATCTGGACCACATAAGTACACATATATTCTAAATCTGGATCACATAAGTACACATATATTCTAAATCTGGACCACATAAGTACACATATATTCTAAATCTGGACCACATAAGTGCACATTCTAGATCTGGACCATGCATTCTAAATCTGGGCCAAACACTCTAAATCTGGACCACATAAGTACACATACACTCCAAATCTAGACCATACACTCTAAATCTGGACCACATAAGTACACATATATTCTAAATCTGGACCACATAAGTGCACATGCATTCTAAATCTGGACCAAACACTCTATATATGGAACACATAAGTACACATACACTGTCAATCTGGACCATATAAGTACACATACACACTAAATCTGGACCACATAAGTACACATTCACTCTAAATGTGGACCACTTAAGTACACATACACTGTAAATCTGGACGATACACTGTAAATCTGGGACCATATAAGTACACATACACTGTAAATCTGGCCCCATACGTACACATACACTCTAATTACGGACCACATAAGTACATATACACTCTAAATCTGTACCACATAAGTAAACATACACTCTAAATCTGGGCCATACACTCTAAATTTGGACCACATAAGTACACACACACTTTAAATCAGGACCATATAAGTAAACATACACTCTAATTATGGACCACATAAGTACATATACACTCTAAATATGGACCATACACTCTAAATCTGGACCACATAAGTACATATACACTCTAAATTTGGACCATATAAGTACACATACACTCTATATCTGGACGATACACTCTAGATTTGGACCACATAAGTACATATACACTCTAAATTTGGACCATATAACATACACTCTAAATCTGGACCATACACTCTAAATATGGACCACATAAATCTGGACCACTACACATACACTCTAAATTTTGACCATATACATACACTCGAAATCTGGACCATTCGCTCTAAATATGGACCACATAAATCTGGACCACTACACATACACTCTAAATTTTGACCATATACATACACTCTGAATCTGGACCATTCACTCTAAATATGAACCACATAAGTACACATTCACTCAAAATCGTGACCAGCAGAACATATACACTCTAAGTGTTGACCATTTGAACACATACGTTCGAAGTCTTGACAAATAGAACACGTGCGTTCTAAGTGTTGACCACTAGAACACATGCGATCTAAGTGTTGACCACTTGAATACATACGCTAGAAGTCTTGTCCACTAAAACACATACACTCAAAGTCTCGTCTATACAAACATACATGCTCAAAGTCTCGACCATTAGAACAAATACGCTCAAATCTTGACCACGAATACACATACGCTCTAAATATTTGCCAATACAACACACGAATTTGTCAAACGGGGACAAATAATTAATCATTGAACCAAATCTTAATTTGTCATATTGTAAGTATAATAGATAACCAAACATTAAAGGACTTTATCTACTTGTGCGCATAATCAATAATTGCACGAAGCATCTCACCAAATCATCGCAACCTCCAGCCCTTATATATACTTCAGCATGCTTCATTCTCCTCCTCTTCCTTATTTCAGTAAATTGGCAAACGATTGGTTCCAGTTCGAAAGCATCTGTGAAAAAAGATTTCGAGGAGACCCAGCGTCTTTACTGATATTGCAAATCTAGAGTCGTTAGGATAAGATAATATTTATTTAACGTCTAGAATCGTTAGGATAAGATAAGATTTATTAAACCTCTAGAGTAGTTAGGATAAAATAAGATTTATTAAACGTCTAAAGACGTCTGGATAAGATACGATTTATTTAACGTCTAGAATCGTTAGGATAAGATAAGATTTAATTAACGTCTAGAGTCGTTAGGATAAGATAAGATTTATTAAACCTCTAGAGTAGTTAGGATAAAATAAGATTTATTAAACGTCTAAAGACGTCTGGATAAGATACGATTTATTTAACGTCTAGAGTCGTTAGGATAAGATACGATTTATTTAACGTCTAGAGTCGTTAGGATAAGATACGATTTATTTAACGTCTAGAGTCGTTAGGATAAGATGAGATTTAATTAACGTCTAGAGTCATTAGGATAAGATAAGATTGTTTTTTTAACGTCGGCATAATTTAAAACAACAATTCAATGTAAGCTCTAATGATTTCTTTTTAAAAAAAACCGACATTGCATAAAATAAATGAACCATTACAACAAGCATTATTTGCAAGGCATAAAAATACATCATAATAAATTGAATTAATTGGACAAAACACACGGCACATGGAGCTTGAGCAAACAAGCATCTCAAAGGCAGTGAATAATAATAATAATAATAATAATAATAATAAACTTTATTTAACTAGGATAACACATTTGTGAATAAATGACCCATTTGCCATGCGGTTCTCAACTTTCGTAACCGATTATGTGTTACAAAGTATGTCACTGACAATCACTTAATTATCCACGCATGCGTATACACTTAGATTTAAAATGAATAAATATGTGCAACTATACTGGTTAACAGCTACATATATGAATAATATACTAAAGACACGCATACACATTTCAACATATCTGAACTCGTATATATATATATATATATATATATATATATATATATATATATATATATATATATATATATATACATACATCGAATAAAATAATGGACATATTACTTCTGGACACAATGATAGAGGTTTATATAGGGAGGCTTTGATATACTATTCCAGCCGGCAAGAAAGAATTTCTTCAATAATGTTTTAAACAAAGCAAAGGGTAAGGAATTCCAAACTGCATTTGTTAATACATTGAATGTTGTTGTGTTTTTTTGTTGGTAATAATTGGTTGTCAACCTCCGAATATGGAGTTCTTTGTAAGTTGTTGATTGTAGATTACGCTCAGTCTTAGATGGTTTTGGTTCCGCTAGGTTAGAGATATATTCTAGAAACATATGGCATGAACACATTTATGCCACGATTCTTTTAAAATAAAGAATAGGTTTTTGTTTGGGTAGCCATTGTAGACGTGAAAAAAAAATCATTCGAGGGATTCATAATTGGAAGTTTCATAATTAACAGTGCAAGCCTTTTTTCTGGAGTTTGCCAGTTCTGAATAGATTATAACTGGATGCTTATATCCATACTGCATGACGTAGACAATTGGTGGTAGTATATATCACGATAATTAAAATTCAAGTAGACGGTGAGGTAGAAATTTCGACAGTAATTTTAATACTTATTTTTTCTGAATACCATTGCACATATGTGATCGGTATGTTTATTCCAGATGAGATGTTGATCAATGTAGATACCAAAACGTTTTGATTTTGACACATTTAAGCCATTTGTATTACGAAGTATATCGAAGTTGATCGAATGGCGCTGCCTTGTTCCGATTGCCTTACATTTTATCTTTGAGTCATTAGTAAGCATTTTGTTGTTGTTTGTACACCAAACTGATATATTGTTGATGTCGATTTTAAATTTATGTTCCTGCAGAAGCTCCACACCTTGGGACAGGCATTAAAATCGGAAGCATAAAATGTATGCAAGACTGTCAGCCTGTTGAACCTCGTTGAGACCATTACTTTCCAAGACAGGTAGCTGTTTTGAAGCCTCCCACTGATACGTGTACATCAAACTGCATTTGATAGTCAGTGTCAGTTCCAAACAGTTTATCAATGTATCACAGTTTGTGATAAAACTGCTTATACAAAGTACAGGCTCCATACTATATGCCTCTTTACCTACATGTATTGCTTGAAAAGTTTCTGAGTTAGCTTTTATTTTGTCGACAGTGGACACAAGTCAGTCAGTTGTTATTGTTATTGTTATGGGGTTTAAAGTCATTTTCCAGCACACGATAGCTATACATGGCGGCCAGTATTAATGGTGGAGGAAGAACCCGGGAAAACCCCGGAATGAACAACCGATCCACGAGAAGCTACTGGCAAGCTTTTTCACATACCCACATTGGCCGAATCCAAGACTCGAACCCACGCAGTGATCCGTAACGGAGAGCGTTTTAGACCACTCGGCAACTCGGGGGCCCCCACAAGTAAATCAGAATGTTGGCTAACTACCTCTAGTGTTTTAATCAGAGTGTTGGATAACTACCTCTAGTGTTTTAATCAGAATGTTGGCTAACTACCTCTAGTGTTTTAATCAGAGTGTTGGATAACTACCTCTAGTGTTTTAATCAGAGTGTCAAATCTGGTGAGGAGAAGGTCAATATGTTATCGTCGGCACATTTATAGAAAGAACTATATGTTAAAGTAGAAGATTGTATAGCTTTGTTAATTACATCTGTAACTAATCAAGACTAGATCAGAACAGTTCATAAATGAACAATGAACCATACTGAATTATGTTATAGAACAATGTGTGAATATACACAGAACCATACTGAATTACGTTATAGCAATGTAAGAATTGCTTTGAAAGGTTATTAGCACGAAATACATCACAACCTCTGCGCGCCGAAAATATGCTGAAACTCCCCATTCATTCGAAGAAATGTAATCTGTATAAACTTGCTCTTCGGGGTCAATCGTTCCATAAATCACACCAGGTCAGGACAACACGATAAAAATCGTTTGGATTTCGTGTTAGTAACACAGCGTAGGCTTTGTAGTGCCGAGCTTGGGTTGGTGTTACACCGTAACACAAATAGGTCATGTAGTGCGGAGATGGGATATATTTTTACAAAGTACAGCGATATGGTCATGCAAAGCCTAGATTGATTTCGCATGGGAACAACAGTAGATCATACAGGGCCGAGATTGGTTTAAAGTCATAATACAACTAAGTTATGTGATGGTTTAACGGTGTAAGTAGTGTGAGTGTGATGGTTTATGTAGTGTGAGAGTGGTGGTTTATGTATTGATGGTGTTGGTTTATGTAGTGTGAGTGTGGTGGTTGATGTAGTGTGAATGTGGTGGTTTATGTAGTGTGAGTGTGATGGTTTATGTAGTGTGAGTGTGATGGTTTATGTAGTGTGAGTGTGGTGGTCTATGTAGTGTGTGTGTGGTGGTTTATGTAGTGTGAGAGTGGTGGTTTATGTATTGATGGTGTTGGTTTATGTAGTGTGATTGTGGTGGTTTATGTAGTGTGAGTGTGGTGGTTTATGTAGTGTGAGTGTGGTGGTTTATGTAGTGTGAGTGTGATGGTTTATGTAGTGTGAGTGTGGTGGTTTACGTAGTGTGAGTGTGATGGTTTATGTAGTGTGTGTGTGATGGTTGATGTAGTGTGAGTGTGGTGGTTTATGTAGTGTGAGTGTGATGGTTTATGTAGTGTGAGTGTGATGGCTTATGTAGTGTGAGTGTGGTGGTCTATGTAGTGTGTGTGTGGTGGTTTATGTAGTGTGAGCGTGGTGGTTAATGTAGTGTGAGCGTGGTGGTTGATGTAGTGTGAGCGTGGTGGTTAATGTAGTGTGAGTGTGGTGGGTTATGTAGTGTGAGTGTGACAGTTTATTTAGTGTGAGTGTGACGGTTTATTTAGTGTGAGTGTGATGGTTTATGTTGTGTGAGTGTGATGGTTTATTTAGTGTGAGTGTAATGTGAGTGTGGTGGTTTATGTAGTGTGAATGTGATGGTTTATGTAGTGTGAGTGTGATGGTTTATGTAGTGTGAGTGTGATGGTTTATGTAGTGTGAGTGTGATGGTTTATGTAGTGTGAGTGTGATGGTTAAGGTAGTGCGAGTGTGATGGTTTATGTATTGTGAGTGTGATGGTCTATATGTAGTGTGAGTGTGATGGTTTACGTAGTGTGAGTGTGATGGTGTATGTAGTGTGAGTGTGATGGTTTATGTAGTGTGAGTGTGATGGTGTATGTAGTGTGAGTGTGATGGTTTATGTAGTGTGAGTGTGGTGGTTAAGGTAGTGCGAGTGTGATGGTTTATGTAGTGTGAGTGTGATGGTCTATATGTAGTGTGAGTGTGATGGTTTATGTAGCGTGAGTGTGATGGCTTATGTAGTTTATGTAGTGTGAGTGTGATGGTTTATGTAGTGTGAGTGTGGTGGTTTATGTAGCGTGAGTGTGATGGTTTATGTAGTGTGAGTGTGATGGTTTATGTAGTGTGAGTGTGATGGCTTATGTAGTTTATGTAGTGTGAGTGTGATGGTTTATGTAGTGTGAGTGTGGTGGTTTATGTAGCGTGAGTGTGATGGTTTATGTAGTGTGAGTGTGATGGTCTATGTAGTGTGAATGTGGAGGTTTATGTAGCGTGAGTGTGATGGTTTATGTAGTGTGAGTGTGATGGTTTATGTAGTGTGAGTGTGGTGGTTTATGTAGTGTGAGTGTGTTGGTCTATGTAGTGTGAGTGTGGAGGATTATGCAGCTTGAGTGTGATGTTTTATGTAGTGCGAGTGTGATGGTTTATGTAGTGTGAGTGTGATGGTCTATATGTAGTGTGAGTGTGATGGTCTATATGTAGTGTGAGTGTGATGGTTTATGTAGTGTGAGTGTGATGGTTTACGTAGTGTGAGTGTGATGGTTTATGTAGTGTGAGTGTGATGGTTTACGTAGTGTGAGTGTGATGGTTTATGTAGTGTGAGTGTGATGGTTTATGTAGTGTGAGTGTGATGGTTTATGTAGTGTGAGTGTGATGGTTTATGTAGTGTGAGTGTGATGGTTTATGTAGTGTGAGTGTGATGGTTTATGTAGTGTGAGTGTGATGGCTTATGTAGTTTATGTAGTGTGAGTGTGATGGTTTATGTAGTGTGAGTGTGGTGGTTTATGTAGCGTGAGTGTGATGGTTTATGTAGTGTGAGTGTGATGGTCTATGTAGTGTGAATGTGGAGGTTTATGTAGCGTGAGTGTGATGGTTTATGTAGTGTGAGTGTGATGGTTTATGTAGTGTGAGTGTGGTGGTTTATGTAGTGTGAGTGTGTTGATCTATGTAGTGTGAGTGTGGAGGATTATGCAGCTTGAGTGTGATGTTTTATGTAGTGTGAGTGTGATGGTCTATGTAGTATGAGTGTGGAGGTTTATGTAGCGTGAGTTTGATGGTTTATGTAGTGTGAGTGGTGGTTTATGTAGCGTGAGTGTGGTGGTTTATGTAGTGTGAGTGTGTTGGTCTATGTAGTGTGAGTGTGGTGGTTTATGTAGTGTGAGTGTGTTGGTCTATGTAGTGTGAGTGTGTTGGTTTATGTAGTGTGAGTGTGGTGGTTTATGTAGTGTGAGTGTGTTGGTCTATGTAGTGTGAGTGTGATGGTTTATGTAGCGTGAGTGTGGTGGTTTATGTAGTGTGCGTGTGTTGGTCTATGTAGTGTGAGTGTGATGGTTTGTGTAGTGTGAGTTTTGTGGTTTACGTAGCGTAAGTATGGTGGTTTATGTAGTGTGAATGTGTTGGTCGATGTAGTGTGAGTGTGTTGGTCTATGTAGTGTGAGTGTGGTGGTTTATGTAGTGTGAGTGTGGTGGTTTATGTAGTGTGAGCGTGTTGGTTGATGTAGTGTGAGTGTGGTGGTTTATGCAGTGTGAATGTGATGGCCTATGTAGTGTGAGTGTGGTGGTTTATGTAGTGTGAGTGTGGTGGTTTATGTAGTTTGTGTGTGATGTTCTATGTGATGTGAGTGTGGTGGTTTATGTAGTGTGAGTGTGGTGGTTTATGTAGTGTGAATGTGTTGGTCTATGTAGTGTGCGTGTGATGGTCTATGTAGTGGTTTTACAGAGTAGCACATGTAGGCTATGCATTTCGTTGTTTGTTTAGACACAGTAACGCAAATAGGATATGAGATTGTTTTACACAGTAACACAGAAATACTGTATTTTCGGCTTTGGTTTACACAGTAAAACGAGTACGTTCTATCGCAGAGGCGTAGCTATGATATTTTGCGCCCGGGGACGAACTATAAAATTGGCGCCCCAGCCCCGTTCCCGTTTAATCACATTTTTGAATATTACCCTTGTTTAGTTATTATAATGTAACGTTGTAAGCCTCATTTTGGCGCCCCTGTACCTTGGCGCCCGGGGACATATGTACCCCCCTGCACCCCCCCCCCCCCCAGCTACGCCTCTGTTCTGTCGTGCTGAGGCAATAAGAGTAAGTGTCATGCCGACCGTAGTTTATCCAATGATATGATTAAAGCACGCACGCTTACACTCACAATTCGGGCACGATATCCACTGGCCCACTGCGGCCTTGCCTCCATTACTTCGGTATTACGACATGTGGGACGGCGTGTTCCTTTCCAGTCATAGGTTCACTTGCGACAAGTCATGTTCTACGAGGACGAAGCCGCCTGGTGGAACATGACTTGTGAAGGGTGAAACAACCGTCAAATCTCTCTCTCTCTCTCTCCTCTCTCTCTCTCTCTCTCTCTCTCTCTCTCTCTCTCTCTATCTCTCTCTCAGAAGGGCAGAAAAGACACATGACATCCGTTATGTCGTTTATTTCACGGAGATAATGTTCACTTCGTGCTTGGACAAAAATCAAGGGGTGTGACCTTTGGGGCAATATTTCTGGATGACATCACTTAAAGCCGGGTCATTGAATTCGGATTGAAACCTTATATCATTAAGCTCCACAGACAACACAACACCGCAAACTACCCCTATCACGTTACTGACATATTAAGCAATGCAAACGATTTATTTAAATCTGACTGAATTTGCTGGAAGAAAAGAGAGTGTCACTTTATTCTGCAGGTTGATTATTTGTAAACTGCTATGAAATAGCAACACTAAAAATGTGATACTGAAACACGAAGTCCATTCTTTCCTGGTTAGTCAAAAGAAGGAAAAATTAAATATAAGCAGAACATTCACGAAACGGCACATTCATTTATAAAGGTAAGTGTACTTATGTTAACTACTTAACAGATTAATGCATATGGGCACACATATAAGTGGCTTCTAACGAATAGACGCACGTACATACATACAAAATTAACCTCTTAATGGTGATCGCCAAGAGGCACCTGCGAGTATCATTTTTATAAGTATTTGTATGACTCGAAGGGGCTCGAACCCGCATCCGAGCTGGACGCTCTAACCACTAGACAACCGCAGCAGTTTTACATACATACATACATACATACATACATACATGCACACACGCACGCACGCACACACACGCACACCATAAACACGAGACGGTTCAGAAACTTTTCTCTAATCCCTGCCCACACTCAGCTACATAATACCGTCTGTTTTAAGGTATTGAAAATGATTCTGACTTTTATATACAACTGACATTTATATCACTCTTAAAATATAAGTAAGTGAAAAAAAGTTATTGTTGAGCTCATATATTATGTAAGTTACCAATATATATAAATATATATATATATATATATATATATATATATATATATATATATATATATATATATATATATATATATATATATATATATTTATATCCTGGGAAACGGTCCCATATCCTGACATTTTAGCTTAAAGTTCCATGTTCACCACAGTACCTGGCTCGGCCAGATCGATGTTACAAGGATTCGGATATATATGTGTATGTATGTGTCTGTGTGTCTTCGTCTCTTCACGCATATATATCCCTTTTCTCTTATGTCTCTCTAACAAAATAGAGTTTAGTTTTTCTCTTCTATTGTGCCTGTTTGTTTCCTTCTTTCACCCAATCCGGTCTTTTAATGTGCTGGTTTATATATTTGTCTGTCTGCCTGTCTGTCTGTATATTTGCTTGCATGCCTGCCTGCCTGCCTGTATGTATGTATGTATGTATGTATGTATGTATGTATGTATATATTTTTACTTGCCTCTCTGTTACAGTAAACGCCTCAATCTGTTCAACAGTTTGTAAATCAAGCAATAAAGGAGACCTGTAACAAAGTACCACGAGCATTGCGTTGTTTTAATGACAGCTTGTCACGCCAGTTTTTACGGTCCGTATTTGTTGCTTTCACGTGCTGAAGATAACCCTACAACAATAGTATATTCCATTTTAGTACCCCTTCCATTGTTTTACAGTTCCTTATCAACCAATTTTGTCTGGTGTCCACTGAAAGAAGCATTATAGTTCACAAGCAATCCATGAGTCTATACATGGGGATAAATATTTCCTACTAGCAAATGTGCTATAACTACACATACCGGTCATGTAGCCTGGTGGTTAGAGCGTCCGCCTTGGATGCTGGCTGCTGCGGTTGGAGCTCCAGTTCAGTTATAATAATAAATCTGGTACTAGCAGCTGCCTAGCTTGGCGTTCTGCATTAAGAGGTTAGTGCTAGGACTCGTCGGCCTGATGTCATGATGCCCCAATGCTAGATATCACTATAAAACTATCACACTGAAGACATCGCAGTGATATGATTGTACAATTGTTAAAGCTACGTTAAAAATCAAGATCACACACACATATGACTATATAACTACATTATATTGTCTCATCTAAAAATAATTAGTCTTGAGTAACTGAATTATTACCATACAAACGAACATTATTAGTATCACATATTCAACCGTCCACCAGTGGGGTATGGTTACACGTCTGAGTCCCCATCCCCACCGTGCCGCAGACTTAGGTGTCGTAATGTAAAAAGCCTTGTCGCATGTTATCACAGTGGCTAAATAAACATGTTATAATCGCATGAGGGTAAAAAGTGAAAAGTTATTAAAAAATAGTAATAACTAATAGCTAAACCAAATTATTTGGACAGAAGGACAATTAGATAATTCTCTCAAAAGTGTGCAATTAAATAGCTCTATATTTAAATATATTTTATGTGCATATACCTATATGACAGAATATGGACTATACCAATACGTAGTCATAGGGGTGGTAGATTTGAGGATTCTAGCTTGATTTCGATCCTACATTCGTTTGATATACCCTCTTGTTCATAATAAACGCGGAATTTTCGAATACTTAACCATGATAAATAAAACGCAGAAATGTCCCGGCATATATACAGCAACGTTATTTAGTCTAAAATGAAAAGGAGTCGCCATTTCTGTCATAGAGTCTCCTCCCTGTCTGGAGATCGTTCGTGCACCCCATTTCTGTAGCATAACTTCCTTCTTGCCTTCATTAGATCGTACGTTCACTGTGGATTGCAACAAACTACTTAGATATGTAATGTATCTTTTCTACAAGAATTTGTGTGGTTTCTCAAATCTATAAAAAACTCTCTGAAAAAATCGTACATGACCTGCATCCCTCACAGAACAAATGTTCCTTAAGGAAAACAAATTAAAGCAAACTCTAAGTCAATGATATGGAATAATCTAATATGTCCTTAACAGGATTATAACGTACTAATTACTAAAAATAAACTGTACGGATTCAACAGTCAAATGTAAAAGGGATCCGGAAAAAAAAAACTTAAATGTGTTTTAAATGTATCCTGCAGGAACAAGTCACGCTTGGCTATATTTCATATTGTTTATACCTGTAAATAGAAAGGCCTTTTAATCTAAGTTGAAGAGCAATTATGTATTAATATTGTAAGTTTCTGAGAGAGAGAGAGAGAGAGAGAGTTTAAATTGTCATTAGTGTTTTTTTGCTGACGTACCTTTTTTGCTGACATATACTCTATTAAAACCAATGCAACTGATGCAGATACGTACCGGAATGCAGACACCTCATGGGTTATTGGAGTACTGACACCAGATGTAATCGTACCATGTGTTTTTAAAGTACTTGCACCAATGTAATCTTATCATGTGTTTATTTAAGTGCTTGCACCAATGTAGTCGTATCATTTTTTTATTGGAGTATTAACACCAGTGTGGTCTTATAATGTGGTTATTGAAATACTTGCACCAATCTAATAGTATCACGTAGAGTAGTGACACCAGATGTAACCGTATCAAGTGTTTATTGAAGTACTTGCACTAGTGTAATCGTATCATGTGTTTATTGAAGTACTTGCACTAATGTAATCGTATCATGTGTTTAGTAGAGTAGTGACACCAGATGTAACCGTATCATGTGTTTATTGAAGTATTTGCACTAATGTAATCGTATCATGTGTTTATTGAAGTACTTGCACTAATGTAATCGTATCATGTGTTTAGTAGAGTAGTGACACTAGATGTAATCGTATCATGTGTTTATTGGAGCACTGACACCAATGTAATCGTATCATGTGTTTATTGAAGTACTTGCACTAATGTAATCGTATCATGTCTTTATTAGAGTAGTGACACCAGATGTAATCGTATCATGTGTTTATTGGAGTACTGACACCAATGTAATCGTATCATGTGTTTATTGAAGTACTTGCACTAATGTAATCGTATCATGTCTTTATTAGAGTAGTGACACCAGATGTAATCGTATCATGTGTTTATTGGAGTACTGACACCAATGTAATCGTATCATGTGTTTATTAAAGTACTTGCACTAATGTAATCGTATCATGTGTTTATTAAAGTACTGACACCAATGTAATCGTATCATGTGTTTATAGGAGTACTGACACCAATGTAATCGTATCATGTCTTTATTGGAGTAATGACACCAATGTAATCGTATCATGCTTTATTGCAGTAATGACACCAATGTAATCTTATCATGTGTTTATATGAGTACTGACACCAGTGTAATCGTATCACGTGTTTATTGCAGTGTTGACACCAATGTGATCGTATAATGTGTTTATAGGAGTACTGGCACAAAAGTAATCGTATCATTTGTTTATAGCAGTATTGACACTACTGTATATGTCATAAGATCAAACTGGAGTGTAATAGCGGTTTTAGATATCAGTACTGATCTACAGCCCACCTTCTATCACTTTGTCTGCGGCATGATGCCCCAGTACTAGACATCACTATAAACCGCCACATTGCAGACATCGTAGCGATCTGACAGAAAAACTGATGAAACTACGTTAAAAATACAAATCACATCACATATCACAACACTTTGTTCCTTTGTACTCATATCCCCTTTGTAATAATATCCGGCGCACAAAAGAATGCATTATAGCATCGGAGAAATAGTTAGGACAACAACAACAACCTCAACAACCAGACCGTCAACCACCATCAACCAAACATCAAAGTGCAACTCTTTGTTTTCTTTCAAACCAGCGTAACCTCTCGTACGGCTTGCATCCGTTTCGCCAACACGCAAAATGATTTTTCGTTTGTTATGTCCACCAATATGAAATCGATCGAAAACACACAAGCTCGCGATCACAAATAACGAGGGGCCAGTCGTTGCACCTATTGCAAATATTCGTGCAAACTTTTTACCTAGTGGGACATAAGTTTTTTTCTGTTGCATATAAGCAACAAAGTATTCGCAACCATTTCGAGTAACAACCGTGGAGGCCAGCAATATGAACAACCACACAAATGAGAAAACACCAACAACTGCATCGTAAAAGACAATATCGCCGATTAAAAAATATCGTCTCAGACAATTCGAGCAACTTTTGTCAACGTGGCTGCTCTAGTGTATCTACCAGGCGAGAACTCGTACGAATCTAATCTGGTTGCAGACATTTTTGAAATCTACTATCTAGCCAGCAAGACGGTCTCCCGACCTTGCAAGCACTCGACAACAACAGTAACTCGATATTTATCGACAAAATCTATGTGTTTGGATATCATGGCCAAAACAACATTGCCTACACGAATGTATTACTGTTGTGTACATAGGACAAAAACGGTTTGGCCTAACTCTTCCTTGGCGCGAGAAAACTGGCGCTACGAAAAATCGTCGCGCTCACGGACCTATCTGAACCGACCGCAATACCAATTACAAAAAAATCGTACAAGGAAGGGATACATTTCGAGGACTATTGTAACGTGTGTAGGGAGCTTCAGTCCTGTACAGTGTTATTATAGAAAGTTTTTAAAGCAATCACACTAATAAATTGTATAACAAAATTATTTTTACTATATATATATATATATATATATATATATATATATATATATATATATATATATATATATATAGTGATTTAGTGGTGTTTATTTACTACGTCTGGCGACATAGTGGTGTTGATTTGCTTTTTCTAATGGCATAATGGTGTTGATTTACTACTACTAGTCACAGAGTGGTGTTGATTTACGACTTCTAATGACATACCGATGTTGACCACAGGCACGATGGACATGTCTGAGAGAAACATAAAGAGCTTGGATAACGATAACGACTACGACAATGATGATTATGATAATTTACAAAGTAGTGGCAACTAAACATATTTGACCTTAAATATTGTAACTATGTTACTATTATTCTATGAATCAATCAGTGTCAATTAAAGATAGTACGTGGTCAAACAGTTAGCATCATCTGTGTGACAGAGTGCAGATATCAATTTTTTTCTAAAGGAGTGTTTGAGTTTTAGTTTCGGCCCATGAGGATCTGTGAGAAAGCTTCCCAGTAGCTTCCCGTGGGTCAGTGGTTCCTCCCTGGTTCTTCTTCCACCAGTTGTACTGGTCACCATGTATAGTCTGTCGTGTGCTGAAAATGGTGTTAAGACCAATGCAACAACAATAGGAGGGAAATTGGGTTTTAGAGCCGAAGTAGGCCACGCTAGCTATTGTTGATCAGTAATGGCAGTAAATTCATAAATACCATATTGACTGTGTTGTGATTTTTTACCTTGCCTGTAATGCAAGACAGGTAAGCTCAAACTATTGTGGATACGGTCAAATATCGACCTATATATCAAAAGGTGTTCGTTTTGCGGTGACCTTTATCATTAAACATTGTACTCTTACGTATTATGAGTAACTTTGTCCACACGGATCATTAATCTGATACATGTCATAAATAACATCATTTTGAAATGTAGACATATCCTTACTTACTGACTTTATTCACACGGATCATTACTGATACAGGGGACAAACATAACATTATTTCATTAATTTATAGATTACGTGGGCGGAACGCGTCCTAATGCCCGACCATCCTACTTGTATATATGCAGTCAACTACAATGACAAGAATTCAGTGATTTGTTTTACCGGTTAAATCTGAATTAGACAGCTTTGGTGTACAGGCGTATGCAAAGTTGTTAAAGACCACTGTCACCTGATACACTCATTCAAACGGCAACGATTCGTTGGATTAGAAAGAAAAGAAACCGGTATAGGACATACATTGAAAGGTACTCTCTCTCTCTCTCTTATTTGTAACAGCATTTCACCTGTCTTTATCTCTTAAACAGTTCATACAGACTTCTAAGCTATTATGTGTGTGTGTTCACTCTGTCATTACGTTCAAACTTAAAAATTATTCAAATATGGTTTTGGATGGCTTGAAAGTGGTCGTGACAAGACAACACACATTAAAATAGAAAATGAAGACGAAGATGTGAGACAATCGCTAATGTATGTATGTATGTATGTATGTATGTATGTATGTATGTATGTATGTATCTATATCTATATATATATATATATATATATATATATATATATATATATATATAAGCAACACATTTCTCATAAAAAAAAGTTTTTATTAGATTTGCAAAATTAAAAGACACGTAACTTAACAGAGCCTACAGATGGGAAAAATAAAACCACACACTTTATTACTCAATTAAATAGAGGGGGAAACAGGTTTACATGACTCCTTGTTGCTTTACGGGCAACCAAAGGGAACGCATAATTACTTTCCAGGAAACGAGGGAGTGCTGTGATATTTTTTAGAATCAAGAATATTTCTTATATTGTAAGAAAGTAGACTTTGCAGCCAATTATATGGAAATAATAGGTAGTTTGTGTTCATGCAAATCAAAGCAATACTGTTTTAGCTATACTGAGGTCGCAATGTGTGTGTGTGTGTGTGTGTGTGTGTGTGTGTGCGTGTGTGTGTGTGTGTGTGTGTGTGTGTGCAGTCTTTGGTTTTTAAAATTCAAAATACCAACTGCACCGTTCCTCATCGAATGGTCGGTACGTAATTAAAAAACCACATGCCCATTAATCTCATATGCTAGGCCTATCCATTTTTTTTAAAAAAAACTGCACGAAAATTATCTCATGCATTAATTCTTGACAAGGACTAAAGTAACTGGGCATTATAAAGCCACTGTCAAACCGACTTTGTGTACATGTGATCTTAACTCGTACGTATTTCATCAATGGGAATTATTTTTGTCATTTTTTATAGTCCCGCATTCCAATTTTTCCAGTCTGTTTAAAACTGGAGGGTGTGTTTGCATGAACGATCTGCACATATTTATTTCTGTAAAATCAGCGTGCTTTCATAGAACGTTCTACGCAGATTGTAACTTTTTCAAATTTAATTGCAATTTTAATTTATAATTATTATGAAGACGCATAGAAAAATGCCTAGGACAAGGCCAGTCATGTTGTATGTAGTAGCGACCTTTAGTGTAGCACCTAAAATATTTTGCGACCTTTAGTGTAGCATCTAAAATATTTTGCGACCTTTAGTGTAGCATCTAAAATGTTTTGCAACCTTTAGTTATGCATCTAAAATGTTTTGTTCATTGACTCTCAGTTCAAGTAACTTGCTGTTATCTTGGTGGTCAAAACTAGCAAAATTATAATTCTCCCATTATATTCATATACATTAATACAGTGATTCCTATACAATATTTGCACAGGTTTTATGTTAAAACACCTTAACTGTGTTGACTGAATGTAAGTGTAAGACCCCGTCACACAGTTTGAAAAAGGAAGGAGTGACTGACGCTCAATGACTTGACCATACGAAAAATAGAACATACGACTTTGTCAAGACGGGCAAATACTTCATGAATTAAATCTTAACCGGCTTGTTTGCAGGTGAGTCTAATTGATAACTGAATCTTAGAGCAGACTGTCATCTTGCGAGTAGAATCGATGACTAAATTGTAAAGCACTTTGTATGGCGAATATAATCGATAACTAAATTGTAAAGCTCTTTGTATTGCGAATATAATCGATAACTAAATATTTGAGTATTTTGTCTTGTTATCAGCATAATCGATACATAAATCGTAAAGCACTTTGTCGTTCTGTGAGTATAATCAGTATCCAAATCATATAGCGCTTTGCAGTTCCTGTGAGTGAAATTGATAACTTAATCTTAAAGCACCGCCTTCTCGCGAGTATAATCGATAACTAAATCGTAGCGGATGTTGTCTTACTGTGGGTTTAATCGATAACTAAATCGTAATGCAATTTTTCTTTTTGTGAGTATAATCAATAACTAAATCTTAAAGCAATGTCTTTTTCGATTTAATCCATAACTAAACCTTAGACCATTGACTTTTTGTGAAGAAAAATCAATAACTAAATCTTAGGACACTTTGTCCTTTTGTGAGTGTAATCGATAACTAAGTCTTAAAGACCTTTGTCTTTTTGTGAGTATAATCGATAACTGTCTTAAAGACCTTTGTCTTTTTGTGAGTATAATCGATAACTAAGTCTTAAAGACCTTTGTCTTTTTGTGAGTGTAATCGATAACTAAGTCTTAAAGACCTTTGTCTTTTTGTGAGTGTAATCGATAACTATGTCTTAAAGACCTTTGTCTTTTTGTGAGTATAATCGATAACTAAGTCTTAAAGACCTTTGTCTTGTTGTGAGTGTAATCGATAACTGTCTTAAAGACCTTTGTCTTTTTGTGAGTGTAATCGATAACTGTCTTAAAGACCTTTGTCTTTTTGTGAGTATAATCGATAACTAAGTCTTAAAGACCTTTGTCTTTTTGTGAGTGTAATCGATAACTGTCTTAAAGACCTTTGTCTTTTTGTGAGTGTAATCGATAACTGTCTTAAAGACCTTTGTCTTTTTGTGAGTATAATCGATAACTAAGTCTTAAAGACCTTTGTCTTTTTGTGAGTGTAATCGATAACTGTCTTAAAGACCTTTGTCTTTTTGTGAGTGTAATCGATAACTGTCTTAAAGACCTTTGTCTTTTTGTGAGTATAATCGATAACTAAGTCTTAAAGACCTTTGTCTTTTTGTGAGTGTAATCGATAACTGTCTTAAAGACCTTTGTCTTTTTGTGAGTGTAATCGATAACTGTCTTAAAGACCTTTGTCTTTTTGTGAGTATAATCGATAACTAAGTCTTAAAGACCTTTGTCTTTTTGTGAGTATAATCGATAACTAAGTCTTAAAGACCTTTGTCTTTTTGTGAGTGTAATCGATAACTGTCTTAAAGACCTTTGTCTTTTTGTGAGTGTAATCGATAACTGTCTTAAAGACCTTTGTCTTTTTGTGAGTGTAATCGATAACTGTCTTAAAGACCTTTGTCTTTTTGTGAGTATAATCGATAACTAAGTCTTAAAGACCTTTGTCTTTTTGTGAGTGTAATCGATAACTGTCTTAAAGACCTTTGTCTTTTTGTGAGTGTAATCGATAACTGTCTTAAAGACCTTTGTCTTTTTGTGAGTATAATCGATAACTAAGTCTTAAAGACCTTTGTCTTTTTGTGAGTGTAATCGATAACTGTCTTAAAGACCTTTGTCTTTTTGTGAGTATAATCGATAACTAAGTCTTAAAGACCTTTGTCTTTTTGTGAGTGTAATCGATAACTGTCTTAAAGACCTTTGTCTTTTTGTGAGTATAATCGATAACTAAGTCTTAAAGACCTTTGTCTTTTTGTGAGTGTAATCGATAACTAAGTCTTAAAGACCTTTGTCCTTTTGTGAGTATAATCGATAACTATGTCTTAAAGACCTTTGTCTTTTTGTGAGTGTAATCGATAACTGTCTTAAAGACCTTTGTCTTTTTGTGAGTGTAATCGATAACTGTCTTAAAGACCTTTGTCTTTTTGTGAGTATAATCGATAACTAAGTCTTAAAGACCTTTGTCTTTTTGTGAGTGTAATCGATAACTGTCTTAAAGACCTTTGTCTTTTTGTGAGTATAATCGATAACTAAGTCTTAAAGACCTTTGTCTTTTTGTGAGTGTAATCGATAACTGTCTTAAAGACCTTTGTCTTTTTGTGAGTATAATCGATAACTAAGTCTTAAAGACCTTTGTCTTTTTGTGAGTGTAATCGATAACTAAGTCTTAAAGACCTTTGTCCTTTTGTGAGTATAATCGATAACTAAGTCTTAAAGACCTTTGTCTTTTTGTGAGTATAATCGATAACTAAGTCTTAAAGACCTTTGTCTTTTTGTGAGTGTAATCGATAACTAAGTCTTAAAGACCTTTGTCTTTTTGTGAGTGTAATCGATAACTGTCTTAAAGACCTTTGTCTTTTTGTGAGTATAATCGATAACTAAGTCTTAAAGACCTTTGTCTTTTTGTGAGTGTAATCGATAACTATGTCTTAAAGACCTTTGTCTTTTTGTGAGTGTAATCGATAACTAAGTCTTAAAGACCTTTGTCTTTTTGTGAGTATAATCGATAACTAAGTCTTAAAGACCTTTGTCTTTTTGTGAGTGTAATCGATAACTGTCTTAAAGACCTTTGTCTTTTTGTGAGTGTAATCGATAACTAAGTCTTAAAGACCTTTGTCTTTTTGTGAGTATAATCGATAACTAAGTCTTAAAGACCTTTGTCCTTTTGTGAGTGTAATCGATAACTGTCTTAAAGACCTTTGTCTTTTTGTGAGTGTAATCGATAACTGTCTTAAAGACCTTTGTCTTTTTGTGAGTATAATCGATAACTAAGTCTTAAAGACCTTTGTCTTTTTGTGAGTGTAATCGATAACTGTCTTAAAGACCTTTGTCTTTTTGTGAGTGTAATCGATAACTGTCTTAAAGACCTTTGTCTTGTTGTGAGTATAATCGATAACTAAGTCTTAAAGACCTTTGTCTTTTTGTGAGTGTAATCGATAACTGTCTTAAAGACCTTTGTCTTTTTGTGAGTATAATCGATAACTAAGTCTTAAAGACCTTTGTCTTTTTGTGAGTGTAATCGATAACTGTCTTAAAGACCTTTGTCTTTTTGTGAGTATAATCGATAACTAAGTCTTAAAGACCTTTGTCTTTTTGTGAGTGTAATCGATAACTAAGTCTTAAAGACCTTTGTCTTTTTGTGAGTGTAATCGATAACTGTCTTAAAGACCTTTGTCTTTTTGTGAGTGTAATCGATAACTAAGTCTTAAAGACCTTTGTCTTTTTGTGAGTGTAATCGATAACTAAGTCTTAAAGACCTTTGTCTTTTTGTGAGTATAATCGATAACTAAGTCTTAAAGACCTTTGTCTTTTTGTGAGTGTAATCGATAACTAAGTCTTAAAGACCTTTGTCTTTTTGTGAGTGTAATCGATAACTAAGTCTTAAAGACCTTTGTCTTTTTGTGAGTATAATCGATAACTAAGTCTTAAAGACCTTTGTCTTTTTGTGAGTGTAATCGATAACTAAGTCTTAAAGACCTTTGTCTTTTTGTGAGTGTAATCGATAACTAAGTCTTAAAGACCTTTGTCTTTTTGTGAGTATAATCGATAACTAAGTCTTAAAGACCTTTGTCTTTTTGTGAGTGTAATCGATAACTAAGTCTTAAAGACCTTTGTCTTTTTGTGAGTGTAATCGATAACTGTCTTAAAGACCTTTGTCTTTTTGTGAGTATAATCGATAACTAAGTCTTAAAGACCTTTGTCTTTTTGTCCGTAAAATCGATAACTAAGTCTTAAAGACCTTTGTCTTTTTGTCCGTAAAATCGATAACTAAGTCTTAAAGACCTTTGTCTTTTTGTGAGTATAATCGATAACTATGTCTTAAAGACCTTTGTCTTTTTGTCCGTAAAATCGATACCTAATCGTCCAGCGCTTTGTCTTCTTGTTACTATAATATTATTTACAAAGGTTTTAAATTTATATCTGTGAATAATATAAGGATAGGTATTGGTGCCCCATTTTTTATTTCGTTTGAAACAACACATTGTTAAGCAAGTTTGACTATAGACGTCGACACGTAGGAAACAATACAGTTGTGGTTTGAGTCAATTATATTGGGGGTACGGGGAGTTTTCTTCGGAGTCGGAGTAACGTTTAGCTCCATATGAAGGAGAGGACGCACCACTGTAGGTCATCAGATATGATCCAATGTTAGGATTCTAACCCATATTTTTCGGTCACATGTCATGCACGGTCACTGGTTTACCACCACGGCTCCTACTGGTAACCTGTATGACCCTATTCAGGTCATTTTGGTACACTGTACGCCTAAATTTATATTAGTTCCGTACAATCTGACTTGCGTTATTTCGGTTATACGGAGAGCAAGATGTGATATTTCGGTAAAGCGTGTGCCAGATTTATCTTTGTTTCGATTCAATATGTGTTGATCAGGCATAATGCGGATGATCGTGCTCCGTATTTCTCTTATTTCAATACACAGTGTGTCTGGTGTGTTTTATTGTGGCATATGGTGTGTCTCGTGTGGCTTCTCTATCAATTTATATTTGCTTTGCTTACAGATCTCCGACACCCCTCACACACACACACACAACACACAACACACACACACACACACACACATATCACGGACCGCTCCGGTGGCCTAGTGGTTAGAAGGCCAGCCTAAGAGGTTAGAGTTAGGATTAGATGAACTTTTGTCAGGATAATATGACTGGGTGGAATATTATGCTACATGTCTGCGGCATGATGCCTCAGTGCTAGACATAATCATAAACTGTAACACTGCAGACATCTTAGCGATGCTAAAAAGCTATGTTAAAATTCCAACAAACACACGCACACACACACACACACACACACACACACACACGCGCGCGCGCGCGGATTTGTTCAATTGAACAGGAGCTAGAGAACTCCTCAACCTTTAACGAATCGATTAATTATCAATGGAGACTTTGATACTGCTTTGGCTTCATACAAAAAACTGATGAACGTACACAGGTAATCTATCTTCCTGCAGGTAGCATGCCCTTTTGCTGCCATCATCGACCGTACCTACGCGGTTGATCACAAAACCTTTGCTTGACTAATGTACCTGATACTGTTAGTGATCACCGTCCCGTTTCTCTAACGCGTAAGCAGAAATGCACAGTCTATATGCAGTACTCAAGCTTCTAAAACATGTAGCTATAAACGAATTCTTCTCGGAACTGTCTCAAAATATTAACTCATTAACATTTTTTTAAACAGACGGGGATTATAATTAGCCTGGTTTGAACCTGTTTTCTTGCAATCCTAAATAAACATCATTTAACACAGTTAAAAACGGGACCCCAGGAGGCTGAGTGGTATAAAGCTAGCCTCTTTACCGGTCACTGCCATCTTACCAGGTCCAGCTCCAGACCCTGCCAGACTATATGGTGCTGTAGGCAAGGTTAGATTCTGGCGCACCCCCCCCCCCCCGAAAATACCAATTTCAAAATTTATAAACAATACAAAAAATTAAAAAATGCGCTCCTTGAAATCAGCGCCCTAGGCGGCTGCCTAGTTTGCCTATATGGTAGCGCCGGCCCTGCATCTTACCACTCTCCGCATGGGTCAGAGTCTTGGGCTCGTCTTAAAACAACAACAAATTAAAATAATTAAGCGGTTAAAAACAATCGCAGTTGTATAGCAGAAAAATCATCGAGGCACGACGCAAAGAAAACTACTATTAACGATGTAAAGAAATTACAAGTTAACGGTTTTTTTTTAAGGAAGCCATCGCTATAGTCTGTGATAACATATCCATCTGGAATCACACGAGAATTAACTGATGCGAAACCTGTACTTCTAAGTTCTTGTGAAATTATAGTTAAGTGACAACATTTTATGAACGAACAATTATGATATCGCAAACCAACTGAACTTCGTTGTTATTGACATTTCCCAAAGGTGTCGTTATGTCTAACAGACCGCTCCTGTAGCTTAGGGGTTAGAGCGTCCGCCTCGGATGCGGCAGTTCGTTAGTTCGATACCCGGCAGAGTCATGCCAAAAATTTACAAATATGGTACTAACAGTTGCTTAGCTTGGCTCTCAGCATCAAGATGTTAGTGTTACGACCGGTTGGCCTGGTGTCCGTATAATGTGTCTGGGTGTAACATCATGCTACATGCGGCATGATGCCCCAGTGCTAGACATCACTATAAACTGCCACACTGCATACATCGTAGCGATATGACTGAAAAATTGTTAAAACTACGTTAAAATCCAAATTACACACACACACACACACACACACACACACACACGTAGGTCTAACTTTCTAATAAATTTGCTGTCTTCGTGAATGCAAGGGTTACCGATCATGTCAGTTTCAAAATGTCTATAATTACATTGATTGTATCAATTTTACCATGGTAGATAATAAAAGAAATCAGCGGATGCCGGCTCTGTTAATCTGTGATTCACTCAAAGAAGCAATAACCGGTATTATCACATTCAGTAGATTTTCAGTGTCATTGAAATTTATAAAGTGAAAGCAATGACCAGGCCTGGTAACGACCCGTGTTTGCCTGTATTTTTAAACAAAGTTGAAAAATCGTAAGAAGGCGTAATTTCAGATATCTAAACAATTACCAACTCCTCTATAAATCACATGCATGATTACGACAAGGAACAACTCCTCTATAAATCAGATGCATGATTACGACAAGGAACAACTCCTCTATAAATCAGATGCATGATTACGACAAGGAACAACAACTCTATAAATCACAAGTATGTTTCCGACAAAGACCAAACTCTTCCATATATCTAAAGTATGTTCCGACAAAGAACAACTTCTTAACAAATGCAATACAGGTTTCCGTAAAGGACCAACTCCTCCATACATCACGTGTTAATGTCCGACAAGGACTAACTCCTCCATAAAATCGCGTGTATCTATCCGACAAGGATCAACTCTTCTATAAATCACGTGTAATTATCCAACAAGAATTAACTCCTCCATAAACCACCTGTACTTTTCCGACAAGAATCAACTCCTTCATAAATTACATGTATGTTTCCGACAAGAATCAACTCCTCGATAAAATGACATGTATGTTTCTGACAAGAATCAACTCCTCCATAAATTACATGTATGCTTCCGACAATGATCAACTCCTCCATAAATCACGTGTATGTTTCTGACAAGGATCAACTCCCCATAAATCACGTGTATGTTTCCGACAAGGATCAACTCCTCCATAAATCACGTGTATGTTTCCGACAAGGATCAACTCCTCCATAAATCACGTGTATGTTTCCGACAAGAATCAACTCCTCCATAAATGACATGTATGTTTCCGACAAGAATCAACTCCTCCATAAATGACATGTATGTTTCCGACAAGAATCAACTCCTCCATAAATGACATGTACGTTTCCGACAAGAATCAACTCCTCCATAAATGACATGTATGTTTCCGACAAGAATCAACTCCTCCATAAATGACATGTATGTTTCCGACAAAATTTGTTTATGTAAAGCTTCTCTGAGAAAACTTATCTATCAGTGTCTACTATCAACTTACTGGCACAATTTTCATTGATTGGACAAAGCATTAAATATAACTTACCATTCATGCTCATTAAAAAGCATTCGATATGACTGATCATTCATGGTCATTAAAAAGCATTCGATATGACTGACCATTCATGCTCATTAAAAAACATTCGATATGACTGATCATTCATGCTCATTAAAAAGCATTCGATATAACTGACCATTCATGCATATTAAAAAGCATTCGATATGACTGACCATTCATGCTTATTAAAAAGCATTCGATATGACTGACCATGCGTGCTAATTAAAAAGCATTCGATATGACTAACCATGCGTGCTCATTAAAAACTTTGATATGACTGACCATGCATACTCATTAAAAAGCATTCTGTACGTATGACTATGCGTACTCATTTAAAAGCATTCGATATGACTGACCATTCATGCTCATTAAAAAGCATTCGATATGACTGACCATGCATGCTCATTAAAAAGCATTCGATATGACTGACCATGCGTGCTCATTAAAAAGCATTGGATATGGCTGACCATGCGTGCTCATCAAAAAGCATTCGATATGACTGACCATTCATGCTCATTAAAAAGCATTCGATATGACTGACCATGCGTGCTAATTAAAAAGCATTCGATGTCACTGACCATGCGTGCTCATTAAAAAGCATTCGATATGACTGACCATGCGTGCTCATTAAAAAGCATTCGATATGACTGACCATGCGTGCTCATTAAAAAGCATTCGATATGACTGACCATGCGTGCTCATTAAAAAGCATTCGATATGACTGACCATGCGTGCTCATTAAAATCATTCGATATGACTGACCATGCGTGCTCATTAAAAAGCATTCGATATGACTGACCATGCGTGCTAATTAAAAAGCATTCGATAGGACTGACCATGCGTGCTCATTAAAAACGTCGATAGGACTGACCATGCGTGCTCATTAAAAACGTCGATAGGACTGACCATGCATACTCATTAAAAAGCATTCTATACTTATGACTATGCGTACTCATTTAAAAGCATTCGATATGACTGACCATTCACGCTCATTAAAAAGCATTTGATATGACTGACCATGCGTGCTCATTAAAAAGCATTGGATATGGCTGACCATGCGTACTCATTAAAAAGCATTCGTAATGTTTGACCATGCGTGCTCATTAAAAAGCATTCAATATGACTGATTATGAGTACTCATTTAGAAGCTTTCAATATGACTGACCATTCATACTCATTAAAAAGAATTCGATATGACTGACCATGCGCGCTCATTAAAAAGCATTCGATATGATGACCATTCATGCTCATTAAAAAGCATTCCATATGACTGACCATGCGTGCTAATTAAAAAGCATTCGATATGACTGACCATGCGTGCTCATTTGAAAGCATTCGATATGACTGACCATGCGTGCTCATTAAAAAGCATTCAATATGACTGACCATGTGTACTCATTTAAAAGCATTCAATATGACTGACCATTCATACTCATTAAAAAGCATTCGATATGACTGACCATTCATGCTCATTAAAAAGCATTCCATATGACTGACCATTCATGTTCATTAAGAAGCATTCGATATGACTGACCATGCGTGCTCATTAAAAAGCATTCGATATGACTGACCATGTGTGCTCATTAAAAAGCATTCGATATGACTGACCATTCATGCTCATTAAGAAGCATTCGATATGACTGACCATGCGTGCTCATTAAAAAGCATTCGATGTGACTGACCATGCGTGCTCATTAAAAAGCATTCGATATGATTGACCACGCGTGCTCATTAAAAAGCACTCGATATGACTGACCATTCTTGCTAATTAAAAAGCATTCGATATGACTGACCATGCGTGCTGATTAAAAAGCATTCGATATGACTGACCATTCATGCTAATTAAAAAGCATTCGATAGGACTGACCATTCATGCTCATTAAAATGCATTCGATATGACTGACCATGCGTGCTAATTAAAAAGCATTCGATAGGACTGACCATGCGTGCTCATTAAAAAACATTCGATATGACTGACGATGCGTACTCATTAAAATCATTCGATATGACTGACCATGCGTGCTCATTAAAAAGCATTCGATATGACTGACCATTCATGCTTGTTAAAAAGCATTCGATATGACTGACCATGCGTGCTAATTAAAAAGCATTCGATATGACTAACCATGCGTGCTCATTAAAAACTTTGATATGACTGACCATGCATACTCATTAAAAAGCATTCTGTACGTATGACTATGCGTACTCATTTAAAAGCATTCGATATGACTGACCATTCATGCTCATTAAAAAGCATTCGATATGACTGACCATGCATGCTCATTAAAAAGCATTCGATATGACTGACCATGCGTGCTAATTAAAAAGCATTGGATATGGCTGACCATGCGTGCTCATCAAAAAGCATTCGATATGACTGACCATTCATGCTCATTAAAAAGCATTCGATATGACTGACCATGCGTGCTAATTAAAAAGCATTCGATGTCACTGACCATGCGTGCTCATTAAAAAGCATTCGATATGACTGACCATGCGTGCTCATTAAAAAGCATTCGATATGACTGACCATGCGTGCTCATTAAAAAGCATTCGATATGACTGACCATGCGTGCTCATTAAAAAGCATTCGATATGACTGACCATGCGTGCTCATTAAAATCATTCGATATGACTGACCATGCGTGCTCATTAAAAAGCATTCGATATGACTGACCATGCGTGCTCATTAAAAATCATTCGATATGACTGACCATGCGTGCTCATTAAAAAGCATTCGATATGACTGACCATGCGTGCTAATTAAAAAGCATTCGATAGGACTGACCATGCGTGCTCATTAAAAACGTCGATAAGACTGAACATGCGTGCTCATTAAAAACGTCGATAGGACTGACCATGCATACTCATTAAAAAGCATTCTATACTTATGACTATGCGTACTCATTTAAAAGCATTCGATATGACTGACCATTCACGCTCATTAAAAAGCATTTGATATGACTGACCATGCGTGCTCATTAAAAAGCATTGGATATGGCTGACCATGCGTACTCATTAAAAAAAGCATTCGTAATGTTTGACCATGCGTGCTCATTAAAAAGCATTCGATACGACTGACCATGAGTGCTCATTAAAAAGCATTCAATATGACTGATTATGCGTACTCATTTAGAAGCATTCAATAAGACTGACCATTCATACTCATTAAAAAGAATTCGATATGACTGACCATGCGCGCTCATTAAAAAGCATTCGATATGATGACCATTCATGTTCATTAAAAAGCATTCCATATGACTGACCATGCGTGCTAATTAAAAAGCATTCGATATGACTGACCATGCGTGCTCATTTGAAAGCATTCGATATGACTGACCATGCGTGCTCATTAAAAAGCATTCAATATGACTGACCATGTGTACTCATTTAAAAGCATTCAATATGACTGACCATTCATACTCATTAAAAAGCATTCGATATGACTGACCATTCATGCTCATTAAAAAGCATTCCATATGACTGACCATTCATGTTCATTAAGAAGCATTCGATATGACTGACCATGCGTGCTCATTAAAAAGCATTCGATATGACTGACCATGTGTGTTCATTAAAAAGCATTCGATATGACTGACCATTCATGCTCATTAAGAAGCATTCGATATGACTGACCATGCGTCCTCATTAAAAAGCATTCGATGTGACTGACCATGCGTGCTTATTAAAAAGCATTCGATATGATTGACCATGCGTGCTCATTAAAAAGCACTCGATATGACTGACCATTCATGCTAATTAAAAAGCATTCGATATGACTGACCATGCGTGCTGATTAAAAAGCATTCGATATGACTGACCATTCATGCTAATTAAAAAGCATTCGATAGGACTGACCATTCATGCTCATTAAAATGCATTCGATATGACTGACCATGCGTGCTAATTAAAAAGCATTCGATAGGACTGACCATGCGTGCTCATTAAAAAACATTCGATATGACTGACGATGCGTACTCATTAAAATCATTCGATATGACTGACCATGCGTGCTCATTAAAAAGCATTCGATATGACTGACCATTCATGCTGATTAAAAAGCATTCGATATGACTGACCATGCGTGCTAATTAAAAAGTATTCGATATGACTAAAAATACGTGCTCATTAAAAACTTTGATATGACTGACCATGCATACTCATTAAAAAGCATTCTGTACGTATGACTATGCGTACTCATTTAAAAGCATTCGATATGACTGAACATTCATGCTGATTAAAAAGCATTCGATATGACTGACCATGCATGCTCATTAAAAAGCATTCGATATGACTGACCATGCGTGCTAATTAAAAAGCATTGGATATGGCTGACCATGCGTGCTCATCAAAAAGCATTCGATATGACTGACCATTCATGCTCATTAAAAAGCATTCGATATGACTGACCATGCGTGCTAATTAAAAAGCATTCGATGTCACTGACCATGCGTGCTCATTAAAAAGCATTCGATATGGCTGACCATGCGTGCTCATTAAAATCATTCGATATGACTGACCATGCATGCTCATTAAAAAGCATTCGAAATGACTGACCATGCGTGCTAATTAAAAAGCATTCGATAGGACTGACCATGCGTGCTCATTAAAAACGTCGATAGGATTTACCATGCGTGCTCATTAAAAACGTCGATAGGACTGACCATGCATACTCATTAAAAAGCATTCTATACTTATGACTATGCGTGCTGATTTAAAAGCATTCGATATGACTGACCATTCACGCTCATTAAAAAGCATTTGATATGACTGACCATGCGTGCTCATTAAAAAGCATTGGATATGGCTGACCATGCGTACTCATTAAAAGCATTCGTAATGTTTGACCATGCGTGCTCATTAAAAAGCATTCGATACGACTCACCATGAGTGCTCATTAAAAAGCATTCAATATGACTGACCATGCGTACTCATTTAGAAGCATTCAATATGACTGACCATTCATACTCATTAAAAAGCATTCGATATGACTGACCATGCGTGCTAATTAAAAAGCATTCGATATGACTGATCATGCGTGCTCATTTGAAAGCATTCGATATGACTGACCATGCGTGCTCATTAAAAAGCATTCGATACGACTGGCCATGAGTGCTCATTAAAAAGCATTCAATATGACTGACCATGCGTACTCATTTAAAAGCATTCAATATGACTGACCATTCATACTCATTAAAAAGCATTCGATATGACTGACCATTCATGCTCATTAAAAGCATTCGATATGACTGACCATTCATGCTAATTAAGAAGCATTCGATATGACTGACCATGCGTGCTCATTAAAAAGCATTCGATATGACTGACCATTCATACTCATTAAAAAGCATTCGATATGACTGACCATTCATGCTCATTAAGAAGCATTCGATATGACTGACCATGCGTGCTCATTAAAAAGCATTCGATGTGACTGACCATGCGTGCTCATTAAAAAGCATTCGATATGATTGACCATGCGTGCTCATTAAAAAGCATTCGATATGACTGACCATGCGTGCTGATTAAAAAGCATTCGATATGACCGACCATTCATGCTAATTAAAAAGCATTCGATAGGACTGACCATGCGTGCTCATTAAAAAACATTCGATATGACTGACCATGCGTACTCATTAAAAATCATTCGATATGACTGACCATGCGTGCTCATTAAAAAGCATTCGATATGACTGACCATTCATGCTGATTAAAAAGCATTCGATATGACTGACCATGCGCGCTAATTAAAAAGCATTCGATATGACTGACCATGAGTGCTAATTAAAAAGCATTCGATAGGACTGACCATGCGTGCTCATTAAAAACGTCGATAGGACTTACCATGCGTGCTATACTTATGACTATGCGTACTCATTTAAAAGCATTCGATATGACTGACCATTCACGCTCATTAAAAAGCATTTGATATGACTGACCATGCGTGCTCATTAAAAAGCATTGGATATGGCTGACCATGCGTACTCATTAAAAGCATTCGTAATGTTTGACCATGCGTGCTCATTAAAAAGCATTCGATACGACTGACCATGAGTGCTCATTAAAAAGCATTGAATATGACTGACCATGCGTACTCATTTAGAAGCATTCAATATCACTGACCATTCATACTCATTAAAAAGCATTCGATATGACTGACCATGCGCGCTCATTAAAAAGCATTCGATATGATGACCATTCATGTTCATTAAAAAGCATTCGATATGACTGACCATGCGTGCTAATTAAAAAGCATTCGATATGACTGACCATGCGTGCTCATTTGAAAGCATTCGATATGACTGACCATTCATGCTTATTAAAAAGCATTCGATATGACTGACCATGCATGCTCATTAAAAAGCATTCGATATGACTGACCATGCGTGCTAATTAAAAAGCATTCGATATGGCTGACCATGCGTGCTCATCAAAAAGCATTCGATATGACTGACCATTCATGCTCATTAAAAAGCATTCGAGATGACTGACCATGCGTGCTAATTAAAAAGCATTCGATGTCACTGACCATGCGTGCTCATTAAAAAGCATTCGATATGACTGACCATGCGTGCTCATTAAAATCATTCGATATGACTGACCATGCGTGCTCATTAAAAAGTATTCGATATGACTGACCATGCGTGCTAATTAAAAAGCATTCGATAGGACTGACCATGCGTGCTCATTAAAAACGTCGATAGGACTTACCATGCGTGCTCATTAAAAACGTCGATAGGACTGACCATGCATACTCATTAAAAAGCATTCTATACTTATGACTATGCGTGCTCATTTAAAAGCATTCGATATGACTGACCATTCACGCTCATTAAAAAGCATTTGATATGACTGACCATGCGTGCTCATTAAAAGGCATTGGATATGGCTGACCATTCGTGCTCATTAAAAAGCATTCGATACGACTGACCATGAGTGCTCATTAAAAAGCATTCAATATGACTGACCATGCGTACTCATTTAGAAGCATTCAATATGACTGACCATTCATACTCATTAAAAAGCATTCGATATGACTGACCATGCGCGCTCATTAAAAAGCATTCGATATGATGACCATTCATGCTCATTAAAAAGCATTCGATAAGACTGACCATGCGTGCTAATTAAAAAGCATTCGATATGACTGACCATGCGTGCTCATTTGAAAGCATTCGATATGACTGACCATGCGTGCTCATTAGAAAGCATTCGATACGACTGGCCATGAGTGCTCATTAAAAAGCATTCAATATGACTGACCATACGTACTCATTTAAAAGCATTCAATATGACTGACCATTCATGCTCATTAAAAAGCATTCGATATGACTGACCATTCATGCTCATTAAAAAGCATTCGATATGACTGACCATTCATGCTCATTAAGAAGCATTCGATATGACTGACCATGCGTGCTCATTAAAAAGCATTCGATATGACTGACCATGTGTGCTCATTAAAAAGCATTCGATATGACTGACCATTCATGCTCATTAAGAAGCATTCGATATGACTGACCATGCGTGCTCATTAAAAAGCATTCGATGTGACTGACCATGCGTGCTGATTAAAAAGCATTCGATATGATTGACCATGCGTGCTGATTAAAAAGCATTCGATATGACTGACCATTCATGCTAATTAAAAAGCCTTCGATAGGACTGACCATTCATGCTCATTAAAATGCATTCGATATGACTGACCATGTGTGCTAATTAAAAAGCATTCGATAGGAGTGACCATGCGTGCTCATTAAAAAACATTCGATATGACTGACCATGCGTACTCATTAAAAATCATTCGATATGACTGACCATGCGTGCTCATTAAAAAGCATTCGATATGACTGACCATTCATGCTGATTAAAAAGCATTCGATATGACTGACCATGCGCGCTAATTAAAAATCATTCTATATGACTGACCATGAGTGCTGATTAAAAAGCATTCGATATGACTGACCATTCATGCTGATTAAAAAGCATTCGATATGACTGACCATGCGCGCTAATTAAAAATCATTCGATATGACTGACCATTCATGCTAATTAAAAAGCATTCGATATGACTGACCATTCATGCTCATTAAAAAGCATTCAATATGACTGACCATGCGTGCTAATTAAAAAGCATTCGATAGGACTGACCATGCGTGCTCATTAAAAAACATTCGATATGACTGACCATGCGTGCTCATTAAAAAGCATTCGATATGACTGACCATTCATGCTGATTAAAAAGCATTCGATATGACTGACCATGCGTGCTCATTTAAAAGCATTCGACCTCAATGCCGACATACACCCAGGGTATAAACTTGTGCCTGGTAGCAAGTGCTCAGTCATGGTCAGGAAGACTTACTTTATTCTCAGCGTGCATTTGTAGTAGACTGCCAATCGACCAGACCAATTGGGACGCGACATTTATCGTCCTGGCGGGTAAAACAAACCTCATCAGGTCCAAGCATAGAAGAATGTTCTTCCAAATGTCTTATTGTAGCTGTGCAAAACTGGCCATCAATATGTTTAGTGTGATAATCATTTTGCGTTTTAAATAACTTTACTGGGGCAGTGGTTACATGATGCTTACCTTCTGACGATGAACTACACTTAGGAAGTAAACGAAGGTATGGTCCACTTCGATTTATATTGAAGCCAACTTTTTTAAATATTATGTTAATTGATCTATGGTTTGGATACTTCTGTAGACATTGAACTGTCTTATTCATGAGAAGCTGGACCATGCATTACATGTTATGTTAATTGATCTATGGTATGGATACTTCTGTAGACTTCGAACTGTCTTATTCATGAGAAGCTGGACCATGCGTTACATGTTCTGTTAATTGATCTATGGTTTGGATACTTCTGTAGACATTGAACTGTCTTATTCATGAGAAGCTGAACCATGCATTGCGATATCCAATATAGTTTGCAAAAGCAGTGGTTGTTCCTCTTCGATGTTTTGTTGACCAAATCTGGCCTTGATATTCAGTTTTGTGCGCATTTTAGGATTATCTTCCAATAAAGAATTCAGTTTTGATTTTGTCAAATCCCTTGCTTTCTGGGATCTTCTTAGATCATCAATCTTCTGATCATCGATCTTCTTAGATCATCGATCTTGTTTGATCATCGATCATCTTAGATCATCAATCTTCTTAGATCATCAATCTTCTTAGATCATCAATCTACTTAGATAATCAATCTTCTTAAATCATTGATCTTCTTATATCATCGATCTTCTTCGATCATCAATCTACTTAGATCATCAATCTTCTTAGATCATCGATCTTCTTAGATCATCAATCTTCATAGATCATCGATCTTCTTAGAGCATCGATCTTCTTAGATCACCAAACTTCTTAGATCATCAATCTTCTTAGATTATCAATCTTCCTCTTTTGTTTGTTTTCCAACTCAGATTTTCTTTATCTTTTAACTCTGATTTCTGCTCATTTGAAAGTAGTCCTTGTTTTTGCCGATTCTACAGACCAACAAGGTCAGAATTTAAGACAACAATTTGGGACTTCAACTGTAATTGAACAGTAACATTTCTCTGAGTAACCAAATGGCTTGTAGAAGGTAATATTTCAGAAGTAATGATATTCAAGACATCAGTCGGTTGTTCCTTGGACTCTAAATTATCCCAAATAGAACCTTTATTTGAAAAGGATGGTGCTTGTTTTGTGCAAAAGTTAAGAAGTGATCCTTTTCTTGTAACGGAGATCGACTTACGCTCTTGCAACATATGATTAACGTTTTCAGCCAACTCTCTGTCATTCTTGATACTATTCCATTTTATCTTGGCAAATCTTTTGGGGTTTGGAAGGATATGCTAGCACAGAAGCGTTAAATAAAGACTAATATAATTTATTTCTGTCCCTTGATATGGTCTGCCGAAAAGCCATGAACATGAAAACTAATATAACACTGGACACCTTACGTTGTATAGTTCCAACAGCGTACATATCTCTAGTGCCGCACGCTGGCTGAAACTTCCAAGTTTTTCTCTCACCTCATCCTGTCCTTTTTAGACTGCTTTACTTAAAAATGTCATCAAGCTCCAAATACTCTTTATACTCGCAGGACCGTTTATTATCTAGAACTTCAGTCCAAATACTCTTTATACTCGCAGGACCGTTTATTATCTAGCACTTCAGTCCAAATACTCCTTGTGCTAGTAGGACCGTTTGTTATCTAGCACTTCAGTCCAAATACTCTTTATACTCGCAGGACCGTTTATTATCTAGTACTTCAGTCCAAATACTCTTTATACTCGCAGGACCGTTTGCTATCTAGTACTTCAGTCCAAATACTCTTTATACTCGCAGGACCGTTTATTATCTAGCACTTCAGTCCAAATACTCTTATTGCTAGTAGGACCGTTTGTTATCTTGCACTTCAGACCAAATACTCTTTATACTAGTAGGACCGTTTGTTATCTTGCACTTCAGTCCAAATACTCGTTATACTAGTAGGACCGTTTATTATCTAGCACTTCAGTCCAAATACTCTTTATGCTCGCAGGATCGTTTGTTATCTAGTGCTTCAGTCCAAATACTCTTTATACTCGCAGGACTGTTTGCTATCTAGTACTTCAGTCCAAATACTCTTTATGCTAGTAGGACGGTTTGTTATCTAGCACTTCAGTCCAAATATTCTTTATACTCGCAGGACCGTTTATGATCTAGCACTTCAGTCCAAATACTCTTTATACTCGCAGGACCGTTTATTATCTAGCACTTCAGTCCAAATACTCTTTATACTCGCAGGACCATTTGTTATCTAGTACTTCAGTCCAAATATTCTTTATACTCGCAGGACCGTTTGCTATCTAGTACTTCAGTCCAAATACTCTTTATACTCGCAGGACCGTTTATTGTCTAGCACTTCAGTCCAAATACTCTTTGTACTAGTAGGACGGTTTGTTATCTAGTACTTCAGTCCAAATACTCGTTATACTAGTAGGACCGTTTATTATCTAGCACTTCAGTCCAAATACTCTTTATACTCGCAGGACCGTTTGTTATCTAGTACTTCAGTCCAAATACTCTTTATACTCGCAGGACCGTTTGCTATCTAGTACTTCAGTCCAAATATTCTTTATACTCGCAGGACCGTTTGCTATCTAGTACTTCAGTCCAAATATTCTTTATACTCGCAGGACCGTTTGCTATCTAGTACTTCAGTCCAAATACTCTTTATACTCGCAGGACCGTTTATTGTCTAGCACTTCAGTCCAAATACTCTTTGTACTAGTAGGACGGTTTGTTATCTAGTACTTCAGTCCAAATACTCGTTATACTAGTAGGACCGTTTATTATCTAGCACTTCAGTCCAAATACTCTTTATACTCGCAGGACCGTTTGTTATCTAGTACTTCAGTCCAAATACTCTTTATACTCGCAGGACCGTTTGCTATCTAGTACTTCAGTCCAAATATTCTTTATACTCGCAGGACCGTTTGCTATGTAGTACTTCAGTCCAAATACTATTTATACTCGCAGGACCGTTTATTATCTAGCACTTCAGTCCAAATACTCTTTGTACTAGTAGGACGGTTTGTTATCTAGTTCTTCAGTCCAAATACTCGTTATACTAGTAGGACCGTTTATTATCTAGCTCTTCAGTCCAAATACTCTTTATACTCGCAGGACCGTTTGCTGTCTAGTACTTCAGTCCAAATACTCTTTATACTCGCAGGACCGTTTGCTATCTAGTACTTCAGTCCAAATATTCTTTATACTCGCAGGACCGTTTGCTATGTAGTACTTCAGTCCAAATACTATTTATACTCGCAGGACCGTTTATTATCTAGCACTTCAGTCCAAATACTCTTTGTACTAGTAGGACGGTTTGTTATGTAGTTCTTCAGTCCAAATACTCGTTATACTAGTAGGACCGTTTATTATCTAGCACTTCAGTCCAAATACTCTTTATACTCGCAGGACCGTTTGCTATCTAGCGCTTCAGTCCAGATACTCTTTATACTCGCAGGACCGTTTATTATCTAGCACTTCAGTCCAAATACTCTTTGTACTAGTAGGACCGTTTAATATCTAGCACTTCAGTCCAAATACTCTTTATACTCGCAGGACCGTTTAATATCTAGCACTTCAGTCCAAATACTCTTTATACTCGCAGGACCGTTTAATATCTAGCACTTCATTCCAAATACTCTTTATACTCGCAGGACCGTTTGTTATCTAGTACTTCAGTCCAAATACTCTTTATACTCGCAGGACCGTTTATTATCTAGCACTTCAGTCCAAATACTCTTATTGCTAGTAGGACCGTTTGTTATCTTGCACTTCAGACCAAATACTCTTTATACTAGTAGGACCGTTTGTTATCTCGCACTTCAGTCCAGATACTCTTTATACTAGTTGGACCGTTTATTATCTAGTAATTCAGTGGTATCAACAAAACGTTTCAAATAAAAGGAACGAAAGAAAGAAGAAAAAAAAAACCAGCTAAAATTTGATATGCTTATTCCTTTCAATGTGCGGCGTCCAAGCGCCACAAGGGCCCAACCATGGCGCTACTCAACTAATTACATTTGTTTTGTTTTTTTTTCAGCATAAAAACATTAAATGATTAAACGTTCACTGCGGACCCAATACCCTCTTTCAACTTGCTAAACTCATGTGTCTTTGATCTCGTCTGACTGTTGTCAGGACGGTGATGAATTGTTAGCCTATTGTTTTACTTTTCTAAATTCTAAGTTTAATCACCTGTAGGCCTGCATTTTATTTAGTCTAAATTTTGTTTTTAAAGTGTACATTACACTATATTAAAAAGAATTACATAATAAAAAAGCAACGTTTAAAGACAGTCAAAGGTTATAACAGTTACCCAATATTTCATCTGAGATAACAATGTTAACGTTTAAAACCAGTCAAAGGTTATAACAGTTACCCAATATTTCATCTGAGATAACAATGTTAACGTTTAAAGACAGTCAAAGGTTATAACAGTTACCCAATATTTCATCTGAGATAACAATGTTAACGTTTAAAGACAGTCACAGGTTATAACAGTTACCCAATATTTCATCTGAGATAACAATGTTAACGTTTAAAACCAGTCAAAGGTTATAACAGTTACCCAATATTTCATCTGAGATAACAATGTTAACGTTTAAAACCAGTCAAAGGTTATAACAGTTACCCAATATTTCATCTGAGATAACAATGTTAACGTTTAAAACAAGTCAAAGGTTATAACAGTTACCCAATATTTCATCAGAGATAACAATGTTAACGTTTAAAACCAGTCAAAGGTTATAACAGTTACCCAATATTTCATCTGAGATAACAATGTTAACGTTTAAAGACAGTCAAAGGTTATAACAGTTACCCAATATTTCATCTGAGATAACAATGTTAACGTTTAAAACCAGTCAAAGGTTATAACAGTTACCCAATATTTCATCTGAGATAACAATGTTAACGTTTAAAACCAGTCAAAGGTTATAACAGTTACCCAATATTTCATCTGAGATAACAATGTTAACGTTTAAAACCAGTCAAAGGTTATAACAGTTACCCAATATTTCATCTGAGATAACAATGTTAACGTTTAAAACCAGTCAAAGGTTATAACAGTTACCCAATATTTCATCTGAGATAACAATGTTAACGTTTAAAACCAGTCAAAGGTTATAACAGTTACCCAATATTTCATCTGAGATAACAATGTTAACGTTTAAAACCAGTCAAAGGTTATAACAGTTACCCAATATTTCATCTGAGATAACAATGTTAACGTTTAAAACCAGTCAAAGGTTATAACAGTTACCCAATATTTCATCTGAGATAACAATGTTAACGTTTAAAACCAGTCACAGGTTATAACAGTTACCCAATATTTCATCTGAGATAACAATGTTAACGTTTAAAGACAGTCAAAGGTTATAACAGTTACCCAATATTTCATCTGAGACAACAATGTTAATAGAAGTCGTCCACGATGAAGCTGCTGTCAATTGCGGATAAAAATGGACTGAAGATGCAGATCACAAAATCTTTTTTTTTTTGTTTGTTCTGGCAATGTTTTTCAAAGAAGCGTTCCACACTCACATTTACTGTGACGTCACATTTCTTCAACCCTCTTCTTCCTCCTTGTCACACTCCGTCATAACATGTTGACCCCTCTTCCCCCCCCCCCCCCCCGTTTGACGTCATATGTGAACGAATATCTATTGATCACCGACGGAAGTACAGTAATTTCTATAACACCGCATTGACATTTGACATCGCGGTATAAAACTGAGGACGCAATGTTTAAAATTAATTTTCTTCGTAAATCAGTATTGCCAAATCGAATTTAGATGTGAACTAATTCAATTAAAACATATTGAATGAAACTTCAAGGATTTAATCTGTTCATTTATATTATGGGAGGTAACCCAACTTAACTTTGGCATCGTTGAGTTAGCTCCCTTATAGCTGTTCTATTAAAAAAACTACAGGAAGTGTATGTTTAGAATATATTATTATGTTGGATCCAGTCTCCTTGTGTAATGCGCACATAGCGTTCGGAACAATGAATGACGTTTGAGGAGATTGGAAAGTGTGTACGGTTTCTTAAAGTCTCGCTTGACAGTTGCTTTGATGAATTTTCATCGGATTAAGACAGATTACAAAAAAATGGATTAATTCATTAAGGATCCAAATTAAAAGTAACTAATGATTTTTGTGGATAGGATGCTCTTTTGCAATTAGTCAACACAATTCCCAACCCTTTATATTTCCATTCATTTTTAACAGTAATTAGCTATTCTCAATATTTTCAACTGATACTATGCAAACCTAGCCAGTTTCAAACCTAACTGAATATAAATGAAAACAAAATGCAGATTTATTTTCTGTGTGAATGTATGAAAACACAAGGCTTTCTGGCTAATATTCTTTAATTTACTAATGGTTGGTGGCTGGTGCCAAAATATAAAAAAAATGTCCAGTGGAACTGTTAGACTTTTAGAATAAACCTTCATCAACAAAAAGAGTGAAGACAATAGCATCAACATCGATCTCCCATAATGCCATGGCCACCAGTATGCGAGTAGTGGCAATCGGAAAATAATAAAAAGTCGCATATTTCACGGATGAATATATCTTCAATACATACATACATCCATACATTCATCCATTATTCCATACAAAAGATAAACACTGATACATACGTACGTAATCTACCATAGGCACGAGCATTCATCACTCGTGATACCAGGCGCTAAGGCCAAGGGAGATAACATTCACTGCCTGTAAAGGTATCTTAACTAAGGGAGATAACATTTCAAGGTTTATAAAAGGTATTTCAAACGAGGCTAATTGATACTGTAAACATGATTACAAGTACAGCAGTGTGAAACCGTGCTATATATTTGTTTCTAATAGTCATCGTCCCTAATGAAACATGCTATAATTATTCAGAAGGAACATTATTGATTTTTACTTGTAATCAATCTATCCATCTGAACGTATTTCTGTATATTCAGCCAAAGATAATCTTAATATAAATTGAAATGAACCAGACGTTTAACGAGGTTCTCAATGATAGCCTGGTACCCTGACCTTGGTTCCACGCATTACTTGCTATAGTGAACTGAGTACAATCAGGGTCAGGGTATCAGACTCTTTCTTAACTCTATTTCAGGTTTTAAGTCTAGACAGCCACCCAGGATGCTTTCCGGGTTTTCAGCTCTACATTTTCTGCTACTTGTCTTCCTTACACTTTTACACGTTAGAGGTGAGTTTGAAGCAATAACAGAAGAAACCTTTAATTAGATAGAACCTAGAGTAAGGTTTTCTATGCAATTAACTTTTGCTTGTTTTCTGATATTACTGGACATGGCAGGGAATAACTGTACAGCGGAAAGGTATGTGGTGTACTACTGTCCGCTCATGAGAAATTCTGGAATTTGGACGGTTAGGAAGTAAATACATGTACCTGAATTACATGGACGGACCTTTGTGTCTAGCTGGTACATATTAACCATCTCTCGTTGATATATTCCCCCCTAAATTCACCGTTTATTAGCATTTCCTCTCAGGATCAAACACCTGTAAGTTATTCGACTGTGAATCGTTAATGTACACTAGTAGTGGATGCAAGTACACGATCTAAACCCGAATGTTGCTCATAAAGTTGCTCTCAGCCTTGCCTGGCAAAGTCGGATAATAATAAAATGTGACAATGTTAGCACAAACTAAACTCCCAACGTGTTACAAAACATTGTAATATTTCACTGTATGATTATTTTAAAATTATTTATTTGAGAAACATTCTACTTAAAAATCGTAGACCAAAATGAAGTAAATAGGAAAATATGGAAATTTCTAATGAACGTTTATGTTCTTACTTTTTTTATATTAAATATATCGATTCAGACACCGATTTGCGAAAACAAAAATTGTTTACTTTCACATTATCTGCATTTGTCGTATTAAACATTCTCACCCTTTGTACTTGCAAATTATCTGAACTGAAATAAAGCTCTGAAAATTGGGGTCATTTTCATTATAAATTATAAAATAAAATTCCTTCTAAATTACGGAACACTAGTAAAGGGTTGTATTCAGTCGATAGCTGTCGAATACATCCTATTTTCGAATCATCTAATATAAACCTTTGTTTTGTTTGTGCCAGGAATGATTTAATAATAGAATTATGGATATTTACAGATGCAGTAGCCATATGCCCGGATGGATATTTTCTCTTCAGAAATGGAGCGTATACCGATAAGTGTATTAAGGTAGAATCCGCTTAGACAGAATATATTTTTTCTGATGGAGGTTGTAACAAATTGCATATTGTTTACGTATTGACCTGTTTTATGTTGCTAACACACACACACACACACACACACACACACACATATATATATATATATATATATATATATATATATATATATATATATATATATATATATATATATATAGAGAGAGAGAGAGAGAGAGAGAGAGAGAGAGAGAGAGAGTATATTATGTAACAACAAGCAGATAGGTTACGTTGTAGTTGTTGTTGTTGTGGGGTTTAACGCCATTTTTCAGCACGATAGGCTATACATGGCGGCCAGTATTAATGGTGGAGGAAGAGTTACGTTGTATAGATATTACATACTTCTGACAGAATGACAGGTGTAAGGTAAACTTGTTTGCATTTGCAACATACTCATTGGATAAAATGTTAGCACACCTTTATGACACTTTCATGTATTGAGGACGGAAGGTTTTACATTTTGAAGCTGCTTAAATTATGCATGCTCTCCACATTAGTTGATCAAAATCGCTGCTGCCATGTTATCGAAAAATCAGCTAGAATTTGTCTACTAAAATCTGTCTTTAAAATAGAGTAACTAATTTTACCAGTGACATGATATTCAGAATTTAAAACTAA